>WOXC01008925.1:0-356983 GCA_011680675.1 Gymnobelideus leadbeateri | reverse complement strand
TGTTTAGCAGGCCCCGACAGGAAACTAGATGAAAATGTGATTGTGAAAAATTTAACAAAATAAATAAAAATACAAATAAAACATAGATGATGTTAATATGTGGTTTTCTAGGTCAATAGGCAGCTGTAAGGGATCCTTATGGATTGTTAATGGTCCCTGTTTCTATTGAGTTTGACATCACTGCTCCAGACCAGTGATGTCAGATAGAAACTAATCCATTGGTTTTAAAATGTAATGTCATCTTTGTTTTATTGTATTTTAATTATTTTGTTAAATATTTCCCAATTACATTTTAACCTCCTTTGGTGTCATGGGCCTGTTTGATACTTCTGGTCTAGAGCACTGAAAAGTGACTTGTCCTGGCTCACATAGTTACTATATGTCAGTGGCAGAACTTGAACCCAAGTCTTCCTGGTCCCAAGGCTTACTCAACTTCCACTACACTAAATTGCCTCTCATTATTATTATTTTTGATACTGTCATTCAGTTTTTTTCAGTCATGTCCAATTCTTCATGGCCCCATTTGGGGTTACATTGGCAAAGGTAATGGAGTAATTTGCTATTTCTTTCTCCAACTCATTTTACAGATGAGGAAACTGAGGCAAACAGGGTTAAGTGACTTGCCCAGGATCACATAGCTACTAAGTATCTGAGGTCAGATTTGAACTCTGGAAGATAGCCTTCCTGACTTTAGCCCTGGTACTCTGAGCACTATGGTGCCACTAGCTGCCCACTATTATTATAGTTCTAACAAATTAATGGTTAATGGCAGCTAGATGGCACCACCTTTCCCTCTCCATGGGAATGAAGTGATTAGGGAATTGTTTCCCAAGATGGTGGTTCAGGGCCTGTTTGCCTGGAGATTGGTGGGGTAGAGAAAGGGTGCTCAGCCAAAACTCACTCCAGGTTTCGAAGTCTCTTCAATTCTTCCTTCAGAGCTTTGTTTTCTTCCTTTAGCCCATTCATTTCATTAGCTATGAATAAACAGGAAAAAGTTCAGCTTGACTTGGGGAGGTATCAGAAGCAGAGGAGTTCTTGGCTTATCTGTCCCAAGGAATAAATCGTTCTGTGTGAACAGTCAGATACTTTGAGAAGAGCCATCATTATCTGCTATAGTTTACTTGCCAGAAAATATGACAGCAATAAACCCTAAATAACACTTTAGACCATTATGGGGCAAATTAGTCCCTCTATGGGATGTGGTCTCAATTTCTATAGCTATAAAATGGGGTGTTGGTTTTACCCATTGTGGTGGACAATATTGGGCTAGATTCTCTTCTTTGCCTAGTAAATCATGCCAAGTAGAGTTAGCCAGTGGTTGGGATGGATTTTCAGGGGCAAATAGTAATTTAAGTGCAGGAAGGTGGTGGTGGTGGTGGAGAGTTATAGAAACCAGGAATCACAGAACTGTGGGGATGGAAGTGACCTTGGAGGTCATCTAGTCCAGCTTTTACTCATAAGTCCCTCCCATCTCCACTTATTGAAACCCCTGCTATCTTTCAGCCCCACTTTCAATGCCACTTCCTCTATGAAGCCCCTCTTGATCCCCCACAACTAGAAATGATCTGTTCCTCATTTGAAATGTAGCACTCATTTTTACCTTTCCTATGGACTCAACATGGTCTACTTTTATTGTAGTTATATGTGTTGATCCCTTATCCTCCTGACTCTTCTGGGCCCATAACTTTCGTTGTCTTTCCCATAAGTGTTTTTACTCATTTGAAGTGCTCAATAAATATCTACTGCCTGGAGAATCTAGGGGCCCAGGGATGCTGAAAAAATATAGTCACAGAAACAGAATGAGCAAAGGCCAAGACTCCAGCATCCAACTGGCTTCCTCTCATTTTTTGTAGTTTCTATAAATGCTCCACAATGTCCACAAGAGATTCACATGCTCATATATACATACATGTTCACATGCATACATACACATATGTGAACATAGAAACAGTCACACTCACTTGTTGTCACACATCCATATACCACCCCTTGCCCCTTCTACTTAGACAGGCATAGATGTACATATACACACACAAATGGTTGTTTAGTCGTTCTGTCATATCCGACTCTTTGGGCTTTTCTTGGTAAAGATACCAGAGCAGTCTGCCATTTCCTTCTCCAGCTCATTTTACAAGTGAGGAAGTGAGGCAAACAGGGTGAAGTGAATTTCTCAGCATCACACAGCTAGTAAATGTCTCAGGCCCAGCACTCTATCCACTATGCCATGTAGCTGCCTCTGTGTGTGTGTGTGTGTGTGTAAAATGCTTTATATTCATGATTTTTGTGAACCACACAACTGTGAGGGATGTGCTACAGGTCTCTCTATTTTACAGATGAAGAAACTGACATCCAAGGAGATTATATGATTCATTGAAGTTCCCATAGCCACCAAGCAGCAGAATTTGAATGCAGATCTTCCTGACCCCACATCCCGCTAGCCTTCTGTCACACTCTACTTACCTTTCTAAAAATGAGCCTTATATAAACATAGCACTAACCATGCCACAGATATACATTTCCTCACAGGCATGCCCTTACAATACAGTCCCTTCTACTTATGCACCACAGAATCACATGCCCTTGGAAAATAATGTACACACATACACATGTGCACGCACATCCAAACATGTGTACTCATACACACACTGATATACATACTTGTACCCTTACACAACATGGGCGTTATAGACATTTTTCTTTTCCAACCAAGGCTTATCAGAAAAGCATCAAGTCATGGATTCTATAGCAGTGCTTCTTCAACTGTAGTTTGCGACCCCACAATTTAAAAGTGCTGAAGGGGTCTTGAATGGAAAAGTTTAAGAAGCCCTTGTTCTATGGATTACCGGGAGAACTGTCAGCAGTTCAGGAGAAGATTCAATTAGATCTTTTATTCTTCACATGCTGACTACGAAGTTCTTTTTTCAGCTGACTTTCCTGGGAATTTCTACTTTGTCTAGGATAGAGCCTCTTGGTTGCACAGGGAGCCTACGCAAGCACCTCCTTACCTTTGCCTCTCTTCAGCAAGGGCTTTCTCAAAGCACATCATTCACCTTGAAGCATCACACATTTATGGGATCAGGTAAGAACTGAGTGCCTTTAAAAGTTGGAGCTTTGAAGGACTTTTTTTTCTGGTCCCTGGATCATCTAGACTCTTGGCTAGAAAAATGTCAGATAACAGAGGGCAGCCCAGTGAAAATTGAAAGAAACCTTTGGGGTACTTTTTAGAAAATTCAGAAACCAGAAGGCTTCTAAGAAGGTTGGTTGAGCTGCCAAAGTGTTTTTTTTTTTTTTAAATCACAAGTCTGACCAGTGTGATTCCCCTACTCAAAAGACTCCAGTGTCTCCCTATTGCATCTAGGGAAAAATAAATTCCTGTTTGACTTTTAAAACTCTTGACATCCTAGTCCCAACCCATCTTTCTGGACTTGGTGTATGTTATTCCCCTTCCCATACTCTATAGTCCAGTCAAAATGGTCTTTGTCATGCCTCACATATCACACTTCATCTCTCACCTCTGTGCCTTTGTACAGGGTGCCCCTCCCCCCACCCTCCTTACTTACCTCTGCCACTTAGAATCCCTTATTTCCTTCAAAACTCAGTTCAGGCACCATTTTCTACATGAAGTCTTTGCTGAGCCTCCCCCACCTCCAAGACCCAGCTGGGAGAGCACTCATTCCAAAAGTGTTTTCTGTTCATTTCATGTAATCCTGTATATATACCTGTTTATGTCCACAATTTCTATACATAGAATATCCATTCCTTGTGGGATAAGGACAGTTTTGTTTTATTTGTGTCCTAAGCCCCTAGCACAGTGACTGGCATATAGTAATCCCTTAATGAATGCTTTCTGATTAATTGAGGATTGACTTACTCAGGATGAAGATATGCTGCAGGCTCTGGAGATGGGAATTCTCATATTCGTGCTGTTTCTTCTTGGCCAGCTCCTGAGTCACCATGCAGCGGTCACAGAGGCCGGCCCTCAGCCTGAAGTGAGATAGCCATGTGCTTGACTGCCTCTATACCAAGGCTGCCCCCTTCCTCCAGCCCTCCCTTCTCAGATCTGGCCCATCGGAGGCACTTCTGTGCATGCCTCTTTGGAATCCCAGGTTGGGATAACCTATATAGTTTAGAATTGAAAAGAAGTCTGGAGGGTGCCATGCTCATTTTTGGGTTGTGTTTTAATTCAGAAAGAGGAAGGCAAGAGACAAGGGAAACCTTTCTGGGTGGATTAACTCACTTTGTGTTCTACAAGTGTTCCCGAAAAGTTGAGTATAAATGGGATTTTTAAAATAATTTTTATACTATATATTTTAAATAAAACCAGAGAGATTTCTATGGAAAATACTCTTACAGAGAATCTGCTTGCTTGTATTCTGGCTGTCCTAATCACAGAAGGGAGTGTGGTACAATTGGACTTGAGTTTGATTTCTGAGTCTGCCATTTACTATCCTGGGATTTGTGCAATCACTCCACCTTTCACAGCATCGATTTCCGCATCTATAAAGTGGAAACCATACTACTTGAATTACCGATCTCAAAGTGGTTGTGAGGATTAAGTGAGATTATGTATGTGTGTGCAATTTGAAGAATGGGACAGCATAAAATACCTCAAGTGCTACGTAAATGATTTATAGAGAACTTGATACATATGACAATAATTGTAAGCATTAATTAGAATGATCTCTATTTGGTCGATAAATTTGGATTTTCATATATGAGAATTATTGAAGAGAACCCTGAATTAAGAATCAGGAGACCAAAATTCTATTCCCTTCTTGACTGATGACAAGCTATGTAACCCTGGGCAAATAGCTTATCTTTTGGTACATTAGTTTCTTCATCTATAAAAAAAAAGATATAACACTTCTACTATCCTCACAGGGGGTTAGTAGAGAGTCATATATAAATGGGACAGAGCTTTAAAAATGCTAAAGCTCCATGCAAAGATGAGGCATGAAATCACAGTGGTAGAGCTAGAAGGGGCTTAGATTATGTCTATATAGTTACTGTCCAGTTGTTTCCATCATATTTGACTCTTTATGACCCCACTGAAGTTTTCTTGGCAGAGATACTAGAGTGGTTGTCCATTTCCTTCTCCAGTTTCTTTTACAGATGAGGAAACTGGGGCAAACAGGGTTAAATGACTTGCCCAGGGTCACACAGTTCATAAGTGTCTGAGACTGGATTTGAACTTAGGAAGAATACTCTTCCTGACTCCAGGTCCAGTGCTCTATCCACTGAGCCACTAGAGTGGGGCTCACCAATACTTTTGAAAGACTGTGTTCTTGGAATCCCTTAAATGAGAAATCATTTCCAAGTCATGTCCTATTCCTAACAAAGGGAGATTTATTCCTTATATAGAAGGCCCCTGTGGGGGCTACCCATTCTGCTGGGTCCTTCCAGTGGTCAGGACTTACCTGTTCTCTAATACCTTAACATTCTCCTTCAGGGCTTTCTGCTGTTCCCGGAGCTGGTGGTTTTTGGCAAATAGCTCTTCAATCCTCTGGGCATCTCTGATTCAAGAAACAAGGAGGAGACAATGAAAATGACCCTTTGCCTTCAGCTGGGAAAATTTCCAAGTCAGAGAAGTTTGTTAAGGTTGGCCTGTATAGGGGAAGGCCTGAAGGCAGGGGGATGCCAGCTAGGAGGCTGTCACAGTGGCCCAGGTGAGAAGTGATGAAGGCCTGACCTGGAATCAGAGAATCATAGGATTTTTTAATTGGAAAGGATCTTAGAGCCCATCAGGATTAGAGGGAGGATAATGGGGAAGGTGAGGGGGTGATGAATGACGGAGCTATTTCCAGGAAAGCCTGCTCAGGACTTGGTGACTGTGGGAATGTGGTAGACAAAAGGGAGGGAGTAGTCAACACTAAGGTCTGGCCTTACTGAGATGTTCTATGGCTTCAATGTGGTTCATTCATATCAAGGATGGACTATTTCCAATCTACAAAGGATGGTTTGCTCTTCTGCTCTCCCATCCCTGTGCGTCTCCTCCCTTTATGGGTGCTGTTTTGAGCTTGCTACTGCCAGCCTCCATCTTGAGTCATGAAACTGAGGGACCAACCAGAAACTCCGAGGGAAAAACTCAGTATCCTGTAGGCTTCATATTTCTCCTGGGGCTGGGAGAGGCTCCCTATAGTGCAAAGGTTTTTGCTAAACCATGACAAATATTTCCTTTGAAGATTTCCTCTGGGTCCTTAGAGAGAACACCAAGGTTCAACCCACACAGCAATGGGGCCTAACTCACCGGCACTTCTCTGTGTTAAGCTCCAACAACTTGTTCTGCAACCCTGCAAAAGGGAGAGGAGGGTAGGACACTGAGCATTCCATTTTAGAACTGAGACACTGTCTGTTAAGTGTATGGGCACCTTATCTGTTAGAAGGGTATGGAAATGACGAAACCGTGTGGTCCTCTTTTGTGGGGGGAGCTCTAGTTGAAAAGGGGTACTAGAATTTCAGCAGTGAGCCATGGCACCTTCCTTTTCTTCTCATCCATGGCAAGGGGCTTTCCTGACAGTTTTTAATAATGAATTACTGCACTCTCGTATCAAGGCCATGTCTGCGTATTTCCAGAACCCTCCCTCACCACCTATGCACTTATCTTTCCAGTCTTGGTATTCAGGGAGGCATATTGGCATAGCAATAAGGGCCCTGCATTTGGAGTCAGAAAATGTGGGTTTGCGTTTGCTAAGCATATCAGTAGATTGAGCTGCTTTGGAATTAGAAGACCATCTTTATGTGTTCAAATTTGGCTGCAAATACAGGCTGTGTGAGCCTGGGCAAGTCACTTAACCCTGTTTGCTTTAGTTTCTTCATCTGTAATATAAGCTGGAGAAGGGAATGGAAAACTATCCCAGTATCTTTGCCAAGAAAGCCCCAAATGGGGTCACAAAGAATAGGACATGACTGAAATGACTTAACAACAAAATTCTGTCACTTACTACATGAATGACCTTGGGAAAAAATGCTCAATATTTCTGGGCCTGTTTCCTCATCTGAAAAATGAAGGGTTTGGATTAGGTGACTTCTGAGGTCCCTTTTCCAGCTTTATAAATCTATGATCCTATATCTTCCTCAGGGGAAGGAGAAGACTCAACAGAGAGGTTCCTCAGCATGTACCAGCACCTCTGGGCCCAGGCTTTATACACACTTCTCCTTCTAATCCTAAAACCTCATCTCAGGGTAACCTGAGTGTTGTTGCTACCCAAATGACTCCTGCAATTCAGTGATGGGAGGGAGACCCACAAAAGGATGGTATAGTCTCTTGTTGCAGGATAACTGTGTATTCTATAACCAACAAATGTTCTTTATGAGAGGTTGGCTTGGGGTTACATTGCATATGACATGGGCATATAGAACCTTCTTTCAGTCAAGGTGCTAAAGGATCAGGGACCATCCCAAGGTACAGCTTAGAAAGTTCCAGCCCTAAAGAATACATAGCCCACCCTGTAACCTTGCTCTCGTCTCTCTGGGGGCTGGGTCATACCAAGGACTTCTTTCTCATGGACGTCCTTCAACTTGTTCAAACATTCGGTGAAATTGTCCATGGCTGGACTTGGTCCTGGGAACTTTCTTCCCCTACTCTTCTTGTGGCAGTTGGAACTTTCTCCTTGGGCCTTATCTCATGTTAGTCTCTGACCTTAAAAAAAATAATCATTACTATAAAGAGTATCAAAGGCAATAGTGAAGGAGACATCCAGAACCCAAATGGGACTTTTCTTGACTCCATATGAAATTAAGTGTAAGAATCTGGATAAAGGAAATATCATTTCTGCTTGTGGTGGTCAGCAAAAGTTTCTGGGAAAATATAGATAGCCTTTTAGCCAAGCCTCTCTACATAGGCAAAGTGAAGTGAATGGTGAGCTGTACTCCCAAGGCCTTATTGTTCCTTCCTAAATACCCTGCCTCGCCCCCCCACCCCAACTGCTCCTCTGCATTACTGAAATTGGGAGTTTACAAGATCTAGCTTCAAATAGCAATTAGAAAAAGATTCTTTGTGTGACTGTAGGCACATCCCTTTAATTTCCTCAGTTTTCCCTCTTTAAAATAAGAGGGTTAAACTCTCATCTCCAAGATCTTTTTTAGCTCTAAATGCTATTTTCTTATGACTCTCTGATCCAAATCACAATTTCTACCAAGATTTCAGTTATGTTATTGACTGAATGCAGAGAGGACAGATCTGACAGCTGGGCTCATTGGCATGATAAATCTTGTAGGTAGGAGAAAAGTCATCCCCTATTTTTGAGGCATTGAGAATGAACACACACACATACACAGAGAATAATTTAAAATTTCTGTCACCAACCTTAGCAGTAGATAGCAGAGTCAGACTGAAATAACGAGAATGTTTGTCCCTCCTATTGGATTAAGGCACCAAAAGTCTTGCCATGAGTTATGGTTGATGTATTTGCTTGATGTTCTTAGTTCTACAATAGAATGCAAAATGCTTGTGACTTGGTTGTTGAACCTAATTAATTTGTATTTAACAACACACACACAAGGTAGCTTATGAAATTTTTTTTCAAGGCTCCTTCAGTAAATTCATGTTGAAGTAAGTTGATGCATATGGGAAGCTGTTTTCCAAGAGTGGGGACCATTTTGGGCTAGTTCAGATCTCATTGTGGCCATTACTTCATTCATTCATCTAGTCATTTATTGAACAAAAAATTACTAAACACCTCCTACCGCATGCCCAGGGTTGATGCTCCTGGATGTAAGAGAATCAGGAGGAAAAGATACAATCCCTGCATTTGGGGAGCTTGTATCTAGTAAAAAAAAAGACATGGTTTAGTTCTATTTAAAGCCACCAGCAAGTATTATATGTAATGGGGAGAAGCTAGAAGCATTTCCAATAAGATCAGGGGTGAAACAAGGGTGTCCACTATCACCCTTCTTATTCAATCTGATACTAGAAATGTTAGCTGTAGCAATTAGAGAAGAAAAAGAAATCAAAGGAATCAAATTAGGCAAAGAAGAGACCAAGCTATCACTCTTTGCAGACGATATGATGATATACTTAGAGAATCCTAGAGAATCAAGTAAAAGACTACTTGAGACAATAGATAAATTTGGCAAAGTTGCAGGATATAAAATAAACCCATATAAATCCTCGGCATTCCTATATATCTCTAATGAAATTCAACAGCAAGAGATAGAAAGAGAAATCCTGTTTAAAGTTACTGTAGACATTATAAAATATTTGGGAATTTACCTGCCAAAACAAACCCAAGATCTATTATGAACACAACTACAAAACACTTATCACACAAATAAAGTCAGATCTAATTGGAAAGACACCAACTGCTCATGGCTAATGAGCTAATTGAGCTAATATAATAAAAATGACAATTTTATCTAAATTAAATTACATATTTAGTGCCATACCAATCAATTTGCCAAAAAACTACTTTATAGAGCTAGAAAAAATAGTAACAAAATTCATTTGGAAGAACAAAAGGTCCACAATATCAAGGGAATTAAGGAAAAGAAATGCTAAGGATGGTGGATTAGCTATACCAGATTTTAATCTGTACTATAAAGCAGCAGTCCACAAAGCTACTTGGTACTGGCTAAGGAATAGAGTAGTGGATCAATGGAACAGATTGGGTACACGAGATTCAGCAGTCAATGACTATAGTAATCTACTGTCTGATAAACCCAAAGACCCCAGCTTTTGGGATAAGAACTCACTATTTGACAAAAACTGCTGGGAAAACTGGAATATAGTACAGCTGAAAATGGGCATAGACCATCACCTAACACCATATACCAAAATCAAGTCTAAATGGGTGCATGATCTAGGTATAAAGGCTGATACTGTAAGCAATCTGGGAAAGCAAGGAATAGTTTACCTGTCAGATTTATGGAGAGGGGAAGACTTTATGACCAAACAAGAAATAGAGAGCATTATAAAATGCAAAATGGATAATTTTGATTACATGAAATTGAAAAGTTTCTGTACAAACAAAGCCAATGTAACCAGGATTTAGGAGGGAAGTGGAAAATTGGTAAAGAATTTTTACAACCTATGTCACTGATAAAGGACTCATTTCTAAAATATACAGAGAATTGAGTCAAATCTATAAGAATATAAGTCATTCCCCAATTGATAAATGGTCAAAGGATATGAACAGACAGTTTTCAGAAGAAGAAATTAAAGATACTTATAAGCATATGAAAAAATGCTCTAAATCACTACTGATTAGAGAAATGCAAATCAAAACAACTCTGAGGTACCACATCTCACCAGTCAGATTGGCTAAGATGACAAAACAGGAAAATGACAAATGCTGGAGAGGATGTGGATAAATTGGAACACTAATGCATTGCTGGTGGTGTTGTGAACTGATCCAACCATTCTGGAGAGCAATCTGGAATTATGCCCAAAGGGCTATAAATAATTTCATACCCTTTGACCTAGCCATACCATTTCTAGGGTTGTATCCCAAAGAGATCACAGAAGTGGGAAGAAGACCCATATGTACAAAAATATTTATAGCAGCTCTTTTTGTGGTAGCAAAGAACTGGAAATTAAGGGGGTGCCCATCAATTGGGGAATGGCTGAACAAGTTGTGGTATATGCGTGTTATGGAATATTATTGTGCTATAAGAAACGAGGAGCAAATGGACTTCATATTTACCTGGAGAGGCTTATACAAACTCATTCTGAGTGAGAAGAGTAGAGCCAGGAGAAATTTGTACACAATTACAAACACAATATATGTGTGATGACTAACTTTGATAGACTGGACTCTTCTCAGCAATCCAGGGTTATAAGTCAACACCAAGACTCATGATGGAGAGAGATGTCTACTTCCAGAGAAAGAACAGAGTTTGAACCCAGATCGAAGCAAGCTACCTTTTCCTTTTAAATTTCTTGTTTGGTTTTGTTTCCTCTTTCCCATTGTTCATTCCATCTGATACCATCCTTCTTTATAACCTGACTAATGCCTAATGTGAAAGTATTTGCAGATATTATACTTGATTGTGTGCCACCAGTGGGGGGTGGGGGGGTGGGGAGGGTGGGGTGGGGGTGGAGGGGTGGGCTGGGGGAGGGGAGAAAATTTGAAATTCAAAGAATTGTGTAAATGAATCTTCTAAACTAAAAGTAAAGAAATTAATAAATACCAAAAAAAAAGAGGTGAAAAAAAAACAAAAAATAAACAAACAAAAAAAGAAAAACACAGTGGATGAAGAATGCTTATTATAAAGATTATTATGGGCAGTTGGACGAATAGCCCATAGATCCATCAGTGTTTGTATATATGTATATACACATATATAAACATTTAAATATGTATGAGTATGTATGTATATATACACATATATTTATATACATCTTCTACAGGCACTTTGTATGGACAACAATTTGAGTTCAGAACTGAGTAAGAGCAGTAGAGCAGATTGGATCAAATATGGGAAACTGAACAATGCTTTTAATTACCCTAAGCTCAAGGAAACTAAGTTTTTTTTTTAAAAAAAAGAATACCTAGTGGTGCCATGAGTTATGGGATAGCATAGTATCTGAAGAATTAAATTAGAGGGTTACCCAAATGGCCACAGAAAGGACCATGGTGGGTTCAAGTAGGTTATAGCATATTACCAATGAAGAATTGGTAACTAGGTGGTTCTATGGATAGAGCTGGAGAAGGAAATGACACACTACTCCAGTATCTTGGCCAAGAAAACCTTAAATGTGGGTCACAAAGAGTCAGACATGCCTGAAAATGACTAAATAGTATCAACAATGAAGCACAAGAAGTTTCATAAAGGATATTGTTTGATGGATGTAGGACTGATCAAAGGTGGTTATCTTTTATGTAACCAGTAGACAGCTTGCATGCTCTATTTCATTAATACAATGCTATGAGGTAGAGTTAGATACCCAGGATATTGGTGGAATGCCTAGGAAGGATTTATTGAAGGATGTAGACAATTGTTGCATAGAGTGAGTGAGCATTTATAGGTCATCATTTATATCATCGAAACAAAAATGATAAGGATGTCAATTAAGTCAAAGATCATTTAAGTATCAAAATAAATGTGAACTATTGCTTAGGGCACTAGGTGAGAATGGCCTGGAAGAGGACCTTCCCTCCCAGCTTTCTTGCTGATTCTTCCTTTCTCTTCCTCATCATCTTTCCCCATCCTCCATGAACACTACCTCTTCCCATCCTCACCTCTTTAGGAAGGAACCCCAAATCTAGGACCCTCAGGGCTACTCTCTTCTCAGTGATGACAGGCTGGGCTCCTCCAGGTTCACTGCCCTACAATGCAGATATTACTGCTTACAACATTTGGATGACTTGGAAGTCACCACCCATAATCCTCTTGATAAGATGGAGGACGACCAAGTCTTACCATACTCTGTCATTATGATCCTTCTGACCTTACAAATTGCCCTGTCACCATACCATTCTCACCCCAGACACGGCCATCTGATCTACCAATGTACCCTAAAGGACCACCAGACCTTGCCATGCACCCAACTACTGAAGCCTTAGGACTTATAGACTTTTCTATCCATCTTGCAGCTGTACTCTCCAACGTTTGTTGTCTTCCCCACCTGGAGTATGCGTTTGAGAGGAGGCACTGCCTCATTTTCTGTTTTTTTTTCCTTAATATTTAGCACAGTGTTCAGCATATAACAAGTGTATAATACATTTATCTTCTTTCATTCATTCATTCTGTAAGTTATTGTTATTATATTTAATGCTACTGTTGCTATTAAACAGTTATATAACTTTTTTTTTTTACTGGACCTGTGATTTCATTGGTATGGGGAATTTCCAGTGATGAGACTTCTACCCGAGCAAGTCAACACCTGCTCATAACTTAAGGTCTTAGACAGTTGTTTCAGATACTAAAGTCAGATGATTTACCTAGTCATATAGCCAGTTCCTGTCAGAAATGGACTTGAAAGCACTTCTACCTGATTCTGAGGTCATCTGTCTCTCTCTACTATGCTATGCTCCACAAATGCCAATGTAAGACAAGTGCAGCTGTCTGGGTTATTGATTTTATCCATGTTATCTGGAATCCCTCTTTCACAACTGAATTCTAGAATCATCAGGCTGGAAAGTCCATTGGCAGGCTATCTAGTCCCCCCTCCCCTTCAATAGAACAAGATTACAGACTTAAAACTGGAAGGGACCTCGGAAGTCATATAGTACAGCACCTTCATTTAACAGGTGATGAAAGCCCAGAGAGCTATAATGACTGATCTAAAGTCATACAGGCAGCATAGCCAGGATTTGAACTTAGTTCCTTTGAGTCCAAACCCAGCATTCTTCCTATTATAGCATCTCTTTGAGTCTCACCCTACCCAGATATAACTGTCTGTCCCTTCCTTTAACAAACGTCTGAAGTTAAAGGTAGAACTTAGAACAGTCCTGGAAGGGGACGTAGAACAGAAGCATTTTTTCCTTGTTTGTTAGTTCATTTGGTTAGTGAGGCCTCATTAAAGGATGGAAGTGGACTGTAAGATTTTTATACCACCTATTTTATGTTTTTATCTAATTTTTGCTTTTGTTAATAGTTGTTGAATTTTTAATAAAAAAAAACTTTAAAAAAGGAACCTAGGGCTCTATTCCCCACCAGTACTTTGGAGCTCTGCTTTGAAATTGTATAGCCCTTCTAAAGTGACTCGCTGTTTTCAGAGGTCTTTTCTTCTGAGTATCTCAAAGTATTTTGCAGATTGATTTCCTTGATCCTCCTACTGATCTTCTAGGAGGAAGGGAGGTGCCAAACATACAGCCCCCACTTTTCTTTGAGCTTTTTCAAAGGTAGACTCTCCTTCACTATAAATTCAAGGTGATATTGTTGTTAATTTTATAGCTTAAAATGCCTTACCTTATACCTCCCATGAGAATAGCATTTTAAAATTGACAAAGTGCTTTTATACCCATTATCCCACTTGACCCCCACAATAATCCTGTGGGATAATAAGTTAGGGACAGAATTATTATCCCCATTTTATAGATGAAGAAGATGAGGCTAGGAAAGGTGAAATTATTTGGCTAAAGTCACATGGTTGTGATAAATCAGGTCCTACCTCATCACGACAGTGTAGCCACTATTGGCTAAGCACATATTGGTTGGAGTGGATTAGATGATGATAAAAGAGAGAAGGCAGAGCTAGTCAATTATTGTTTGGAGAGAAAACTTTTGCTAATCATGATGTCTTCTTCTAAACAGACTACTGAGTGCATTTAACCTGTCATGGATTACTGGTTGATTTATGTAGCTTCATTAAATCCATATTTTGGGGGATAGAAAGAATAGCCTAGAATCACAAATCTCAGCATCAAAAGGACTTTTAAATGTTATCTAGTCCAATCCCCTATCCCAAGTAGCAGCCTCCTGTACAAGCCCAGACTCTACTTGAGGTTATCCCTTTATGGGGAGCTTGCAAAACCACCTTGGGCAGCCCATTCCTTTCACTGTGAGAAATTCCAATTGTTAGGAAGGTTCTCCTTTCATTGAGCCAAAGCTCTGCAGTTCACCTCTTGGTTCTGATTCTGCCTTACAAAGGGGCGTGGTGATGGAATTTTTCTTGAGACAAAGGAAAGGAATTTTAGTGAGGTAGTCAAGTTATTAAGAAGTGATAATTGCCTATAAAAAGGTTTAACTAGGTATTTAAGGTTGAGGTATAAACATTCACAAGTAGTTTCAAGAAACCAGGTTGGAAACCTCAACTATTGTGGTTAATAGGGGAAATTGTGAAGTGGCTCCCTATCAAGTGTGAAATGTTTTTGTTTCCACCACAGCCTAGTGCCTGTTATCATGTACTCCCAGTGTAAACTGATCTTTCTCCTAGAGGAGAAGGTGAAGAAGCTGGAAGAATGTCTTTACATATTCCAGGTTGTTAGGATGAAGATTTACTGAAGCAATAGAAGCAAATACTTCCAAGGGGGAAGAAAACAATCTGACTTGGAGGAAGGGAGTTAGGAGTGAGGATCATCTGGTAGGGGAAGAAGAGTAGTAGTAGTTAGTGATTCCCTGATTGGTCTTCTCAGACAGTTATTTATTTATTTATTTATTTTGGAGGGGGGAAGGTAGGGCAATTGGGGTTAAATGACTTGCCTAAGGTCACATGGCTAGTTTTGTGTTAAGTGTCTGAGGCCAGATTTGAACTCAGGTCCTCCTGACTCCAGGGCAGGTGCTCTATTCACTGCACCACCTAGCCACCTCTCTGAGATAGCTATTGTAAAACTCAACAACAAAAATATAGAGGTCTGTTATCTTTCTGGGCAGCTATGTGGTGCAGTGGATAACTTCCTGAGTTCAGATCTGGCCTCAGACACTAGTTATGTGACCCTGGACAAGTCACTTAACCCTGTTTGCCTCAGTTCCTCTGTAAAAGGAGCTGGAGAAGGAAATAAATGGCAAACCACTGTGGTATCTCTGCCAAGAAAACTCCAAATGGAGTCACGAGGACTCAGACAGGACTGAAATAACTAAACAAAATTGTCTTTCTGGGGTCCCTATACAAGACATAACAGAGACTTCCCCAAGACTTACCCAAATAGATGACAACTACTCACTCTGGGAGATTCAAGTAAAGAACAATGATGAAGAAGCTTAAAAGAATTACAAAGAGTAGAAGACCACAGGGTACAGGTTGTATTTTCCTCACTATTGTCTATCAAAGTCAAAGAATGCAGAAGAGGAAAATTAACTTGGGAAGTGAACAGCTGGCCTGAGAAGGCATTTCTGAGAATGAGACTTGGATTTCTCCATCGTGGGTTTACAATATAAGGTTGACAGAGATTCCTGGCCAGAGACTGAGTATATCTAACAAAGACTAATAAGGATGTTTTTGTCAGATGTCTTGCAAATTTAATCAACACATAATTAAACTGAAAAGAATTGGGTGTCTTGGGGGAGGATTGTGTATATCCTTGAAAATTAGAGAGTTTGGGGAATAGCCTCAAAGAAGAAAGTCAGTCACTTGGCAAACTAGCATTTATTAGGCATCTAACTATACTTCAGGTATCGTGTTAAGTGCTGGGGATACAAAGAAAGCTTTGCAAAGCAACAGTCCCTACTATCAAGGGATCGAGATCCCTTAATATCATAAGGAATGGGGGAGATGATATGCAAACAACTATGTACAAAGTATGTACTGTACAGGATAATTGCCACTAATTCATTGAGATTAAGGAGAACTGGGAAAGGCTTCTTGCAGAAGGTGGGACTTCTGCTGAGACTTAAAGGAAGCCTGGGAATCTAAGAGATAGAGATGAGGAGAGAAAGTGTTCTTGGTATGGGGGATTACCACTGAAAACAGTCAGTCAGGAAATGGAATGTTGTATGTGAGTAACAGCAAGGAAGAGAGTGTCACTGTCATTGGGTGAAGAATAGTTAAGGGAAGTTGATATCTAAAAATTCCAGGAGACATAAACCCAAGGAACCAGTAGGAAAACCCACGTCCTCAAATGTCTAATATCAGAGGTGGGGAACCTGTGGCTCTCTCGGTCCTCAAGGGCAGCCTTTTGACTGAATCTAAACTTCATAGAACATAGAACACAGAACAAATTGCCTTGTTCTGTGAAGTTTGGATTCAGTCAAAGGGCTGCCCTTAAGGACCTAGAGAGCCACATGTGGCCTTGAGGCTGCAGGTTTCCCACCCCTGGATATATAAATGTCCAAGGTTCAAGCAGCAAACAAAAAGAACCAGTGATTCTAATTCAAGTGGGCAAATTTGATATCAAAGGTATCACTGTGATTTGGTGTGTAGCAACACATGACTGGACTATAGCTTCAAAAAACAAAACAAAACACTAGAGGCAAAAAAAAAGCACTGGGGAAGTATTGCATATTTAGAAGGAATACTCATATGGAAGTGTTGGAACCAGATTTGGGAAGCATAATGGAGAGTATTTGGGTAAAGGTCAAAGGAGGGAGAATTAGAAGTGATTTTTGTCATTGGAATGACCTATAAACCACCTTGACAGAAAGAAGAAATAAATGAGGAGCTTGAGAAAATAACCATAAGCTTAGCACACAGTATAATGCAGCAGTGATGGTAGACTTCAACAATCCCGACACCTTTTGGAACTCTCCGCCAAAAGCAGATTAACTAATAGCATTTAATTTTACCTTAGTGATAATTTCATTCTTCAAAAGGTAGAGGAAAAAAATACTCTGCATCTAATTCTCACTAACATAGAGGAACTGACTCTTGAGGTGGAAATGATGGGAACCTGTGGGATAAGTGACCACTAATATTCCATTCTAGAATTTATCATAGAGGAGAGGAAACCTAGGCATAATCTGATATGCGCCCTAGATTTTGGAAAAGTAGATTGCAATGGGTTCAGAGGAAAAATAGGTAGGATCCCATGGACTAAAATATTTCAGAGGAAGTCAGTATAGGAGGGATAGGAGATGCGCAAGGATGAGATTATAAAGATACAAAGGGAAATACAGTAATTCAAATAACAAGGAAGAATGGGATTTATTTGAAGAGACCCATGTATATGCACAGAGAATTCATGAACCAACTTAGTTTTTAAAAAATGTACAGAAAATAGGACACTAATACATTGGTTTTTTTTTTTTTTGCCTTTTGGAGGGCAATTGGGGTTAAATAACTTGCCCAAGGTCACACGGCTAGGTTTTCGTTTGTGTGTGCGTTAAGTGTCTGAGGCTGGATTCGAACTCAGGTCCTTCTGACTCCAGGGCCAACGCTCTAATCACTGCACCACCTAGCCGCCCCACTAATACATTGTTGATGAAACTATATACTAACTCAATAATTTTTGAGAGCAATCTGCAATTATATCCAAAGAGTTATAAAACTGTGTATACTCTTTGACCCAGAAATATCAATATTAGGTCTGTTTCCCAGAGTGATCAGGGAAAAAGGAAAAAAAAATCTCTATGTTCCAAAATATTTATAGCAGCTCTCTTTGTAGTAGCTGTAGAACTGGAAATTGAGGGGATGCCTGTCAATTAGGGACTGGCTAAACAAGTTGTGGCATATGATTGTGATGGAATATTGCTGTGCTTTAAGAAATGATGAGCTGGTTGATTTTAGAAAAACATGGAAAGATTTGCATGAAATAATGGAGTGAAATGAGCAGAACCAAGAGAACACTGGATACAGTAACAACAATACTGTTCAAAGAATAACTGAATGACAAAGCTATTCTGAGTATTAAAAAATATTCAAATCAACTACAAAGGACCTATGAAAGAAGATACTATTCACCTCCCAAGAAAGAACTGGCAAATAGAAGTATGCATAGTATGGTTTTACATATTATATATACTTAACATAATATAACTTAGTACAGGGTGGGTAGGGAGGGAGGGAGACAGCATGGAACTTAAAATATAATAAATATAAATATATAAATATAATAAAAATATTTTTTTTAAATGAACAAAAGATAGAAGCAAGGCCAGGTAACAGAGGATGAATATAAAGGTATGTCAAAGACCTATACAAATAGTGTCAGAAATCCTAAAGCTTAGCTGGTCAAGGAAACTAGGGGCAATATAACTTTTAAAACTTATTCTGGAAGAAAAATGGGTATTGCAGCAGGGACAGGATCTTTGGAGTGGTTTAGTGATTATAACAAAGAGAAAGTAGAGTTACTTAATTTTGATTTTCTTTCTGTTTTCTTGGTGACATAGAATTACATCTCTGTTGGAAATGACAACAAAAATGACTAAGGGAGTTGATATCCAAGATAAGTAAGGGAATGTTTTTAGGTGTCCTTGATAAATTCAAATCACCTGGTCCAGAGGGACCCCATCCTCCAGTCCTGAAAGAACTGACAGATGTCATTCCTGAGCCGTTGTCAGTGATAAATAAAAATCATGGAGAATGGGAGAAATGCCGCATGACTGAAAAAGGACAAATGTCCTGCTTTTCAAAAAAGGGAAGAGAACAGAGCCATTAAACTATAGGCCAGTGACTCCTGGAATAATTCTAGAAAAGATCATGAAAAAGATGGTGGGTAAAGAGCTAGAAAGAGAGTCAGTGATTACAAAGAGCTAGCATAACTTCACTGAAAATAAGTCATGTTAAATTACTCTCATTTCCTTTTTTTGATAGGTTACTAATGTAGCAAATGAAGAAAATGCTGTGGGTAGAATTTACCTAGGTTTTAGCAAGCTTTTGAGAAAGGATCTCATACAATTCTTGTGGAAAAGATGGGGAAATATAGGTTATATGATAATATAATCACATAGGTTTAGGACCACTTGGAAGGCTGGACGCAGAGCAGTTGTTAATGGCTGGGTTTCAACATGGCAGTAGAGCTTCAGTGCAGGGCTTCAGGCATCTGTGCTTGGCCCTGTACTGTTGAACATATTTATTAATTACTTGGATAGAGGCATATATGGTATGCTCATCAGATTTTCAGATGTTTAAAAAGCTGGGAGTGATAGCTAACAGTCAGAATCCAAAAGGACCTTGACCAAGGCTAAAGCATTGGACTGAATCTAATCAAACGAAACTCAAAAGAGATACATGTAAAGTCTTGTATTTTAGTACAAACATCAAGTCTATGAGCATAAGATGGAGGAGGCATGGATAGACAACACTTGGTCTGAAAAAAAGCTGGGGGTTTAGGTGGATTGCAGGCTCAATATGGAGGCAGCTAGGTGGTACAGTGGATAGAGCACAGAATTTGGAATTGGGAAGACTCATCTTCCTAAATTCAAATCTGTTCTCAGACACTAGCTGTGTGACCCTGATCAAGTCACTTACTCCTGTTTGCCTCAGTTTCCTCATCTGTAAAATGAACTGAAGAGGGAAATGGTAAACCACTCCAGTATCTCTGCCAAAAAAACCCCAAAAGGGGTCATAAAGAGTCAGACATGACTGAAATGACTGAACAACAACAGCAAAAGCTCAATATAAATCAGCAGAATGATATGGCAGCCAAAAAAAGCTACTTCAATCATGGACAACATTAGAAGAAGGTATAGCTCCCAGAAATAGGGAGATGATAATCCCATCATATTCTGCCTTTGTCAGATGTCCTCTTTGGTATTGTGTTCAATTCTGCATGCCATAGTTTAAGAAGGACATTGACAAACTGGAGAATGTCCAGAGGAGGCAGACTGGAATGGTGAAACGTCTTGGAACTCATGAACTATTCGGATCTCTTGAAGCAGCCAGGTGTGTTTAAGCCAGGAGAAAAGAAGCCTGGGGAGGGGCTGAGGTGGAATGTGAGTGTCATGTTCAAGCAATTGAAGAGCTCCCAAGTGGAAGAAAATTACATTTGTTCTGTTTGGCCTCAGAGGACAGCATTGGAGCAATGGGTAGAATGTTAGGAAAAACTAGCAATTAAAATTGTTCAAAAGTAGAATAGGCTGCCTGGGGAGCTGATACTTTTCCTCTTGTTGGAGGTCATTAAGTAGATATTAGATGACCTCTTGTTGGGTATATTACAGGTGGTGTTCCTTTCAGATATGGATTAAACTAGATGGCTTCTGAGGTCCCTTCCATCTCAGTTGCTGTGATTCTGTAGGCAAGTAAAAGAAGTCTAGTTTTTCTTCCTTGTTACACTCCTTCAAATATTCGATGACAACAATCATGTCCTTCTTAAGTCTCCTTGTCTCCAAGCTGAGCATTCTTTTTGTTTGTTTTGTTTTGTTTTGTTTTTTGTTTTTTGGAGGGGGGAAGGCAGGGCAGTTGGGGTTAAGTGACTTGCCCAAGGTCACATGGCTAGTAAATGTTAAGTGTCTGAGGCCGGGTTTGAAATCAGATCCTCCTGACTCCAGGGCCAGTGTTCTATTCACTGGGCCACCTAGCTGCCCCCACAAGCTGAGCATTCTTAATTTCTTCAACTGACCCTAATCCTGCTTGTCAAGTTTTCTTTAAAACCTCATGCTCACCGAGCATGGGACCATCTAAATCTCAGCTGTGGTATGGGTTGTGAACTGTTATAAACTGGAACTGAGAAGTGGAATGAAAATGGCCAAAATATTTTGACCTGAATATTTTCAAGAATTTATTGCTGAAGCAGAAATGAATGAAAGCCTTATTGAAGAAGCTACTGATTAATTTTTTTTACTGGATTTTTTTTTCTTATGAGGGAAAGCCTGATTTCTAACTACGTACTCATTAGGAATCATATATCATCCGTCAGAGAAATCTCAAATTCTGAAACCAAAATGCCATAGTTAGTGAGGTTTTGTGCACTACCTGCTATTTTGAGATAAAAAAAGATAATATATGTGAAACACTTTGCAATTAAAGCATTACATAAGTGCTATTATTGTTATTTTCTTATTGGTGTTATAATTGGAATTTTAGCTCTATTACTTACTAGTTGTATGACTTTAGGCAAATCATTTGACCTAAGGAGGCTAGACTTGATAATTTCTAAGGTGTACTATTATGTTGTAGGACTATGGTATTATAGTGTTCTTAATTTCTGCCTTCACCAGTCTCTTTCTCAACAAGAACAATGAATATTTTTATTTTTGGTCCTGCTTCTGACTAACTGTGCAGTCCTGTATAAACCATATTCCCTCCTAGGGCATTTGTTTCCTTGTCTGTAAAATGGGGAATAGTGGGTTAGATGAAATTATCTTTAAGAGCTCTTCCAGTTCTGCCATTCAATAGGTCTACGGTTTTTGGCATTTGTTGTCATTAACTTTCTCTAGCCCTGTGCTAGGTTCTGTGGCACTTATAAAGTCAAGTACAGGTCTGAGTTTTCCAGTCACAAAGCTCCAAAGGCTCCTGTTTGTCTTAAGGACCAAATACAGAGTCCTCTTTTAAAGCCCTTTACCACCTGGTACCAGCCTACCTTTTCAACCTAATTATATGTTACCCTGCAGATGGGTATGCTTGCTGCATCTCCATAGTCTGTCTCCCATCTCTTTGCCTTTATATCAGCAACCTGCAGTCCTGAAAAGCATTCCTTCACTTTCTTCTCATAGAGTCCCTTGATTCTTTCCAAGCTCACCCCAAATGCCATCCCTGACAGAAAGCCCATCCCAACACTTCCAATGGTTAATGTCGTTCCCATGCAAATTACTAATTATATTTTACACTTAATTTTCCTATGTACTACATATTACCTCTGAACAGAACATAAGTCTCTTGAGTACAGGCACTTTCTTTTGGTCTCTGAATCCCAAGTACTTAGAACACAGTAGGAGCTTAATAGAAGCTTTTTTAAACAAGTGAACAAAATATGCAAAGTGTTTAGCAGTCTTTCATGCTATCCTTGAGGACAAGATAGAGAGATATGGGCTGAATTACACTTAGGTAGATTCAGAACTGGTTGACTGTCCAGACCCAAAGAGTAGTCATTAATGGGTTGGAATGGGTTGGGTGGGAAGTTTCTTTGGGTTCTTTTCTTGGTTATCTGTTTGATATTTTTCATGTATGACTTGGATGAAGGTATAGCTAATGTACATAATTGGCAGGTGACAAGAAGGAAGGATGGTTAACCCATTGGATGACAAAGTCAAGATAAAAAAAGATCAGCATAACTTGGCAACCTCAAAAAGTACTGTAATTTTAGGGCTGCAGCAGAGGAGGTAAAGTGTCCAAGGTTAGGGATGCCATCATCCCACTGTTCTCTGGTCACATCAGACCACATCGAGAGTCCCACATTTTAGGGAAGACTAGACTTCTGAGGCTTCTTATGACCCTGAGATCTTTTGTATCCTTAGAGTTTAACACAGCACCTGACATGTAGTAGATGCTTTAATAAATGCTAATAGTCTGACTGACATAAATTTGTAGACTCCTGAGAAATCAGAAAAGTTTATTTGCTGGGAGTCAGGAAACTTGAGTTCTAGTCTCAGCTTTGCCACCTGTACCCTAGATAAGACAAGAGACCAAGGGGTGCAATTAAAAGAACATTGATCTTGTCAGGAGACCTGGATTTGAGTTCCAGTTCTGACACTGTGTGACTTTGAGTAAGTCTTTTAACTTTTCTGAGCCTCAGTTTCTTAATTTGTAAAATAAAGATCTAAATCTTTCAGTAGAGAGGTAGTATGGAAGAATATCTAAAGGGGCAGAAAGCCTGGAACTTGGGAAGCTATGAGATCAAGTCTTACCTTTGATACCTACACGCTAGCTGTGTCACCATGGGAAAGTGACTTAACTTCTCAATATCCTTGGATGAGGAAATTGGGATTGAGAAAATCCCAGCGATGGATTTAGCATCATGACATGAGTCAATGGCAGAGTTAGTTTTGAAAGCTAAGGATCTTGGTTCCTAGTGAAGGAAACTTGTCACTCTATCTCACTGCTACTGGCATTCTCAAGATCTTTGTGTACTTTCTCTTGGATATGAGGATGTAGCACAATGTGGTGGACACAACATAAATCTTAGGGCTAGAAGACCCGAGTTAAGTTAAGACTTCTACTTACTAGGCTAGAAGTGTGACTCCTGGGAATTGTTTTGGGTGTGCCTGGGTTGTCACTTAACTTTTCTGTGCCTTAGTCTCCTCATTTGTAGAAAGAGGGGATTAGACTTGATGGCCTTTAATGTCCTTTCCAGCCCTAAACCTATGATCCTATCATCACAAGTCTAAGAGCAAATGTCCTGGGGAAATTCCCTTGACATTTCTACAACCTCAGCGCTCTTCACATACTGAATTTCCAGGTAATACCTTGCAGATAAGGAGAATAATGCCCATTTTCCTCCTCATCCTCCTCCCTTCTCCTCCTCCTCCTCCTCCCCCCTCCTCCTTCTCCTTCTCCTCCTCCTCTCCTCCTCCTTCTCCTTCTCCTCTTCTCCCTCCTCTTCCTCTATCTTTACCTCCTCCTTTTCCTGTACCTCCCTCTATTTCTTAGAATTCCTAAGTCTGCAGGGTCTGAGTTGCTAAATCTCTGCCTCTAAAGCCACAATTTGTTCCTGTAACCTCCCTTTGGTCCCAGACATCAGAAGAAGACATGGAAAAATTCTCTGCTGGCTTCTGGGCTAATTCCTTTAAGAAAGTGAATAGGAGCTGAGCTCCTAGCTCCTTGGGTTGGTTATAACTCTGTTTAACACCTGTAACTGCAAATGTGAGGGTGGTTGCTGCCCCCTCACTGCAGAACTGAGAATAGCACGAATAGGCTACAGACCTGAAAGCAGCCCAACTCTAAGCTTGGCCTGGTAGAGGAAGAGGGTAATGCACACACAATGCCCTGCTTGCATTCCCAGGCCAGCCAGTCTTATGGAACAAAAGACCCACATGTGGGCAGATCCTTAAAGGTATTTGAATTATATAGAACCCATTATGAGTAGTGGGTTCTATATAATTTTTTTACTTTTTTTTTACCTCAAGATTCCTGTCAGAGAACATTTATTTATCCATCCATCCATCCATCCATCCATACACCCATCCATCCATCCATCCACCCATCCATCCATCCATTCATTCATCCATCCATCCATCCATCCATCCATCCATCCATCCATTCATTCGCTCAACAAATACAGTTCTTAAACATCTGTTACATGAAGGGAACCATTCTAGTTTCTAGGAATACTAGTACAGATTCATGGGTTCAAGGTGGAAGGGACCTTACTGTAGAAATCTTCTGTCCTAACCCCCTTATTTTATAGATGGGGAAACTGAACCTTAAAGAACTATAGGAGCTTACCCAAAGTAACATAGGTACTAAATAACAACGAAGATTTGAAAACAAAACAGGTTTTTCAATTCAAACCTGGAAGTCATCAAAGCTTTGTTGTATAGGGAACACTGGGAGCTATTCTGTTCTTGAGGGAAGCAGCTTCCCTAGTTCCCCGAGGTCCAGGAGGGGACATTTCTGCCCCCTGCCCCCAATCTAGGTTATGGCTGTAAGCAGCTAGGTGGTACATTAGATTGAACCCTGGATGTGGAGCCAGAAGACCTGTGTTCAAATACTGCCTCAGACACAACAGCTGTGTGACTTTTGGCAAGTCACTTAACCTTCCTCTGCCTTAGAAATGGGGAATAATAATAGCACTGACTCTGTGGGGTTTTTGTGAGGATCAAATGGGATAATTTTTGTAAAGTGCTTTGCAAACCTTAAATTCTGGTTGTCTGTCTGTATATGGTTCACTGAAATGGTGTTTAACCTTAGGTAGGTTTAGCCCTGGAGTGTATAGACAATGACAGCAGAAAGGAACCTTGGAGATTATCTGGTTCAGTGGTTTCCAGCATTTTTTGTTCCTCAATCCCCTAACAACAACAACAACAACAACAACAACAACAACAACAACAACAACAACAACACATTGTGAACTCCTAGAGTAATTCTAATATTCTGCAATTATTTACTGTAAGGTACCATTAAACTTTTTTTTTTTTTTAGCAGGAAGCCCTTGCACCATTATCGAGAAACTCAAGGGGCTGGAGAAGCATTAAATGGGAACGCCTCATCTAGTCTGATCCTCCTTATTTTACAGATGGGGGTAGTGACTTGTGAAAGGGGCAGCTGGGTGGTACAGTGGATAGAGCACCTTGCCTGGAGTAAGGAAGACTCATCTTCCTGAGTTCAAATCTGGCCTCAGACATTTATAAGCTGTGTAACCCTGGGCAAGTCCCTTAATCCTGTTTGCCTCAGTTTCCTCAGCTGTATAATGAATTGGAGAAGGAAATGGCTAACCACTCCAATATCTTTGCCAAGAAAACCCCAAATGGGGTCATGGAGAGTCAGAAATGACTGAACAACAAAAAATGACTTGTGAAAGATAACAAAGTTAGATGCTGGTAAGCATCAGAGTCAGGAGCAGGATCTAAGTCTTCTGATTCTAGGTCCTGTAGTCTTTCCATCAGTATATGCTGCTGTCTCTGCTTCCTCTTTAGTGTCCTTGAATAGGTCATCCCTGAGCACCAATGTGGCCCAGAGGAAAGAACACCGGATTTAGTCAAAGGTGGTGGTGGTTGTTGTTGTGCAGTCATGTCAGACTCTTTGTGACCCTACCTGGGGTTTTCTTGACAAATCTACTGGAGTGTTTTGCCATTTCCTTCTCCAGTTCATTTTACATTTGAGGAAACTGTGACAAATGGGGTTAAGTGACTTGTCCAGAGTCACATAGCTAGTAAGTTTATGAGGTCAAATTTGAACTCAGCTCTTCTTGACTCCAGACTCATTGCTCTATCTGCCATTCCACCTAGCTGCTCTTAATCAAAGGACCAAGGTTTGAATTCTGCTCCTCCCCCTTCCCACCTGTGTGACTTTGGGCTCCATGACCCTGGATTTATCTTCATTTACAAAATAATGGGGGTAGTATAGATGACCTGGGATTGTGTTCAGGATTAAAGTTATATAACTTAAGTCGTCGGGTCTCATTACAATTCCGTGAGGTAGCATTCATTTCACAGATGAGCAAACCTAGCCTTGCTATGGTCACACAGCTAATTGATATCAGAGGCAGAATTTGAGCCTATCACACTCACTCTAAAGTCTAGTGTGCATTGCCCTTTATGCTCTCTGCTATGGGGAGTACAGAGACAGGTCAGGGGTGTGTAGGGGCCAAATCCTCTTGTTTAAGTTTCTGGACTGATGTCAGCCAACATGGCAACCAGGATTTGATTAACTATTTTGTTGATTGTCTAGACTTAAGAAACTATGGGGAAAATGTTAACAATGAAGTTTAAACTTAAAAGCCTATTCGGCAGTAATTTTCCCCCCTGGAAAGCCACTTGTTAAACATGTTACTAGCACGTACCTATGGACAGTGTGTTTTAAGCAAAGTTCCAGTGGTGAGAATAAACCTGGCCCCTCTAACAAACTATAAAATGAGAGAGCTCTTGGAAGCTATAGGAGTCAGCCCTCTAATTTTACGGAGAAGGAAATTAAGTCTCAGAACAGCTCTGATTTGCCTAAGATCACACAGGTGGTGAGGGGCAGAGCCAGGATAGTGTGCCAGAGAATTCAAATTTGTTTAAATGTCAGACTGGTAAAAAAAGAAAAAAAAGTTAATGAGGAAGATACATTTATTGGGGATGCACAGGTTATCTCCTATTTGGGGGTTAGTTGGGCCTTTGCTCCCCTTGCAAACGCCCAAGGTGAGTCACCCAATGTCCCTGCCCATCGCCCTGGGTATCCACAGAAACATCTCCCTTGAGTCCAAGTTCAGCTGGTGCCAGGGGCAAAGTCTCCACTTCAGCACTATTTGCTTATAGAAAGAAGTATATTAGTTCTGGGTTGAATGAACCCAAGTAAAAAAAAAGTCAGCCTACGCCCTTTCCATCCTCCTGCTCAGAGGGACAGCTGAACCAGTTTGGCAGAGCTTGGCGGGTTTTTCCTCTCCAGGCATGTTCCCATCAGCTTTACAGGATCTGGGGCCTTGCTGAGGGTGTGACTGGTGTGGCCATGTCCATGAGCTAAGGAAGGCAGGGTGGGGGTGGGGTCTAGCCCTGGGGCTGGAGCTTTTAAAATGGGCAAAACAATTTTTTATTTCTGGGCCCTCAGAGTTCTCAATTAATAAAAAAGAACACCGAAGGCTCTGCTGATCTCAGCTCTGCTACTTTCTGGCTCTGTGATCTTGGAAAAGTAATTTCCTCTCTCTATATCTTAGGTTCTTTCTCTATAAAATGAGGGGTTTGAAGGATCAATTCCTTTTAGTTCTAACATGGCATTGCATGTGTCTGGGTAAAAACTCTAGTGCTTAGAGGTATATATACAGTGTATATTATAGAACTGGCCTGGACCTCACCCAGGTTCAGGCCCACCCTGGACTGGACTCAGCAGAGCAGGAGGCTGCACTCTGTGAGAGGGCCATTTTGGGGGAGTAGCTGTGCTGGCAAATCTTGACTTTTGGTCACTGCTTCCCCCATTCCCTCCTTTTCTGCATGCTCCTCCCAAACCTGCAGGTCCTGGCTTGTGCTCCAGGAGATATGGTCTTGAGGACCTAGGGTAGTGGAGGAGATGACCTAGGACAGGGTTGATTTCTCGCCTGCTTCCCTGCTCCCCCCTTCCCCGTCATGTGTGGCAAACATTATTACCATGGACTTTTAGGGTGTGAGACCTTCTCTAAATTCAAGGGGACCCCTGTAGACATTCTAAACGGACAGAAGCATGCAGGGCTTTTGAATGTAAACAAGGAAAAATTCTTGGTCTCCAGAACTCCTGGTTCCAGACTCCTATTGGTGGGCTGGGAAGGGCAGGCTGGGCAAGTATGGTGTCATGATAGGAACTACGGAATCAGGAGACCTGGATTACAGTCAGTCAATCAACAAGTATTTATTCAGGGCCTGTCGTTCTGTTGTTTCAGTCATGTCCGACTCTTCATGATCCCATTTGGGGTTTTCTTGGCAGAGATACTGGAGTGGTTTGCCATTTCCTTCTCCAGATCATTTTACAGATGAGGAAACTGAGGCAAATGGGGTTAAGTGACTTGCCCAGGGTCACATAGCCAGTAAGTATCTGAGTCTTCCTGACTCCAGGCCTGGGGCTTGGTCTATGGCATCCCCTGGCTACCTCTGATCAGGGCCTCCTATCTGCTAAGTGCTGCTACAGGCTCTGCTGCTTACCTTGGGTGAATTACTTCCTTCTGCTCCCCACTTGCCTTCTTTTCTTTCTCCTTCAAGGATCAATTCAAAACAAAACAAGTAACCAATGTATCAGTAAGCATTTGTAAAGGGCTTATAGTGTGCTAGGTAATGTTCCAAGTGCTGGGGTACAAATATAAAGTATGAAACCATCTCTTCCCTCCAGGAGCTTCTGTGTCTTCTCTTCAGAAATTCCTTTGGAGTGTGTGCCCTCCTCCTTTATCCCACCATTTGCACACCAATTGGAAACTTGGATAAAAATAAATATATGGCCCTGAATGTTATATCTTACATCGTAGTTGTCTCTGTTCTACCTCCCCTGCTAATCTGTGAGCTCCTTGAAGAATGAGCTTGATAGCTCATTAGCTCATAGCAAGGCTGAGTTCAAATCCTACTCTTCTATCTGTCACCTGCATGATCTCAGAAGTCACTTCCCTCCCTGGCCTTCAGCGTCCTCATTTATAAAATAATTAATGTGGATTAGATGAGTTTCAAAGTCTCTTCCAGTCTTCACTCCTATGGGTTTATGAAAGTAAGCCCTCATTCTGTGTATTGAGTTTAGGGCCTGAACTGGGCAGATACTCAGTAATTGTTGAATGAATGAACAAATCTGTTAAATAAGGGACTTGGGCTAGATCTCAGAGTTCCCTTCTAGCTGTAACACGCTGAGATTCTAAAAAGCATGACCTTTGGCCTCTTCATTCCTTCCTCCCTGCCACCCCAGAGATTTTCCTCCTGCAGGGAACGGAGGCTAAGAGCTGCTTTAGAAGTTGGGCATGTCATGGTGAGGCTGATCAATGGCTGTAGCCCGGCCTGTTTCTTTGCATGCTCATCACCCATGGAAGCCATGGGGGCCTGGGAGTTTCAGAGCCTCCCAGCTCAAGTAACTGAGCTGGGTCTTGGTTTCAGATTTCCTGCCCTTCAGGTTCTATTCTGGAATCCTCCTCCTCCTCCTCTGCCCACTATTGTTTTGCTCTGTGTTCTTTGGGTTCTCTTTTTAAACCCCCCATTTCCCAGCTGCCTCTGCTCTGGGGAGGGGTGTGTGCTGGGGCTTGTGGAATGTTCTGGGGGGTGGGGGTGGGGGTGGATCATCCCCAGCATAACCTCCTCAGGCAACAGGATCCTCAGCTCAGTGGGTACTTCTGCAAGCCTCCTGCCCCACCAGTCTGCCCTAGCCTAGGCTGGCTGGGAGTTCATGGAAAGCCTGCCCACAGATATCTGGAGACTTGTCTCTCACTGGCTGCTTTTAGTCCCATTCCTGGAGCCTGGAGCCTGGAGCAGTTTAACCTTTTATGAAAAATTCATCTGTACCTCAGGTTACTGAAGACTTAGTAGGAGGATTTTAGAGACTTTTTTTTTTTTTTTACAAAAGGGAGGTTTTTGGTTTTAGGGCTACTGAAACGTCAGACTAGGGTGGGATGACAGGCAGGTCCATCCCAGGTGGCCTAAGGAAAGGACCCACAGGATGCATTCATTTATCAACTGTTTGTTCTTGACTCTTGAATGATCTCTTATTCTATCTTCTTTTCCACCCCAGGCTTGACATATGAGGGTCGAACATTGTCTCTGGTAGTCTGTCTTTCTTAGATCAGACTTGTAGGTCAGCTCCAGAAAGGATGACATCTCAAAAAAAAAATAATAATGCAGCTAATAATAGAGCACTGGGTCTGGAGTCAAGAAGATCTGAGTTCAAATCCAGCCTCAGATACCTCTTAGTTGTGTGATCCTGGGCAAGTCACTTAAATCTCTGTCTCAGTTTTCTCAGCTATAAAATGGGGATGATAAAAGCATCAACTTCCCAAGGTTGTTGTAAGCATCAATCAAAATCAATTGATCTGCACAGGGTTTAGTACAGAACTTGGCACATAGTAGGCACTTAATAAAGGGTTCTTCTCTTTCCCTTCCCTTTCCTTCAGTGACCTTCAATGGCCTGCATCCTAGTCATCCATACTCTTCCTATTTCCTAAAATGGTTTTCTCCATTTCTTTGGAGATGTGACTCCTTTATGACTTCAGCTCCACTGGACTACTAAGATTCTCTAAAATTTGTTTTATTCACATAGGAGCATGTGAATTATGAGTCAGGATTTTCTTAGAAATGTCATCTTATTTAATATCTGTTCCTTAAAGATATTGGAGAATCTCAGAGGCAGAAGTACCCCAGAGATCATCCAGTCTGACTCATATTTGAGCAGAAATCTCTCCTCTAAATTTTCTACTTGAAGACTTCCAGTGATGGGGAACTCGCTGTGATATGGGAACTGATTGTTTGGGCAGATCATTCCACTTTTGGACAACAACAATTATTAGGAAATTTTTTCTCTATATTGACCCAAAATCTGTCTCCCTGAAGCTGCTACCTATTGCTCCCATTTCTATTCTATGGGACCAAAGCAAGCTTAATCTCTCTTCCATATAATAGCCCTTCAAATATTTGAAGAAAGGCAACTGTAACAATAATACTACCCTACATTTTTGTAACTTTTTATAGTTTTCAAAGTCCCTTAGAATGCATAATTTCCAATGCCCTCACATTATTCCCATCAATTTGGGTTTTTTAATGTTAAGTATCAATGTTCTACTCTCTAGGCTTCCTCTTTTTTTTCTTTTAGGGAGTTCAACACTTGCTCTCCAAGACTTGGTGGTGTTCAGAAGATTCTGGACAAGAGCCACCAGGGGCTCACATCTCCACATTATAGAAAACTTTCAAGTCCCAGTGGATGGGACTTACTTTAGTACAACAACATCCTAACAGAAAGAAAGAATCTGGATGGTCCCTTGCAATTTGTTGTAACAAAGTATGGGCTGACTTTTTGAAGTAAAAGCATGCCCAGTCAACAGATAGTCAAGGATAGACCCTAGAAGTCTACTTCCTAGTTCCCCTACCCAATATGTTCAACAAGGCTCTGTTCCCTTTACTGAAAGGGAAAGTACAGAAAAAGCTTCATCCCTTTTGCACCAGGGAGGATCTGTTTGTTAGATAAATCAGTGTGAAGCCTGTCTGAGAATAGACAATGGCAGCAGTATCCTGGCCCTACAAAGCCCTTCACTGTATTTGGATCCCTGTGATGTGAAGTGTTCCAGTGGGCCTCTCAATAGGGCCCTGTATTTGTCTGTTGGAGTCTGTATTTGCTTAGGAGGAAGAGAAGTTTCTAATGGGAGTTTCCAGTTGTACTACCCTTTCTTACCCTGTCCCATAGTTGTAACATCTTTCCTGAACTAAAGACTAGAAGACCAATACAAGTTTTTCCATGACCTACTGTCTTAAAGCAAAGGGAAGACAAGTCAATGAATTTAGATTATCTGGATTTTATCTCTCCAAGCTTTCTCTCTCTCTCTTTTTCTCTCTTTTTCTCTCTTTCCCCCTCTCTTCTCTCTCTCTTCTTCTTTTTGTTCTCCTCCTCCTCCTCTTCCTCCTCTTCCTCCTTCCCTTCTTCCTCTCCTCTTCCCCTTCATCCTCCTCCTTTTTCTTCTTCTCCTCCTCCTCCCCTCTCCTCCCTCCTCCTCCCCTTCCTCCTCTTTGTTCTTCTTGTTCTTCTCTCCATCTCTCTCTGTCTCTTCTCTCTGCCTCTCCTTGTTCTGTCTCTGTCCATCTTTCTGTTCTCTCTTTCTCACTCTCTTTCTTCCCTCCCCACCCCCTCCCCCAACAGATTGAGTCCTGGTAAAGAGATTACTTGAAAGCAACCTCCTTTAGAGTCATACTTTTGGGATGAAAGTGGCCTGAAGGGATGTTACCTAGGTGCTAGCTTTCATTTGGCCTAACTTGTCCTATGCTGGGTAAAGAGAAGTTGACTGAAAAGGTGGAAACTCAATCTGAAAACTCAATCCTTGCCCTTGGGGAATTTGCAGTCTGTTTTGACAGACAAGTTTCAAAGCCATGGAACAATTAGTGAAGGATATAGGATAGTGTGATTAGGTGTCCAATTGTATGGCACAGACATTCAGAGAGCAGGGCGTAAAGTAATAAGGTGCTAATTGCATGATGGAGACAAGTTCCAGAGGAGTCAGAGAAGAGAGGCAGCCTAGTACAATGGAAAGACAACTGGAGTTAAAGGACCTCGGTTGGAATCTTGTCTCTGGCACTTACTACCTATGTGACCTTGGACAAGTCCTGTTCTAGACTTCAGTTTCCTCATCTGCAAAATGAAGAAGTTGGACTAGATGTGACCTTTAACATACATCCCTCTTGGTGCTATATGTCCATTATTCCAAATGCTGGGTAACAGCCCATAGAGCAACAAGTCAGGAAAACTCATCTTCCTAGCTCCGAATCAGGTCTCAGACACTTACTAGCTGTGTGACCCTGGACAAGTCACTTAACCCTGTTTGCCTCAGTTTCCTCATCTGTAAAATGAGCTGGAGAAGGAAATGGTAAATTGCTCTAGTATCTTTGCCAAGAAAATCCTAAATGGGGTCATGAAGAGTTGAACACAGCTGAAAATGACTCAGCAACAACAGCAATGGATAGAGCACTGACTCTGGAGTCAAGAAGACCTGAATTCAAGTCTGGCCTAGGACACTTACTAGCTTTGTGAACCTGGAAAAGTCACCCAACTTTTGTCTGCCTCAATTTCCCCAACTGTTAAGTGAAGATAGTAACAGCATGTACTTCCCAGGGTTGTTGTGAAGATCAATTGAGATAATATCTGCAAAGGGCTTATCACAATGCCTGACACATAGTAGGTGCTTAAAAATACTTGTTTCATTCATTCATTCATTCATTCATTCATTCACTCATGTTTATTACACATCTCTACATGGCTGTCCTGTAGTCACTCTCCATTCAAATTAATCAAAACTCAATTTATTATCTTTTCCCCTTCCCCTCTTAGATGGCTTTCGCTTCTCAACAACCCCAGCTGAGCCTCAGTTTCCTTATCTGCAGAAATAGGGATGATGATGCTTGCATGTACTACCTACTTCTCAGGGATTAGTATGAGGAAAGACCTCTCTAAACATTAACATCCTGCAGAAATGTGAGTTATGATTGAACATATACAAATTCACGTGTACACTGATACAAACTTGTGTGCAGACACACCTGTAGATGCTGGCATGTACACACGTGAACAGCCTTGACCACATCTGCAAATGAGACTTTGTCCCCGCTTGTGGACATACACACATGCTGGTACAATATGAATGCCTGATAGTACACACATGCATGCCTACTCTCATAGACGTGCACATTACGGGCTGGCACAGATGCATATGTGTGCACACAAGAACAATGCAGGATTGAGGCACAGTCTACGACCTAAGGTGTCAGTTTGCTCTCTCGTCCCCTGCAGCTCAGGTAACAGCAACCACTGCAACCTGACTCCTGGGCCGAGGTGAAGCAGCTGCCTTTGGGGTGGAGCACAAAGGATGGCCTGGCATGAGGGCTGGGGGCTGGGTGAAGGCCAGAGCAGATTTGGTGGGACACAGTCTCGGGATTCAGGGACTGTCTTGCAGGAAAACAATGAATTCACTAGTGCTGGGCATGGGGCCCATATCTCTAAAATGGGGTAGCTTAACCCCAGTTTAGGAAGCACAAAGGATGTCTTCCTTCATAGAGCCAGAGAGCCATGGTAGCTATCGTACCCCTCAAAGCAGTGGTGGGGGAGGAGAGGTGATGAGGAAGGAGACCTTTCCCTCTTTCAACATCCAGTCCCCATAGTCCCTCTCTCACCCCCCAGTACTCCCAAATAAGGGGATTGGGGACATCTTTTGCATAGCTGGAGTTCTTGCTCAAGGGACCAATGCCTTTCATGCTATCTACTTGCTGTGCTCACCTCTCCATATTCCCTGCCTCAGACTGGGAACAGAATGAAAAAAGAATTAAAGTTCTACCCAAATGACTATTCTCCAGAAAAGCCAGGGCAGACATCCTGCTTCCCTGAGTCCACTCACTTGGTGTTTCCCACCAGCCTAGTGGTCTTCCTTGTAACAGATTCTATTGCCTCTTCCAGTTCCATTTAAGGCAATAGTTTTATTCACTCCTTTCCAGCTGAAGCAACTGGGGGCAAGCTGTAGGCATTCTGGTCCTCTCTTACAAGGGGGGGAGGAGTAAGAAGTCACTTTTATGGGCAGCTGTGACTTTGTAGGGAAAACCAAGCCCTCCCCTGCCAACTGAGTGACTAGCGAAATGTTTTGGGATTCCAGGCTTGGATTAAAATGCATACACCCCATTCAGGGAGGAGAGTAGAGCTTAGAGCTCTGCTTAACGCCAAACAGATCCCTGGTCATACCAAGGATAGCACCTAGAGCTCAGCTACCTCACATACTGGAGGAAACTTCAGCTCCCAAGATCCATCTCCCTTTCTCTTCCTCCCCAGCGGTTACACACCCAAGTCAATGCTTCTTTCTTTCTGTTTCATAGACATTACTGACTTCTAGAGCATCAGGGTCAGTGACAGGCCCCTGGTACTTACATCATGGCTCTGCCCCTCTGGTCTTCTCGTGCCCGATCCTGGCCTCTACCTTTCAGTCAAGAAATGATCTCCTAGTACACAGGAGAGCTATAAAAGAGCAGTGTGTGAACTTGCACAGACAATAAGCCATAATTTTTGACCAAACTTGCTATACTGGTTTGCATTTCTTCAATCCAGAAGCAGAAAGGAGGGAAAGCCAAGCCAAAGTTGCTGAACAAGTTCTGCTATAACACAAAAAAGTGGTAAAACGGGTAGGGTGTGAACTCAAATAGAGATCTGATTGTTTTCTCATAATTACGGCTCAGCCTGTACTGTTGGTTGAAGTCAGTCCAGTTAACAAACAGGTCGAGTTCAATAAATGCATTCTGACATTAAGGTCACTTTTGTTTTGGGCAGTGGGGAAAAATATCACCACTTGGGTAGGAGGAAGAAAACTCTGTAGCTACGTCTCATTTCCTAGAACCACAGGATACCAGAAGTGATAGAGGGCCTTAAAGGTCATTTAATCTAACCACCAAATAACAGAAGAGGGAACTGAGACTCAAATGTTACTAAGGTAGTACAGTAGCTTGGGCACTAAACCTGGAGTCAGGAAGACAAGTTCAAATCTGGCTTCACACCCTTACTAGCTAAGTGCCTCTGGGCAAGTCATCAGACTTCTCTGTGCCTCAGTTTCCTCATCTGTGAAATGAGGATAGTAATTGTACCTACCTACCTCCCAGGGTTGCTGTGAGGATCAAATAATAACTATGAAGGGCTTAGCACAGTGCCCAGCACAAAATAAGCACTACATAAATGCTAACTCTTATTATTACTAGCAGTAGTATTTTTATTCTTTTCTGCAAAATGGGGACAATAACAGCACCTACCTTATAGGAGTGTTTTGAGGAACAAAGGAGAAAACCTATATAAAGTGCTTTATACATCTTGAAGTGTTATTAAAATGATGGCTCTTATTATTGTTAACCAATCAACAACCATTTATGAAGTTCCTATTATGTACTAGGCACTTTGCAATATGCTGAGGATACAAAAATAGGCAAAAGATAGTCCCTGTTCTCTAGGAGCTCACAGTCTAACAGGGGAGACAATAAACAAAGAGACAGATACGAGCAAATATATATACAAGATAAATAGGAAACAGCCACCAGGGAAGGCAATAGACTTAAGGGGTCTGGGAAAAGTTTTCTGTAGAAGATGGTATTTTAGCTGGGATGTTAAGGAAACCTGGAAAATCAGGAGGCAGAGATGAAGGAGGGAGAGCATTTCAGGCATGGGGGCTGTCAGAGAAAATGCCCAGAGGCAAGATATAGAGTGTCTTGTTCATAGAACAGCAAGGAGGCCAATGTCACAGGAGGATAGAGAGTAAGGTATAAGAAGGTTGGAAAGGTAGGAAGGGTCTGTGTTGTGAAAGTCTTTGTGTGTCAAGCAGAGGATTTTGTGTTTGATCCTAGAGAAATTAGAGAGCCAGTGGAGTTACCAAGTATGGGCTGACATGGTTGGATGGGCATTTTAGGAAATTCAGTGAATGGTTGAATGGAGAATGGATTGGAGTGCATAGAGACTTGAAGCAGGCAGACCCACTAATAGGTTATTTCAATAGTTCAGACACGAGGTAATGAGGGCCTGTATTAGATTGGTGGCAGAGTCAGAGGAAAGAAGGTGAAATTGGCAGGTGTTGGCACTAGACTGGATATGAGAGGTGAGTAATAGTGAGGAATCCAGAATAGCTTCTAGACTGTGAGCCTGAAGGACTGGGAGAATGGTGATGCCCTCTACAGTAATAGGGAAAGTAGAATGGGGCAGGGAGCATTGAGGGGGAAATGTAATGGGTTTGGTTTTGAACATGTTAAGTTTAAGAAATCTATTTCCTGGACATCCATTTCAAGATGTATGAAAGGGAATACAAGATTAATTACATTTTAATTAATTAATCAATTCTAATTAATTAATTAATTCTAATTAATTAATTAAATTAATTCTAATACAAGATTAGAAGTCAACAGAGAGATTGGGGTAGGATAGACTGGAGAACAGTCAACATAGAGATGATAATTAAATCCCCGGGAGCTGATGAGAAGTGATGTAGTATAGAAGAAGAGAAGAGGGTCTAGGACACAACTCTGAGGGACACCCACATTAAAGGGTGTGATCTGGATGAAGATCCAGCAAAGAAGATGGAGAAGTGGTCAGATAGGTAGGAAGAGAACCAGGAGAGTGGCATCCTGAAAACCTAGGGAAGAAAAAAGACAACTGTATCAAGCAGGGCCATTGGATTTAGTAACTAGGATCACTGGTAATTTAAGAGCAGTTTTGATGGAATGAGAAGGTCAGAAGTCAGTCTGTATGAGGTTAAGAACAGAGTCAGAGGCAAGAAAGTGGAGACACCTTTTGTGGATGTCAAGGAGTTTAGCCACAGATGGTAGAAGAGACATAGGCTTATAGTTATCAAGGATAGCAGATCAAGTGAGGGTTTTTTAACAATCGGTAGACTGGCATATTTTTAGACAGTAAAGAATGAGCCAGAAGACAGAGAAAAATTGAAAGCAAGTATGGGATGACAGAAGATACAATCTGTTAGAGGATACAGGAAGAAATGGGATTGCTTGAGCAGGTAAGAAATAAGGCCACCTCTTCCTATGAGACAAGATAAACGAGGAGATAGTGGCAGAAAGTACCAGAGTGATATGAAATGAGGAAGAGATAGATCAGGAAGAACGGCCTCCACTATTTTCTGTAACATGAAGCAAGATTCTCAGCTGATAGAACGGGAGTAGGAGGAACCATGAGAGATTGGAGGATCAGTGAAAAAGTTTGGAGGAAGGGTTGTGGAAAGTGTGGTGGTCAATTGATAAGGCAGGAATAGAAGGGTTGCCTAGCAGCAGCGAGGGCCCGATTGAGGATGTAAAAAAGAATTTGTAGTGGACCCAGTCAGAATAATGGAGAGATTTCCTCCACCTTCATTCAGCAGCATGTGTATAGGGAACAAATGATAGAAGGGATCTGAGGTTGAGGGTTGAGTCTTGGTAGGGTAGAATCAGCTAAATGATAAAGAGACTAGATTATTATTATTATTATTATTGAATTGACTCACCCAAAATCACACAGTTAATAAAGTGGTCCATCTCAGACTCAAACCCCAAAACCTTTGTCTCCATATCCAGATTTCTTTGTCTCCCGTTGAAGGAGTTGTCTAGATAGTCACACAGAGCAGCTTGTGAGCAAAATGTAAGAATTATGAATCACACTTCTTCCGCATGATAGCCCTTTAAATACTAGAAGACAGTGATCATGTTCTACCCAAGGTTTCTCCTTTCCAAGATAAATAACAGCAGTTCCTTCAACCAGTCAACATATAGCATAGTCTCTGGTCTCCTCCTCACCCTGGCTGACCTCCTTTTGGCACACCCCAGCTTGTTAATGTCCTTAAAATGTGGTGCTTCCAAATGGAATACTTCAGATTTGGTCTGAAAAAAAGAAAAAACAAACAGCAACAACAGAGAATGGTGGAACTATCACTATGACCTCCATTATGTTGGACGCTCCACCTGTTTTAATTCAGTCCAAGGTGAATTGCTTTTTTTTTTAAAGTGCCACGGCCATTGTGTTTTCATATTAAATTTGCTGTTCACCAGAACCCCTGAATTTTTTTTCCCCACAGGAGCTCTTGCATAGCCGTAGCCCTCTAATCTTGTACTTGTGATGTTGATTTTTTTGAACCAAAGATAGTATTTTATGTGTATCTCTATTACATTGACACAGTGGATAGAGTGCCAGGCCTGGAATCAGGAAGACTCATCTTCCCAAGTTCAAATCTGGCCTCAGATACTTAGTAGCTATGTGACCCTGGGCAAGTCACTTCACTCTGATTGCCTCAGTTTCCTTATCTGTAAAATGAACTGGAGAAGGAAATGGTAGACCAATCAAATGTCTTTGCCAAGAAAACTCCAAATGAAGTCATGAAGAGTTAGAAACAAACTGAAATGACTGAACAACAATGAAACTATTAAATTTCACCTAATTTGATTTGGCCCAGGCTTTTTCCCTTGTGAAGATATTTTTGAATCTCAATTCAGTCTCCCAAAATATTAGTTATCCCTTTCAGCTTTGTGTCATCTGCAAATTTTGTAAGCAATCCAGTTATGACTTCATTGAAGTCTTTGTTAAAAATGTTAAATGGATCCAGGCCAAGGACTAACCCCTGGACTAATTTATTTCCAAGTTAACATTGACACAATAATGACTATACTTTGGGTCAGGTCATTCAATCAGTTTTGAATCTTCCTAATTGTACTATCATTTAGCTCACTTCTTTCAACCTTGTTCACAAGAGCAGTGTGAGAGACCTTTAGATCTCTGACAGTGAGTAGCTCCATAACTCCATAACATATTTAACATGTACTATATGTAGCATATCTTAGACTATCATATGAGATCAAATAAGATATCATCTATAGAGTTCTTTGTAAACTTGAAACACTATATTAATGGTAGATATTATTATTATTATTAATGAACAAAATATACATGTTTGACATAGGGGCTGTATCTGACAGTATTTTCAAAATTCTTTCCTATTAATGCCTCATCTCTCTGCCATGAAGGAGAAAGTTTCTTTTCATTATCACTTCCCTGGACCTTCATCTAATTCTTGATCCTGTCTTCCTACAATACTCTAGAAAGAATTTATGGAGCCTTGCTTTTGGCTTTTACTATTTCATGCATCCTAGTTTATCACTTGGACCCACTATCTTTTACCCATTACTTGCAATAAATGACCAATTTACCTTCTTTTCTAATCATATATATATCCTGGGAAGACAAGCACGCTGATTCACTGTTGGAGATGCAGTAAAGTGGTCCAGGCATTTTTTATTTCAATTTGGAATTAGGCAAGAAAGGTGATTAAATTGTCAATATCCATTGATCTAGCAATCCCATTACTACGTTTATTCCCTAGGGAAGTCAAAGAATCAACTGTCCATTATATACTCAGATTTTCTACCAGTCATACATGTCTTTAGTGATGTCTCTATTGCTATCTCCCGCTTTTATGACTGACTCTACATCCAAGGCGGATTAGATTTTGGGGTCTGGAGCAGAGAAAGAACTAAAGAGGGCTATTGTTGGCTCCCTGGTAAAGGTTGCTCTGGGAGGAGGGGCTGGGGGAGTTGGAGGCCATTGACACTTTGGTTTTATTTGTTTCTTAAAAACATAGCAACACAACTTATGCAGAAAGAAACACACTCTGAGAAGAGACCAGGAGGTTTCTACCAGTTGCTTTCTTTCTATTATTATTATTTTTTTTAAGGAGAGTCTAACTTTTTAATTATGTTGTTTTACTGGTTATTGGCACAGGATTTAGGAAAGGAGATTAAACACGCCTCTGGGGTCATCCTGACCCTAGGGCAGGGACTGATGTTCCCAGGATTCCCTGAGCAGACTGGATCTAAGGAAGAACTTTCAGAATTGTCTCCTCCCATACATTCAGGGAAATGTTTTTGTCTTCTATTTAGGAATTTAGAACAGTTTACAGGCCTGTATTTCCAAGTTGTTTTTGTGGAGTGATGTTTATCTAAATTGAGATTCTTAAGGATAAGGACCAGAGACATCCCCAGGGTTCAGGCAAATTGATTGATTGCCTCAAGCCTTGAAATTTGGATAGCTCCACCCTGCTGTGACACGGGGACTGTGCTGTAACCAGGGGAGCGTTGGGGAGGGAGATCCTGTCTGTCAGGGGAGAAAAGGATAGCTCCCTCAAGTGGTGCCAAAAAGAAGACCCTGGCCAAAAGGTGGCAGTGCCAAAATGGAAAGAGCCCTGGATTTCTAATCAGAAGACTTGGTTTCCTTGTTTACTTTGCCTCTCTACCTATCTGTTCTTAGACAACTCCCTTCACTCCTCATCTGAAAAATGAAGGGTTTGGACAGGATAATCTTGATGGTCTCCTTCTTAGGGTTTCTGTGACATATATAGACCCTAAAATTATCCCTCCAGGGGAAGAGGATAGCTACTCAGTCTTTCTGCTCCCTAACCCTAAACATATGTTTGTGACACATAACCCTTGAAGGCTACTCTTGATGTTTATTTTAACCTCATTTTATATAAATATTGGGGAGAAGAGCTTGGGAGTACAGAGGGATTTACTCTGGATTTGTCATCTTCCCAGGTAAAGTCCTACTGCTTCTCCTTCACTTGAATGGCTATAGTGCCCAATACCAGCTTTAATAAAAGCAGGCGTTCATTCATTCAACATCATTGAGTACCTACTATGTACTACTATGCTAGGCACTGAGGAGAATACAGATGCATAAGATACAGAGCCTTAAGTTTCAGGGTGCTATAAGACATTGAACCATAATCATGATATAAAGAAAGTATGGTGTGAAAAAAATATATGAGACAGATACAAAGGGAGGTGGGTGGTTCAGAGGAGGGAGGAAGGGAGGGATCAGTGGGGATCAGGAAAGGTTTCATAGAGGAGGCATCATTTGAGTTGAGTTCTTGGACACCAGAAAGAAAGAATTTCAACAGGTGGACATGGTCTGGACATGGAGAAAGCAATCTAGGAAGAGGAAGTAGTCTGAATAAAAGCAAAAGGGGAAGGAGAGTGTGTGTGTGTGTGTGTGTGTGTGTGTGTGTGTGTGTGTGTGTGTGTGAACTTTCAGGGATTAGCCAATTGTTAAATTTGATTGGAGCAAAGAGTACATGAAGGGAAGTAGACAAAGATGAAAATGAAGGTAGGAGCCAGGTTATGGAGGCCATGAATACCAAACTAAGTTTAGTTAAATGTGTCGACTGAATCAAAGTCATTTTTACTTGTTGCTTAAAGAATAGATTCCTGGGGAGGAAATTATCATCTATGGAAGGTCCCTGAGTGACTTTATTTTTTTCTATGTAAGTAACACTCAGGGTGATGGATATGGCAAGATTCCAAGATTCCAGGACTGGGGGGCTTGGTCCTCAAAAAGCAGTCAATAGTAAGAAAAGCATCACTTTGTTGTTGGGCTTGGTCAAGAAATCCCAGATCCCCATGGGAATATTGAGAAATCTCCTTAAGACCTCCCTGGATTTAGATGTGCCCTGACATTAACCATTCTCACATTTGGAAGGTTCTGCAAAGCCCAAATCTCATAGAAGGCTTTAAGTCAAACTTGCCCGAAGCCTGATTTCTTCTTGCACTGCTTCTGTTTCTTTGGGAGCATTTGGTGTATGGGTCTGTAGTGATTTATAGAATCTCAGAACTAGAAAGCTGAAAAGTGTGTGTGTGTGTGTGTGTGTGTGTGTGTGTGTGAGAGAGAGAGAGAGAGAGAGAGAGAGAAAGAGAGAGAGAGAGAGAGAAGTAGTGGTGGGGGTTAGATTCATGCTCTTTTCTAGCTCTAGCTCTGACTTCTATGATTCTGTGATATCAGGACATTGAATTTGATGAAGCCCTGAAGGTGGGCAGTATTACAATAGAGAAAGGGCTGACAAGGTAAGAGTGCAGCATTAGACTCTGCTTCTCTAAGAGGGGTTAGCATCCAAGGTTCTTAGCTGCATGGTTAAGAGGGGGATCAGTCAGAATGTATGTGAAATCCAATTTTCCTTTTGTTTTGTCTCTAAGTTCAGATAAAAACAGAATTCTTTTCTCTGTCAGTGATAAAGGCATTTCCAGGTTGTCTCATTACATGAAAACATGGTGTTGTGATGGAAAGGAGAATCTGTCTGGGAATCAGCTCTATCATTAACTTTTGGTATGACTCTGGGCAGGGGGCCCACCTTCTCTGGACAAGAGTATTCCTTTCTGTAAAATGAAAGGAATTGGATTAGACCAGGGGTTCTTAACCAGGGGTCCATGAACTTGTTTTCATTAAAAAAGAGGCAATTGTATTTTACTATAGTTAGTTTCTTTTTTAATCCTATGTATTTTATTTTATACATCAAAACAAAAAATTATCCTGAGAGAGGTTTCACTGAACTAATAACTCCATGTCATACAAAAAAGGTAAACAAACAAATAAAAACAAACCAGAAAATCTTGGATTAGATTGTCTTTAAATTTTTCAAACTTTGACATTCTAAAATAATCTAGGGTGGCCAGAGCCCTTAGGATGTATTGGGAAGGACACCTCCCCAAGGCTGCAGGGCTGGAGGGTGGGATCTCGGAGCCATCCTGTACCAGTGGACTGACCACCAGAGGTCACTCTTCAGCTACAGAATGCAGCAACACTTGCCTGTTACTCCCTGAAAATCTGGGAAATTTCCAATGATTCCCTCTCACTGGATTCTTCTAGTCCTTAAAAAGAGACTCAATGAGGCCTAAGCCTTGTCAGGATCTCCCTGCATCCAAATTCCCAATTCCCATTTCTTTCTTAGTGTATGAAAGGAGGTAACAGGGACTCAGAAAGACTTCCTTGTTGTCATGAACTAGGGGTAAAGGATTCCTAACACTCTAGTGGCTTTTTTGTTATTTTAACAGACCTGTGATTTCTTCCATGTAGGGGGCTCCCAGTGAGGAACATTCCCCACCAATGTAAATCAGCACCTTCTCTGAAGCCTTATTAGTTTCCTGGGCACTGAGAGGTTAAGTGATAGACTTAACCAGGGTCACATAGTCCCTAGGTGACTGAAGAAAGACTTGAACCCAGGCCTTCCTAGGCTAGCTTTCTATCCACTAAGCCCCAATAACTCTCTAATGGGACAGTTAGTGGCTCCCTTGGACATTATCTAATCTTTTCCAACCCTTCCACTGTAAAGATGAGAAAAATGAGAACTAGGGAAGGGAAGAAGTTTGCCTACGTCACACAGCTAACCAATAGCTGAGTTATAGTCATTTATATCTAAAGTGTTCATTGAACTTAATGAATTCATTTTAGTTCAGTGAGATTACATTCAATTAAACTAATAAAGCATGTGTCATGCTTCTACTGTGAGACAGAGACAGGTGGACATGGTCTGGACATGGAGAAAGCAATCAAGGAAGAGGAAATAGTCTAAGCAAAAGCAAAAGGGGAAGGGGTGTGTTTGTGTGAGAGAGACAGAGAGAGACAGAGAGAGAGAAAGAGAGAGGGAGAGAGAGAGAGAGAGAGACAGAGAGAGAGACAGAGAGACAGAGAGACAAAGAGAGACAGAGAGAGACAGAGACACTGACAGAGACACAGAGACACAAAGAGACAGAGAGAAAGAGGAAAGAGAGAGAGAAAGAGAGGGAAAGAGAGAGCACTGTGTGGTAATTAAATCCACAGAAATTGTGATAGGTGCAGAGAATTTAAAGACAGTAATGAAACCATCTCTACCCTCAAGGGCATGGGACACTGTGGTGGGAGGGACCCCTTATCTATAGTAATTTTTTGGGGGAGTCATTTACATCTGGGAATAATTAGGGAAGGATTCATGAAGAGGTGGCATTTGAGTCATCTAGGGCACTGTGATATACTAGTGATGGGTTGGCATCAGTGGGACCTGGGTTTGTGAGGTGATTCTGTCACTACTGAGTATGACCGTGGATAAGACACTTTTCCTTAAAAGCCCTCAGTTTCCTCATCTGTAAAATGGAATAATAATATTTGCTTTACTTACCTCAGAAGGGAGTTGTGGGAAAATTTCAACACTTCCGTGATTTTGTTTGTTAGTGTGGGTAGTCCCTTCCCTGATGCAGATTACAATTCTTCTCCATTTTAGTAAATAATCTTGTGGGACTTCTGGGGCTGAAAAGATTCATCAACCTGTGGCCATGTTGCTGATAAAACTTACTGTACTTGCTAGGTTGGACCTTGAAAAGCAGTCATATAGATCCTCACCAGGCCTATACTCAAAGCTTTTCCAGCTTGGTTCTGCTTATGCTCCACTAGCCTTGTTTTTGAGAACCCTGGGCCATCTCCATGCCATACAGAGGATTGGTATAGGAAGTTAGCAGAGATTGTGGGGAAAATTCTATGTAAACAATTGTTATTATTATTCCAGGGCTAATGGTCTGTGCATCTGAGAGCTCAGAGTCTGGTCAGGGAGATAAGTCACCTCCCCAGCATAAGCTCCCAGATGGCAATGGCAGAATTTGTCTTTAGAGTGTCTAAAGAGAAAGTACAGCACAAAACATAAATTCTATTATTCGACAGCAGTTTTCTAAGCTTCTTTTCATATTACAGGCTTCCTCAGAATGAACATGTAGGCATTTTATCATAAACTGATATATGAGGTTGGTCTCTCCAAATTGTTCTTCACACAGTAAGGTAGAAGCCTGACCTCAATACTCCTTGGCTCAAGAAGCTTCAGTGGTTCCCTATTGCCCCTGGGGTAAAACACAAAGTCCTCCAAAGTATGGAATTTAAAGCCCTTCCAATCTGTTTCCAGCCTGTCTTTCTAAGATTTTTTAAAAATTAATTATTTATCTATTTAATTTTATTTATTTAATTATTATTTTAAATTATTTTTCCAATAATTTTTTTCCCCTCGTGAACTCTATAAAGTTCCACTTCCTTTAAGAGGTTTTTCCTGATTCCCCTAGTTGTTAGTGACCCCATACACCATTATTTTGTATTTGTTTTGTATATATCTTATATTTACTCATCTTTGACTATGTTGTATACTCTGATGGAACGAAAGTTGCTTGAGAGCAGGGACTGTCTCTATTTGGAATTTGTCTCACAAGCACCTGGCACAGTGCTTAGGGCATAGTAGGTTCTTAATAAGTACTTGGCGCATGGTAGGTGCTTAATAAATGCTTGTTGATTGACTGATAGTGATTAGCAGTTTCTCTGTCTCTAGCAAGAGGAAAGGGTAAGAGGTTGGGGGCCTTGAGCCAGGATTTTGGTGTCTCTCAGGGAAGAACTTCCTAATAGTTAGCTAGGATTGCCAGATTTTGGAACCTGTCCCTGAAGAAAGACTAAGCATCTCTAGTCAATCAGTTGATAAGCATTTATTAAGTGCCTACTATGTGCCAGACACTATACTAAGCACTGGGGATACAAAAAGAGGCAAAAAGCAATCTCTGCCCTCAAGGGGCTCACAATCTATTGAGGGAGACAACAAGTGTGTATATGTCTAAACAAGCTATATACAGGAGAAGTAGGAAAAAAAATTAAAAGTGAGAAGGCACTAACATTAAGAGGAGTTCCTGTAGAAGATAGGATTTTAGTTGAGGTTTAAATGAAGCCAGAGAAGCCAGGAGGCAGAGGTGAGAAGGGGATATTCCAGGCATGGGGGAGAGCCAATGAAAATGCTCAGAGCTGAGTGATGGCGTGTCCTGTTTTTGGAATAACCAAGAGACCAGGTCACTGGATTGAAGAGTATTTGGAAAGGAATAAGTTGTAAGAAGACTGAAGGGGTGTGGGTGAAGTTATACAGGGTTTTGAATGCCAAGCAGAGGAATTTGTATTTGATCCTGCAGGGGATAGGGAGCCACTGGAATTTACTGAGTATGGGGAGACATGGTTAGACGTGCACTTTAGAGAAAAATCACTGGATGACTGAATGGAGGAGAGATTTGAGGCAGGTAGACCCACTAACAGGCTATTTCAATAATTCAGGCTTAGGTGATGAGGGCCTGTAATTAGAGTGACTTTAGGTAAAAATTGACAGGCCTTTGCAACAGATTGGATATGGGAAGTGAGAAATAGTGAGGAATCCAGGATGACTCCTAGGTTGTGAGCCTGGAGGATAGGGGGATGATGTTGTCCCCCACAGTAATAGGGAATATAGGAAATGGGGAGGGTTTGGGAGAAATATAATGAGTTTGGTTTTGGATGGGTTGAGTTTAAGATATCTGTCTCCTGGACATCCAGTTCAAGGTGTCTGAAAGGGAGTTGGATATGTGAGATTGGAGGTCAGCAGAAGGATTGGGGAAGATAAGTAGATCAGAGAATTGTCAGTATAGAGATGGTAATTAAATCCATGGTTTCTGATGAGAAGTAGTATAGAGGAAGAACAGAAGAGGGTCCAGACAGAACTCTGAGGCTCACCTGTGATTAGGGGGAATGATCCAGATGAGGATCTAGCAAAGGAAATGGAGAAGGAGCAGTCAGATAGGTAGGAGGAGTACCAGTGTCCTAAAAACCTAAAGAGAAGAGACTATGACTGAGGAGAGAGTGATCGAGAGTGTCAAAGACTGCAGAGAGGTCAAGGAAAACAAAGACTGAGAAAAGAGCATTGGTTTGGCAACTAAGATCATTGGTAATGAGAGCAGTTTTGGTGTGATGATAAAGTCAGATACTGAATTGTAAGGGGTTAGGGAGAGAGTGAAAGGAAGGGAAGCAGAAACACACTGTAGACAGCCTTTTCAAGGCCACAAAGGGCAGAAGATAATACATGTTAGTAGGGATGGAAGGATCAAGTGAGGCGCTTTTAAGGATAGGGGAGACATGTTTGTAGGAAGTAGGGAAGGAGACAGTAGAGAGGGAGAGATTGAAAATGAGCAATAAAGTAGGGGTGACAGAAGGGGCAGTCTGTTGGAGAACACGGTGTGGAATGGGATTATTTGTGCGGTTGGGAGTTTGCCTTGCTAAGGAGTCAAGCCACCTCTTCACGTGAGACAAGGTTGAAGGAGGAGATAGTGGCAGAAGGTACCTAAGTGATATGAAATGAGGAAGAGGGGAGAAGGACACTGAATGTCCTTTGTGATCAGGCAGACCTTCCTAGAAGTAGGGCGCTGGCCTAGACATCCTCGAAAGGCCCAGTCCCTAGCCCTGTTGATTCTGTGAAAAAGTTGCAAAATCATAATCACAAAATGATGAGCTCAATGATCTTAGAAAAACATGGGTAGACTTGCATGAAATAATGAAGAATGAAAAATAAGCAGAACCAAGAGAATGTTGTATACAGTAACAGCAATGTTGTTTTAAGAACAACTTTGTATGAATGAGTCATTTTGACTATTATAAATACCGAAATTACCTACAAAAGACATATGAAGGAAGATGCTATCTGCATCCAGAGAAAGAAGTGATAAATAAAAATATAAATAGAATGATTTTACACACACACAAACATATATGTGTGTACATATGTGGATATATATATAGTGTCTAATGTTAGCCATCTCTAGGGTGGAGGGGAGAAGAAAAAAAAGAAAAAAATTTACACAACTTCATTCTATATTTAAAAGGAATAACAAGTTGTACATATAGATTTGCAGGTTTGTGTGCAACCATATTAAAAAATTATACTGTTTTTCAAATGCTTATTTCATTCCAAATATGAAAAATAAAATATTTTATAAATACAATAATAAATACTATATTATTATATATAAATATAAAATATAAATTTTATAAAATTAAAAAATAATGTTTTAAATTTATTTTATGGTCATATAGTTATGAATTCACTCTTCAGCATACCTGACAAGGGGTCATCTATCCTTTGTTGGAAGAACTCTAGTGAAAGAGAAACTTACTACAGTCCAAAGCATCCAATTCCATTTTGGAATAGTTTTAATTGTTAGATTTCCCCCCTTACTTCAAACTGAATTTGTCCTTTTGCAGCTAACACCCATTGCTGTTAGTTCTGTCCTCTGGGTTAAATAGAATAATTTTAATTCCTTTACCCCATAACAGCCAATACTTCAAATACTTGGAGTTAGTTATCATGTTCCCAGATTCTCTCTTCTCCAGATTAAACATATTTCTTTCTTTCAACTGATCCTCATATGACGTGAACTTGAGGCTCTTCCCCATTCTGATTGCCCTCCAAGTGATATCTGAGAGGCAATTAGTTTCAGTGCAAAATATGCTGGGCCTGGATGTGAGAGATCCTGGGTTCAAGTGTGAGTGGGTCTGTTTACTAGCTGTGTGACCTTGGGAAAGTGTCCTGATCCATAAAATGAGAGGACTGGATTTGATGTCCTCTAAGGACCCTTTCAGCTCTTATTCTATAGTCCCATGAACCTCAATTTCCTTATCTGTAAAATTGGAACAATAGCAAGGACAGGAGCTGGTCCGTGACTGATTTCCCTCCTCTCCGTTCTTCCTTCCATTCTTTTGCCATTCCCAGCAAATCAACCAGGATTCTCTGCTTACCTCATGGGATTGTTGTAAATAGAAGAAACTGTAGAGAAATTAAATTAGCTGCTATTTTGAGAAATGTACATGTTCATATTTTCAAAGTACCTTCATATACATAATCTTATTTCACATTCACAGCACCCCCTAAAGTATGATCATTCCCATTATACAGATAAATAAACTAAGGCAAGAACGGTTAGGTGACTTGCATCCTGTAACCAATCACTGGTAGAAAATGTATTAAGATACTGCCTTTTTCTACTATCCCACACAATTCTCTTGGACTCAGTCTAGTGTTACTGGGAACTCCGGTGTGTAAGATGTGGTGCCTTATTGGGACAGAAGCAATGTGTTTGGGTTCATTTTCACTTAGCTCCCCTTTCTAGCCTGGTAAAAGTGGAAAAACTCTATAAGAATACATAGGCCAGAGCCAAGATAACTCAATTGCTTACTGTTGATATAAACTTTCAAATAACATTATGTTTTTTGTCTGCTGTGGCCTATCAAGGAGGTGGGGGCAGGAGAAGGCCAGGATGGTTTCTGAGCTCCATATAAGCAATGCTGTTTAAAGGAACAATACCCCAGGCATGGGTAACCCATTCCCAGGTTTTATCACTACAGAGAATCAGGAGCAGCAGAGGAAAATGGACCCATGCTCCTGCACCACCAGGATTAGGCCCACATCCTGTATTTGTAAGGGTTTCCTGGTGGTGTATGGTGCCCGTCTCCCTTCGCAACTTCTGGGTTGGCTGGGTCTGTGCTGACTAGTACAGGGTCAGACAGGGTGTGTAGTCAAGGGGGTTTAACCCTTAATCACCCTCTCCCTGTCCCTGGACTTTGTATTCTTGGGGAAGCAGATGTATTTGGGGCCCTGTCCCTACACTCCTTTCAGCCAAAAGAATCTTGACCCAGGAGTAAAGAGACTCAGCTCTCAACTCTGCTGTTCTACTAACTAACTGCATGACCAGGGGCAATTCATTTTCTCCCTCTGGGTCTCAGTTTCCTACTTTAGAAAGATAAGACAAAATGGCCTGTAAGTTCCCTGTTAATTCTACAATTCAGTGATTCTGTGATCTGGATATTTTAGGCCCCTTCCCACAAAGCATATTTCAATTTGGGCAAATCACTTTTCTTCTTTGGGACTTAGTTTTCCCTTCTATAAAAGGAGATGGTTGGATAAGATGACTTCTAAGCTCCCCTGCCTTTTTTTTTAGCTCTAATATTTATGATCCTCTGTTTGTCTCATTTCTTTCCTTCACTGATTATGTAGGGAGACAGCCCTTCAATTTGTTAAGCAAACCCCTTTTGGACTGTGGTTCCTTAATCTGAATGTCTAAACACTGTTAAAACTCTACACCTCCTTCATATGGGTGCCCCTCCTAGGATAGGGCAAGGGGAGTGCCTCATAATCCCTGTGGACTCAGGACATTGCTAGGCTCCAAGATGTATTTACTTGAGCTTGGCTTGTTGTTGGTGATTAGAATGGTGGTGATGCTGGTGATGGTGGTGATGCTGGTGATGGTGGTGGTGGTGATGATGATAATAGCAATGGTCTCCCAAGTGTGAGATAGCTAAGAAGTACAGTACATAGATTTCTAGACCTGGAGTCAAGAAGACTGTCTCAGACACTTACTTGTAGTATGACCCTGGGCAAGTCACTTAACTTCTGTTTGTCATAGTTTCTTCATTTATACAATTGGGATGATAATAGCATGTACCTTCTAGGGTTATTGTGAGAATCAAACTAGATAATAACTGTAAAACACTTAGCATAGAGCCTGGTACATAGTGTTAATGTTAGTTATTAGTGTGGAATGTTAAACTGTAAATATTAATTATTATCTACCTTAGTTTCCTCATCTGTAAAATGAGGCTAAGAATAACACCTACCTCTAAGGGATGTTGTGAGGATAAAAGGAGATATTTATAAAACTCTTTGCAAGCCCTAAAATGCTCTATAAATGCTAGCTATTATTATTTTCTGGTCTGAGGGGATAAGACACCACAGAGGCATGGCAGTGGTCCCATACCCATGGGAGATGAGGAATCCAACCCTAAATCTCTGAGATGTACAAATTTGATTGACTTACCCCATCTTTGAGGCCAGTGCAGCTTATTGATTAGAGGAGTAGTGGCAAACTGAAATAGAAATGCAGGCTGTTAAATGCCCCATTTAAACCCATAAGGGTTTTATCTTCCCAGTAGGCTGTATTGCCTTAGAATTGACAATTAATTGTTCATTAGCCAAATTTTGGCCTATGAACGTAATGGGATATTACTGTGTTGTAAGAAACAATGAAGTGGATGAATACAGAGAAGCATGGGGAAACTTAAAGGAACTATTACAAAGTGAAATTAACAGAACCAGGTAAACAAAGATCTCCATGAGCCCAATATTGACTTAGAAAACCACATATTAATATTATCTGTTTCATTATATTTTTATTAATTTTATTAAATATTTCCCAATTACATTTTAATCTGGTTTATATCATACTCCAGAGTGTTATGGGCTGGATTTGTCCCATGGGCAACCTGTTTGACATGTCTGGACTAGAGTACTGTACTTGGTGTCTGGATGATCCCACCTCTGATGTTAGCTGTGTGACATGGGAAAGCTCAATCTCTGTGAGCTCCTGGTTCCTTTTGGGGTACCTATAGTTGTTTAGAAAATCAACTGAGATAATGCATATGAAGTATTTTGCAAACCCTAAAATACAATATGAGCATTAGGTATTATTTGTATTCCATGAGAATATGGAAGAATGAGAAATGTGGATAGAATGCTGAGCCTGGAGTCCAGAAGGCCTGAGTTCAAATCCAGCCTCAGACATTAACTAGCTGTGTGACTTTGGGCAAGTCACTTAACCTCTGTTAGCCTCAGTTTCCTCAACTGTAAAACAGGGATAATATCACTACCTCTCAGGGTTGTTGTGAGGACCAGAGATGTGATAATTATAAAGTGATTAGTGCAGTTCCTGGCACATAGTTGGTACTTAGTAAATGCTTGTTCTTTCACCTGCTTATAACATAATTTTAAGGGTTTTTAGGTGAAGATGTTAAGAAGATATTACATAGTACACTTTTCAAAGGTTGTGAAGCGTTATTATTATTAATTATGATAGCACACTTTTCTATATCAGCCTAAGGTCTACAAAGTATTTTGTTAACAACAACTCTTTGAAGAAGATAAATCAAGGACTCTTTTCTCTATTTGTTGTGAGGATCACCTGAAATCATATTTGTGAAGTGCTTTGCAGACCTTAAAGTAATATATAAATGTTACTGTTAGTGTTATTTTATTGTTGTTGTTTTACAGATGACCAGACAACAAAGCTGAAGCTCATGCAGGAGAAGTCATTTGCCTAGGACCACACAGCTAGTAAGGGTCAGAGCTAGGATTTGAATTCAGATCTCTGAACTTCAAGTCTAACACTCTTTGAACAAATAAAATGAATCTATACTGAGACCAGTCCATTATTCTCCAAGTATGTTTTTAATCACAGCCTTGTGGAGACAGTGTAGTTGATAAGGATATCTATTAGATAAAGTTCCTCTCCTTAGGGATTTCATGGTTTAAGATGGAAGATAAGTGACTTATACAAAGGTATAAACTCAAAATACTAGGCATACTTGAAAGATACAGATGACAAATGTCATAGAGTTGAGAGGATAAAGATAACTGGGGAAGATATGATGGAGGAAATGATGGGACTTGAATTAGGCCTTGAAAATTCAGTACATTTTAGAGGGGTGGGGAACAACTTAAGAAAATGCAAATAAATATGTGTGAGTCAGGCATGTAGAGGGAATAGTAAGGAGTCCAAAGTGACTGGACGGAAGTGTGAATATTGGGAAACTGTGAGAGATAAGATGGAGAGGTTGGGTGATACACCCTCCCTTTCCCCTCCCTCCACCCCAGGGTAAAGGTTATTGGATGAGCCTACAATTTCAACAAAAAGATAAAACCCACATGTGAAACAACTAAATAATACTTCTGTTAAAAGGATGCTTTTGTTTCATATATAATATATACGTATGTATATATAGCTACATATCATCTGTATTTCTCAACATATTCCTTCCTATTCTTCTCTCAGAGTTATCCTTATAACAAAGAATTAAAAAAGAGGAAAAAACCCAGTTTGGTAAAACTAACCAATATATTGACAAAGAAGCCCGAGGGGAAGGCCTTCTCCCATCTCTTCTTTGGGACCAATTTCAGTCATTATGATTTCACAGCAATTAGTTTTGATGACTTTTTGATGTTCTTTCCATTTATATTGTCACAGTTGGTTGTTGTGCATGTTGTTTTCTTGGTTCTGTTAATTTCACTTTGTAATCGTTCATATAAAGTCTTCCCATGTTTCTCCGTATTCACCCTGTTTGTTGTTTCTTACAACACAGTAATATCCTATTACTTTCATCGGACAAAATTTGGCTAATGAACAATTCTTAATTCTAAGGAAATATGATACATTCTACTGGGAAGATAAAACACTTAAACATGGCTAGATACAATATAATTGGAGAAGGAAGAGGGAAGGGAACAGAATAAGCATATATAAAGCATGTACTATGTGTCAGGTACTGTGCTAACTGCTTGAAAAATATTATCTCATTTGATCCTCACAATAACCCTGAGAAGGGGGTGTTATTATTATTATCCCTATTTTATAGATGAGGAAATAGGCAAACTGTAGTTAAATGACTTTCACAAGGTCACTCAGGTAGGAAGTATCTGAGATTGAATTTGAACTCAGGTTTTCTTATGGTGCCACCTAGGTGCTGCCTTAAGGAAGCACCAAAAACTAAAAGGATCAGAAAAACTTCTTGTAGGAGGTGACAGAAGGAAGCTGAGGAGTCTGATTAATAAATTAATCAACTAACAAGCATTCATTAATCACTTTCAATGTTTCAGACCCTGCACTGAGTGCTGGGGATATGGATATAAAGAATGAGAAAGGTAAGAAAGGAGTGTATTTGTTCTATGTGGATCAAACAGCCTCTGTAAAGGTACCAAGAGTCAGGAAATAGGATGTTGAGTTTGGAGATTGCAAGTAAATCAGTTTGACTGTATCAGGGGAGGGCTAGAGAGTAAATCTAGAAAAGTAGACAGGATCCAATTTATAAAGAATTTAAAATCACTAAATAAGTGTTTATCTGATGCTTTAAAAAACTGATATTATTGCCCAGTATTAATTCTCTTTCCACCTATAGAACCTTTCCTTGAAAACAAAGAAGTACAAGGAGCCAACATTATGGCTCCATCTGACATTTTCCTCCTTTGGCCCTATGTTTTCACTATGAGAGTCAAAGATTGGTTATTGTTGAACAGAGTTCAGATTACTTTTAATGTTGTTTACATTATTTAAATCATTACGAGGATTGTGTTTTTGAATCTGCTTTCTCACCAAACTAGTTCATATAAGTCTTCCCAGTAAATACAAATTCTTGTGAAGAGCATTAAATGCCAGGCTGAAGAATTTATGTTTTATCCTAGAATTGCCAAAGACTCATTGAAAATTCTTGAGAGGGTGACTGTAACATTCAGTTATGAACTTTAGGAAGAGTATTTTGCCAGCTGACCCTCTAATCCACAGAGGGTGGATTTAGAAAGGAGAAGAGCTGGAAGCAGGGAGTCCTGTTAGAGGTCTTTAGGGCAGTGATTGTGTGACTGGAGAAAAGGAATGGGATGGAAAAGATATGGTGAAGACTGAACTTTCAAGGTTTGGGAATTGATTGGATATGAAGGGTGGGAGAGAGGGAAGAATCAAGATGAGCCTGAAGCTAGGGGACTAGAAGGATGGTGATGCCTTTAAAATAAATGGGGAGTTTTAGAGGCAGGGATAGGGGGGAAGAGAGTATGATTTTGGACATGTTGAGCTTGAGATGCCGATGGGATCTGAGATAGAGATCCAGCTACTTGTTTCATGCCAGCAGGGCCTGCCTTGCATTGAAGGACAAAAAGATATCTATGCTGGCCAGTCCTCTCTCCTTCCTCACAGTATTATGTATGTGCTTACCTGTTTATGTGTTGTTTCCCTCCAGGGTAATGTAAGTTCTGGGAAGATAGAGACTATATTCACTTTTGTCTTTATATGCCAGCATCTAGTATAATGCTTTGTAAATAGTAGGTGCTTATTGGATTAGAGATGATTTAGATATACACATATATACACACATGTGCATGTATATATGTATGTAGGTATATGCACACACATATGTATATATACACACATATATACACATTTGTAGACATACACATATAATATGTTTATGTATGTCTATGACATTTCATATATATATGTATTGTGTGTACATAAATATATATGTATATATATATATATACGTATATATCATAAAGATATTAATTGAACTCACTGGAATTGATGAAACTACCAAAAGAGAGGATGCAGAGGGAGAAGAAAGGACAGGACCCAGGACAGATCCAGCAAAAGAGACTGATAAGGAAAAGTCCAGCAGTTAGGAGGGGAGCCAGGGGAGTAGAGTGTCCTAAAAACCATGGGAGGAAAGAGTATCTCACACAAAGGATGCAGAGAGGTCAAGAAGAATAACTGAAAAAAGCTACCAAATTACTCACTAGCTTTGTGACCTTGGGCAAACCATAGGGTCATATGGGAAGGGACCTCAGAGGCCATCTAATCCACCTGTCTCATTGTATACAGCAAGAAATGGAAGCCTAGGGAGAGGTGAATGAATTGTCCAGGGTTACATAGGTACTAAGAGTCAGAGGCAGGATTTGAATCTGCTTCCTCCAATCCCAGAGCCAAACCTCTTTCTGCTTATGACACTTACCTACCTCTGACCCTTAGTATTCTCTTTTGTGAAATGAGAGAATAGATTAAATCAGAGGTTCTTAACCCTTTTTGTGACACAGACCACTTTGGCTATCTAATGAAGACTCTAGGCCCCTTCTCAGAATCACGCTTTAAATGCATAAAGTAAAATACATTGTATTATCAACCAATTCCCCATCCAAGTTCCTGGATGCCCTGAAATCTACCCTGAGGTTAAGAACATCTGGAAGAGAGAGTCTCTCAGATTCCTTCCAGACCTCAATCCTATACATCCCTTCTGCTCTTTTACCCATTTCCTCATGTCTAAAATGCATGGAGAGGGTTTGGATTAGATGAACTTCAAGGTCCCTTCCAGCCCTAACATTTTACCACGATGTTTTGTGCTATCTCTTCTGTTGGGTAAACTCAGAGCCAGTTGCCTGGTCCAGGGCTCTAGGGAGCTAGGAAGATCAGCCTCCAGCTGCCTTTGCCTTTGTGAGGCAGGCAGACCTCTCACTGCCTTGCCTTTGACCAGCACCTGGGCAGGAAGTGAAGCCTCAGTACAGCCTCTGTGATTTCTAGCAAGTTGCCTTATTGTTTTGATCTGTGCATTTATGGCACATACTAAATGGGCAGCTATCTGAAATGGAGAGGAGGGAGGAGACTGTGTATTAAGGAGGTTGGAGAACTTTGCAGTTCTCAGGGTTTTTTCCATTTGCTTTTCCAGGAGTTAATACCCAACCCAATGACATGGCCTGGGGGAAGGGCAGCACAGTCACCCAGCCTGGCTTCCAACTTGACATTTCAGTCAATATTTATTGGGTTCTTGCTACAGACTCCACCCTGTGCTAGGTGCTGTAGTGGAGGGGATGCGGTCTTTTTCTTTACATTGTTTTAAGAAGTAATATAATGTGGCAGAGAGCTGAAGAAGGAGTCAGCAAGGCTTGTGGGCAAGCTCTTCTGACACACACTTGCTATGTGACCCTGGGCAGGTCACTTCTCTCATTGCCCCAGGCACTCTCTAAGACCAGAGAAGTGGCTACCAAGAAGTTGTTGAATAAAGGTGGTGGAGGGAGTTTCCTCCTTGGTAGTTCTTCAGGTCAATGACTTGACAGGGCTAGTCTTAAAAAAAAAATGTACAAGGTACCATTCAAGGTGCTGGTATTTGCTGTTGTTCAGTCATGTCTGACTCTTCATGACCCCATGTGGCAAAGATGCTAGAATGGTTTGCCATTTCTTCAACTCATTTTACAGATGAGGAATTGAGACACAGTGTTAAGTGACTTACCCAGGGTCACACGGTTAGGAAGTATCTACGGCTGGATTTGAACTTAGGAAGATCAGTCTTCCTGACTCCAGGTCCTGTACTCTATCCACTATGCTACCTAGCTGCTCCTGAATTTGGCTTTGAAGAATAAAAATCAGTTAAAGGGATGGTAAGGTAGTTGGGATGTCATTTCAGGTGGTAGGGACCACATATACAAAGGTGTAGTGGAAGGAAAGGCTTTGGTCTGTGTGGGGAACAATGAGGAATCCAATTTTGTCATGGGGGTAGTTCATGTAGAAGGGCAGTGAGGGATTGGCTGGGAAAGGTAGGTTGGAACCATATCACGGTGGACATTAAACACCAAGCTAAGGAGTGAGAGCTCAATTCTGTGGACAGGGGGAGCCTCTGAGGAATTATGAGCAGGGCATTGTAAGCTGGGTTGACTATGGGATCCAGTCCTGCCCTGTGCACCAAAGAGGGTTTTGCCACAGTGGCTGAGATGCATGGTAATTAACACCTTAGAGAGAGATGGAAAGTTGAAGATAGCACTGTGTTAGAGCAGAATTTGGATTTGGGGTCTGAGGATGAGGATTAAAATTCTGGTTCTGCTACTTACTACCTGTGTGATCTTGAACAATTCATTTAACCTCAGTCATAGTTTCCTCAGTTCGGTTAAATGATCTGAAGTCCTGTCCAGCTCATTTGATAAATTCATAAAGGAGAAAATCCTTATCTTTCCAAAAGCTCAAGGCCCTTCTTGAGGTCTGACTCAGCAACTTTTCCCAATAGGAAGTCTGGAGTAGATGTAAAAGAATGAGGCCTTTTCGATCTGGAAAGATAGAAATGGGGGAGGAGCTGGGATCAGTCTCTAAATTGTGAAAAAAGGAGGGGAGGGAACATGACATTGGCCTTTATAATCAAGTCCTAGGCCATGAGGATTAGAATTAGGCTGGAGGGGCTTTGAAGCTTGAAGGAGGTAAGGTTAGGACAAAACAAAGGTCATCCTGCCCCATTTGTTTACCAAACCTTCATACAGTGTGCAGTAATAACCTTATAAGGGACTTGGTACCCTGAAAGGAGTCATAGGGCAAAGACTTGTTTCTACAGGCACTGTTGTAGGCATTAATATCAACTATGGCTGTGAATGAATTCATTTCACCCAGCACCTACTAAATACCATGCGCTATGCTAAATTCAATGTGAGGGACAAAGATAAATAAGCCATGGACTCTGCTTACAATGTAGTTGGAGAATTGATAGGCTCATAAACGACTTTATTTTTTAAATGTGAGAATGTGAATTTTTATTACATGCAACCTGCTTTATTAAAAACTATATAGTCAGCTTAGTTCAACATATTACTTTCTTTTTTGTTGTTTTTTTAAAACTTTTATTTTATTTTTAATTTATGGAATAAAAAAAGCATTTCCATAACATAGTGTAGTAAAAATGATGATTGCACATGAAACTGCAAATCTATTATGTACAACTTGCTATTCCTTTCATATATATACATATATATAATAAAGTTATCACGTAAATTTATTTTTTCCTTTTTTTCTTCACTCCTTCCCTACTCTAGAGATGGCTACCATTAGACACAAATAGGTATATATATGTAAAATTATTCTATACATACTTCTATTTATCAGTTCTTCCTCTGGATGCAGATAGCGTTTTTCTTCATATGTCCTTTATAGTTAATTTTGGATATTTATAATAGTCAAAATGACTCATTCACTCAAAGTCATTCTTAAAACAATATTGCTGGTACTGTGTACAATATTCTCTTGATTCTGCTCATTTTGCTTTTCATTATTTAGTGCAAGCCTTTCCACATTTTTCTAAGACCATTGAGCTCATCATTTCTTAGAGCACAGTAGTATTTCATCACAATCATATACCACAAGTTATTTAGCCATTCCCAATTAATGGGTATTCCTGCAGTTTACAATTCTTTGCCACCACAAAGAAAGCTGCCATAAACATTTTAGAATATATAGGTTCTTTTTCTTTTTCCCTAGTCATCTTTGAAAATAGATGTAATTGTGGTATTGCTGGGTCAAAGGGTATAGGCAGTTTAATAACTCTTTGGGCATAAGATTGCTTTCCAAAATGGTTAGATCAGTTCACAACCCCACCAACAATCAATGTGTCCCAATTTTTCCATATTCCCATCAACATTTTTTCACTTTCCCTTTCAATCATTTTAGTCAATCTACGAGGTGTAAATGATATCTCAATGTTGTTTTAATTTGCACTCCTTTTATCAATAATGACTTAGAGTATTTTTTTCATATGACTACAAACTGTTTTGATTTATTTATTGGAAAACTTCCTGTTCATATCTTTTGACCATTTATCAATTGGGGAATAACTTGTATTCTTACAGATTTGACAAAGTTCTTTATATATTTGAGATATGAGACCTTTATCTGAGAAACTGTCTATAAAATGTTCCTCCCCCCACCAATTTTCTGCTTTCATTCTGATCTTGGCCACATTTGTTTTATTTGTACAAAATCTTTTTAATTTAATGTAAGTGAAATTATCCATTTTACACCTGACTTTACTCTCTATCTCTTGTTTATTCATAAATCATTCACCTATCCATAAGTCTGATAAGTAATATCTCCCATGTTCTTCCAATTTTTTTGTAACATCTCTCTTTATATCTAGGTCATCTTGGTAAATAATGTAAGATATCAGCCCATGCCTAGTTTCTACCATACTGCTTTCTAGTTTTCCCAAATAATGAATTCTTATCCCCAAATCTTAAGTCTTTATGCTTGTCAAATACAAGATTATTATATTTATTTGCTGCTATAAATTGTATGTCTATTTTGTTCCATTGATCTACCTCTCTATTTCTTAGACAATACAAGATAGTTTTGGTAATTATTGCCTTATAAAATAGTTTAAGATTTGGTGCTAAATCTCCTTTCTTTTTCATTAGTTCCTTTGAATTCTTGACTTTTTGTTCTTCCAAATGAATTTTGTTATTTTTTTCTAATTCAGCAAAATAATTTTTGGTAATTTAATTACTTTTGTAATAAGCAAAATATGAGTAACATCCAAGGAATACACAAAGTACTAAGAGGGTCTGGAGGGAGGCATAATTGATTTGATTGGAGGATCAGGGAAAGCTTCAAGGAAGAGGGGACAACTCTTTGGACTTCAATATTCTCATCTGTAAAATGAAGAAGCTAGATTCTGTCTGATTCCCTAGAAGTGTTAAAATCTCATTGTATCTACTTGTCCTAAGGACAGCCTTGTTCCCAATAACTCTAGGCTATATGGTATATTTGGTGATTCATGAAAATCCAAGGAAGAAATGACAAACTATTATATGACAGGGTATTGGAAATGGTATCCAAAGACTTGGGTTTGAATCCTGATTTGTCTACTTAACTAGCTGTGAGACATTGAGAAAAATCATGTGACTGTGACTCAGTTTCCTCATCTTTAAAACAAGGGAATTGGACTAGATGATCTCATAGGTCCCTTTTAGTCTCTTTGAACCTATTTTAAAAAAATGATGAACAATGTTGCTTTGCTAGACCAAGATAAGTGGAGGCCTTGAAGGGAAGGTGACTCCAGAGAGGCACCAGATCAGCACAACCCCCAAAAGAATTCTAATCCTTGCTGTCTTGTGAGATCTTTGGAAAACATGTCTGCCTCTGTAACCTTTGGTTTCTTTGACTGCAAAAAAAGATATTGCCAAATTAACTGTCTGTGACATCAGAAAGGAGGATTGTGAAGCCCTTCAGCAAATTAATGGCTTACCATCTAGTTCCACGCCTTGGTCCAAAAGGACTTATCCACAAAGCGTAATTCAGAGTTTTCTATATTTGTCAGGGTCTTAATATTGACAACTTTGATGGCTCCAAGTCTTAATATTGATGACTTTGATGGCTCAACAGCAACAGTATAGCAGGTTGTTGTTTAAATTTCAGGATAATGGGCATATTGATGAATGAGCTCTTAGAGATCATTTGGTCTAACATCCTTATTTTATAGATGAAGAAACTGGGGCCCTGTTTTTCCAAGTGCTTTGCCCAAGGTTACCCAAGCAAAAACCAGCAGAGTTAGTATTTGAACTCAGGGATTCTGGAGCTAAATCTAGTCTTTTTTCCAGTGAATCACACCATTCTTCCTTTCCTGAAGCCTGATATCTGCCCTTGTTCTAGGCTCTGGGGGCTAGAGTCCTGTTTAAATCATGGCACTTGGAGCTGGACCACACCTTCAAAATCATCCAAGAATAGAAATCATTCTAATTCAACCCCTTCATTTTAAAGAGGAGGAAACTGATGCCTTATGAAAGAAAGAAAGTTCTCCAGGATTTAAACTCTGCCTCTCTCTGACTATTGTGTCCAATTCTCAGGGCCACATTTTGGGAGGGTTGCTGGTGAACTGGAACATGTCTGGGGGAGAGTGAGCAGGTCAGTCATCGTGCCTTGAAACCATTCCAGTGATCTCCTGTATACTTAAAGCTAAGGGAGGGGAGGAACGGAATGAACATTTATATAGCTCCAACTATATGTCAGGCACTATGCTAAGTGTTTTAGAAATATTATCTCATTTAATCCTCACAACAGCCCTGTAAAGTAGGTGCTATTATTATCCCAATTTTATAGTGGAGGAAATTGAGTCATTGAGACCCTGACTTGACCAGGGTCACAGAGCTAGTAAGTGTCTGAGGCTAGATTTGAACTCAGGTCATCCTGATTCTCGGCCCAGAGCTCCATTCACTGTGTAACCAGCTGCCTTTTCAGCTAAGTCAGGGCACCCTTTTATTTCTCACCTTTGACTTACTTAAGAGGCTTTCCCAGATCAGTGATGTCATTTTTAGAAAATGGCTAGATTTTTTTTAAAGAAAAAGAAATAAGCACCAGCACTCCTCAGCCAGGCTCCTGCTGAGGGATGTGAGGAGCTCACCTTGGGGGATCCATCCTTCTAGCTCCCAATATATGATTGGAGTGATACTATGATTAGATCTTGTTCACTGATGGAAAGAAAGCTGACTGGATGCAGGCCACTTGGGTTTGAATCCCAGCTCTCTTGCTTACTACCTTAGGCAAATCAGTTTTCCTTTCTGCACTTGAGTTTCCTTATTTGCAAAAGTGATGAGACTAGGCCATCCTAGGTCCCTTTGCATCTCCTGGGTTCTTCACTCCTCTCAAATCCCAGCCTCAGCTTGGCTCTGCCTTCATTTCTGCCTGTGATTTTCTCTCTTGCCTTCTGTTTCCTTCTATCTCTTCACTCAACTGCTTTCATTTTTATTAAGCAATTTGTTCTCAAGCCTGCCAAGGGCTTATCAGTTTCAGCATATGTGTTCAGGCAAGCCAGACCCCATGACTTTGGGAAGAAGGAGGGGAAAGGGTTGGTTTTTTTTTTTTTTAAAGAAAGAAGGGAACAAAAAGAATGAATGAAAATCCCCATTGAAGGGCAATAGAACCTGGCATTGAATGAACGTGTCTGGGACAATGTTTCCTGAGCTGAGAGCAAGGGCCAAGGCTGCCAGGGTCAGTGTGTGCATGTGTAACGAAGGAGGTGGTGTTGATTCCAGGGTGAGATGGAAGGCCAGGGCAGGGGTGTGACAATTCTGTCTTTCCCAGGGTTTAACTCTTTAGGGAAATTACCATTCCCTCCCTCCTCCCCTCTTAGAGACTGATCTTAGATCTGGAATTGGAAAGGGCCTCAGAGAAACTAGTTAGTCAAAGTGCCTCATTTTACAAATGAGAAAAGTGTGGTCCAGGGAAGTTAAGTGACTTCTCCATGGCCACAAAGGTAATAAGGGTCAGAGTGGGTCCCTGGACTCCATAGCCAATGTACTTTGCATTGTTTCATGCCTGGTCTGCACACATTAATTCATATGCTCTCTTTTATAGGTAAAAATCATAGCACATCATATGAAAGAGGCCTTAAAAGCCATCTGGTCTAACTCCTTTATCGTTTATATGGACACAATAGAGCTTTTGGAGAGAGACTGAACCCTCTGCCAGTAGAGGAGAATGCATTCAGAGGCTCAATTTTTCCTTTGCTCAGCTCGTGCCCTTTCCTGCCTTACTCTTTGCCTGTGTCTGAAATGTCCTTTCTCCCCTCTATTTTCCTGTTAAATTTCTATGCATCCTCTAAAGTGAAGTTCAAATCCTACCTTCTTCGCGTATCTTTCTGTGGTTATCTCCTGCTTTGTAGTGACTTATCTCCCTCAGAGTTCCTTCATGTAGCACTTTGTCCCATACCCCAAGAAGGCATTTACCATATATTATTTTGTATTATAGTTATCTGTGTATATCTTATACATACTATAAGCTCATCAAAGGTGGGGACTATGTTTTATCAAAATTTGCATCCTGCCCCCCAGGGTATAGCACAGTGCTTTATACACAGTAAATGCTTACTTCACATTTGTTGATCAATCATTTAATGTTCATATTTTCCAAGGAAAACTTGGAGGGCTGACTTGCCCTCCTCTCCCCTACTTGTTCCCCAGTCATACTTCATCAAGCTCCTTGGGGCAAGGAAGAATATCTCTTTTCCTGGTCCCTCAAGCCTTACCTAGACAGCACCTTTCTTTATGACTAGTGTGGAGGTAGGAAGTGGTTAGCCTGTTAAAATTAAACTGCTTATATTGGTTTGGGTTGCTCATTGGTGGGATTAGCCTCATTTATTGGTGGCAGATTTAGTATGATTTACAGGGTACTACAAAGAAGCTTGCCTCAAATATCCTTCTTTTATTTTTATTTTTTTTTTCTTTTTTTTTTGGAAGGGGGAAGGTAGGGCAATTGGGGTTAAGTGACTTGCCCAAGGTCACATGGCTAGTTTTGTGTTAAGTGTCTGAGGTAAAATTTAAATTCAGGTCCTCCTGACTCCAGGGCTAGTGCTCTATTCACTATGCCACCTAGCTGCCCCTCATGTATCCTTCTTAACCAATATTTGAATTTCTATCACTCATTTAAAGAGGGGTAAATATTGACTCCTCCACATACATTTTTACCCTGATGTGTATGTTCTTGGAGTTGTGAGAGTTGAATTGTAGTCTCAGATGTGTCACTCACTTGCTGTATGACCTTAGACACATAACTTAACCTCTCTGGGCTTCAGTTTCTCCTGTAAAATGAGGGAGGTAGGCTAGGTGACCTTCAAGGGCTCTTCTAACTCTAATATTCTCTGACTTTGCAAATTCATGATTGGGGAGTGTTGGTCCTGAACCACCTAAGGGAGGCTCATGGGGAAGTAGCTTTTCTGACAGTAACTTGGACTTTATGCTTGGCCTTGGGGTGTGAGCAATGGTGAATCCAGAGACTGCAGCCTGAGACTGGTGTTCTTATATTAGGCCACCAGCCCTTCCCTTTATTCCCATAACCCTGCCCATTCTCCTTCTTGGCCCTTGCCCCTACCTAGCAGCAGAGCCCTGAGGACAAGCCTGCTCCCCTCTCTGGAGGCTGCTTATGTGCCCTTGCAGAGCTGTATTAGTGAGTGAAATGTCTTGGGGCAGAGGCAGCCCCACTGGGCTTTTATCAGTAGAGGAGAGCAGGCAGAGATAAGGCTTCAAAGAAAACATACTTTAAATACACCTTTAAAAGCCTTCAAAATGTAGTTTCATAAATGTTTGTGTTACTTGATTGATAGATAACACAGAGGAGTATTGCTGAACTACAGTCCAACTCAAGACACCCAAACGGCATTATATCACTATCAGGAAAATGGATTACTTATTAATATGGACTGGGGACTAGAGGGTGGTTTTTGTCACCTTTATGACTAATCCTGGCTATACAGCTTTGGCCTTAGGGACTCCTCCCTATACCCTCTCTTGAAATGCCACCCTCTTTCCTAAGATTCCCAGGCTTTGGGGACCAGAGAAGCAATATGGTTTCCTTATTTTTAAATGAGCCCCGATTTCTTCCCAGATAATCTCTAGCTACAGTAATCTCTTTAAAGTGAACCCAACTGAAAACCAAGCCTAGTCTACCCTCAGAGCTCTTCTGCCTGAAATGGGCAGGTTTCCTACTCCAGGATCACGTGATCTTAGGATGAGAAGGGACTGGGGAATCCAGCTACTTTGACCTCTCCTTGAATGGAAAACATCTTTATAATATTCAAAGATGTTTTCATACAATCTCCACTTGAAGATCCAATTTGTTCTGACATTGCTCATTTCACTTTTGGGTAGCCCAAATTGTTAGCTTGCTAGTTCTACCTTTTACATTTTTACATTGAGCTAAAATCTATAGTGTTTCTATCCCTTACCCCTAGTTCTACCCTTTGGGACTGGGCAGAACAAGTCTAAACTGTCTACAATGGCAGTTTTTCAAGTGTTTGAAGACAGCTGTTCAGCATCCTTTACGTTTTTTTTTCCTCTTCATCATGCTTAACATCCCCAGGTCCTGTCAAACCTTCTAGGCATCACAGTGACAAGTGTCTTGGATCGGACCCCAGAGGATCTAGGTTCAGCCTCTGCTTCTGCTACTTCCTGTGTGACTTTGACAAACTCTCATCTCTCTGGGTTTTGGTTTCCTAGGCTATTGGATTAGACAATTTTTAATGTTCCTCCTAGTTCTAAGTTTATGATTTCCAATCTTCTTACTCTACTGGTTGCTTTCCTCTGAACCCAATCCCAGTTTGTTATTATAATTTTTAAAATGTAGTACACAGAATCAAACACAATGCACCAGATAAAATCTGATCAGGGAAGGGTACAGAGACCATCATCTCCCTGACTCTGTACATTATACTTCCTTTGGGCTCCATTGATAAAGCCCAAGATCATGTTAGTTTTTTTTTTAATTTTTCATTTTTTGGCTTGTCCCTGGATTTTTTTTCCACACTAACTGTTGTCTAGTCATACTTCTCCCATCAGGTTGGGCATTAATTTGTAAAGGTAAATTTTGAATCAAAGTATAGGATTTATATTTATTCCTTTCCATCTCTACCTTCCACCCTTCCATCTCTACCTCTAAAAACTGCTTAATCAAGCAGGTCTATATATTGTGCCTAGATGCCCAAGCCCATGGGTAGGCCCTCCTGGGGAAGACCAGAATAGTAGAATCTCAGAGCTAGGAAGGACTTGAAAGGTCTTTTAGTCCAACTCATATGTACCTGAAGCAGGAATCACCTCTAAAATGTCCCTGACTGGTAAAAGTCTATCCTCTGCTTAAAGACCTCTAGTGATAAGGAACTTACCTCCAGATACAAGGCCTTCTTTTCCTAAGAGGGAAATTGTCCTTGTCCTTGGTGGGTTTATTAGTTGGCAGGAAAAAACTCACCTATGGGAAACCAAGGAATACCTAGTGTTAAATTGTATGACCCAGATAAGTGAATTTGGAACTCAGACATGAGAGAGAGCCATGTGGGTTAGAGTAGAAGAGCACTGACATGAATATTCCCAAATCACCAATAACTCAAAAGTAATTTCTCTTGGCTTTTGGAATTAGACACCAAGTAGCTAACAACTGATCTATCAGCATACTGTAGCTGCTGTGGATACATGGATGTGACCCACAATTATAATAGAGTCATATCTGTGATTTAGAGAGTTATTTTTCTGGTATGTTGCACTGTACATGTGAACTCTGTTTTTAAGCAAATAAAATGTATGAAAATCCATACTTTCCACAGAGAGATATTAGGGGGCCATTATTTGCATTGTGAAAAGATTCTTGGCTTTAGGAAAGGAAAAGCTTCATTGCAGAGTTCCTCAATGCATTTGTTAATCACCTAGTAATGTAATAAGTACATTCTAGATACTGTGTTAGGCACTGGGGTTACAAAGACAAAAAGGAAACTGATGATACCCTCAAGGAGCTTACAGTCTTCCCAGTGGGGGAACAATAAGTCCTCAGATAAGTTAAGTCCAAAAAATATATAAAGTAATTTTGTGAAGGGAAGTCCAAACAACTAGGTCAGTCTAAGAAAGGCCTCATATAGTAGAAGGCACTTGAGCTGAGTGTTAAATGGAGCTAGGGGTTCCTAGAAACAGAGGTGAGGAGGGAGACACGGGGGACAGCCTGTGAAAGGCATGGCGTTATGTATCACAGGGAACATAACAGAGATATTATGAGAGTAGAATCAACAGCACTTGGACCTGGTTGACTATGGGGAGTGAGAGCAAGAGCTGGTGAGGATGATTGTAAACAATTTATGGGAAAAGCTTTGAAAAATATAAAGTGCTTCACAAGTGTATTGTATTAAGGGGAAAGCAGATGGCATCTGGAAAAAGCTCTGAACTTGGTGAATCTTTTCTCTTGCTTAGTTTCAGTTTCTACATCTGTACATATACTTAGAGAGTTGCTCTTAATCCCCTGGTCTGAGTCATTGCTCTTGAAACCAATCACCCACTCAAGCCTTTGGATTCAGGTGCTCCAAAGAAACTAGATCAATGACTACCTACCCCTCAGGCCCTTTCATTTGACACTCATTTGGATCTCATTGAGCCCCCACTGGATTTCCCCAGCCCCTTGTACAGTCATAACTGCTGGCATCTGTCAACCCTCTTGCTTGGCATATGACACTTGGAGACCATTGAGTCCAACTCTCTAAGTATATGTCCATTGCTCTTAAGGGAAGAATGTTTGGCTCAGGCTTATATGAGTATGAATCTTCCTTCCCTCAGCCTATACAGAGCCACAAAGTGAGTGATTCATGCCTAAATAATAGACTACAAGTTGGATATCAGTTATCAATGTGACATGGCAGACAAAATTTAGGAAAAAGTTACTAAGATTCTAGGTTACACTAATAGAGGAATAGTGTTCAGAAAGAGGGAGATTATAGTCTTGCTGTGCTTTGTCCTAGGGTAGAGGTAACCACACCAGCATCCCCAGGATGGCTGCTAGAACATGTTTTTAGATCTGCTTTACTAGGAAAGATAGCTGTTCAAGGGGTCAATGACTTTGTTTCTTTTTTTTTAAATTAATTTATTAGTTTAGTTTCAGTTAACAAGATTCAATTCCATAGTTCCTTGATTTTCAAATTACCTTTACTTCCCTTCCCCCACCCCACTCGACAGCATATAGTCCAGTATAGGATCTGCAAATGCATTCATATTAGACATTATTCCAATTACAAAGGTGTATTGTACTAGGTGGGATGAAAGATGGTAAGGAAGAAATAAAACCAAACAATGAAAAGAACAAGATCATTTAGTTTGCTTCCATCAGGATTCAGGCTCAGTTCTTTCTAGTTATATCTCTGGATGGCGCATTTCTCACTTTCTTGAGTCTTTTGGGATTAACTTATATCACTGCATTGCTGAAAAGAGTCCAGTCTGTCATAGTTGGTCATCACAGATATGGTATGTCTGTGATTGTATACAAATTTCTTCTGATTCTACTCTTCTCGCTCAGCATCAGTTTGTATAAGTCTCTCCAGGTAATTATGAAATCCGTCACCTCCTCGTTTCTTATAGCACAATAATATTCCATTACATTCATATACCACATCTTGTTTAGCCATTCCTCAATTGATGGGCATCCCTTTAGTGTCCAATTCTTTGCAACCACAAAAAGGGCTTCTAAAAATATTTTTGTACATATGGGTCTTCCTCCCACTTCTATGATCTCTTTGGAATATAACCCTAGAAATGGTATGGCTGGGTCAAAGGGTATGAAATTATTTATAATCCTTTGGGCATAATTCCAGATTGCTCTCCAGAATGGTTGTATAAGTTCACAACTCCACCAGCAATGTATTAGTGTTCCAATTTGTCCACATCCTCTCCAGCATTTGTTACTTTCTTGTTTTGTCATCTTAGCCAATCTGACTGGAGGGATGTGGTATCTCAGAGTTGTTTTGATTTGCATTTCTCTAATTAATAGTGATTTAGAGCATTTCTTCATATGCTTATAGATATCTTTAATTTCTTTCTCTGAAAACTTCCTGTTCAGATCCTTTGACCATTTATCAATTGGGGAATGACTTGTATTCATATAGATTTGGCTCAATTCTCTATAAATTTTAGAAATGAGTCCTTTATCAGAGACACAAGCTGTAAAAATTCTTTCCCAATTTCCCACCTCCCTCTTGATCTTGGTTGCATTGGCTTTGTTTGTACAGAAGCTTTTCAATTTAATGTAATCAAAATTATCCATTTTGCATTTTGTAATGCTCTCTAATTCTTGTTTGGTCCTAAAGTCTTCCCCTCTCCACAGATCTGTCAGGTAAACTATTCCTTGCTTTCCCAAATTGCTTACAGTATCATCCTTTACACCTAGATCATGCACCCATTTAGACTTGATTTTGGTATATGGTGTTAGATAATGGTCTATGCCCAGTTTCTGCCATACTGTATTCCAGTTTTCCCAGCAGTTTTTGTCAAATAGTGCATTCTTATCCCAAAAACTGGGGTCTTTGGGTTTATCGAACAATAGATTGCTATATTCATTAACTGCTGGGTCTCCTGCACCTAATCTATTCCATTGATCCACTACTCTACACCTCTGCCAGTACCAAGCAGTTTTGATAACTGCTGCTGTATAATACAGATTAAGATCTGGCATAGCTAGTCCACCTTCCCTAGCATTTCTTTTCATTGATTCCCTTGATATTCTAGACCGTTTGTTTTTCCAAATAAATTTTGTTATTATTTTGTCTAACTCTACAAAGTAGTTTTTTGGTAAATTGATTGGTATGGCACTAAATATATAGTTTAGTTTGGGTAAAATTGTCATTTTTATTATATTAGCTCTACCCAGCCATGAGCAATTGATATTTTTCCAACTATTTAGATCTGCTTTTATTTGTGTGAGAAGTGTTTTGTAGTTGTGATCATATAGATTCTGGGTTTGTTTTGGCCAGTAGATTCCCAAATATTTTATAATGTCTACAGTGACTTTAAATGGGATTTCTCTTTCTATCTCTTGCTGTTGAGTTTCATTAGAGATGTACAGGAATGCTGAGGATTTATGTGGGTTTATTTTATATCCTGCAACTTTGCCAAATTTATTTATTGTCTCTAGTAGTTTTTTACTTGATTCTCTAGGATTCTCTAAGTATATCATCATATCATCTGCGAAGAGTGATAGCTTGGTCACTTCTTTACCTAATTTGAGTCCTTTGATTTCTTTTTCTTCTCTAATTGCTACTGCTAGTGTTTCTAGTACCAGATTGAATAAGAGGGGTGATAGTGGACACCCTTGTTTCACTCCTGATCTTATTGGAAAGGCTTCTAGTTTATCCCCATTGCATAAAATACTTGTTGATGGTTTTAAATAGATGCTATCAACTATTTTAAGGAAGGCTCCATTTATTCCTATACTTTCTAGTGTTTTTAATAGGAATGGATGTTGCACTTTGTCAAAAGCCTTTTCTGCATCTATTGAGATGATCATGTGGTTTCTGCTAGTTTTATTGTTGCTGTGCTCAATTATACTGATGGTTTTCCTAATATTAAACCATCCTTGCATTCCTGGAATGAATCCTACCTGATCAGAGTGTATTATTTTTGTGATAAGTTGTTGGAGTCTTTTGGCTAATATTTTATTTAGAATTTTTGCGTCTAAATTCATGAGGGAGATTGGTCTATAATTTTCTTTCTCTGTTTTATCTCTTCCTGATTTAGGAATCAGTACCATATTTGTGTCATAGAAAGCGTTTGGTAGGACTCCTTCTTCACTAATTTTCCCAAATAGTTTGTAGAGTATTGGAATCAATTGTTCTTTAAATGTTTGATAGAATTCACTAGTAAACCCATCTGGTCCTGGAGATTTTTTCCTAGGGAGTTCATTGATTTCTTTTTCTGAGATGGGGTTTTTTAGGTAATTCACTTCCTCTTCAGTTAATCTGGGCAACTTGTGATTTTATAAATATTCATCCATTTCACTAAGATTGTCATATTTATGTGCATACAATCGGGAAAAATAATTCCTCATTATTTTTTTGATTTCCTCTTCATTGGAGGTAGGTTCACCCTTTTTATTTTTGATACTCATAATTTGGTTTTCTTCTTTCTTTCTTTTTTATCATATTGACTAAGGGTCTATTGATTTTGTTGATTTTTTCATAAAACCAGCTCTTAGTTTTATTTATTAATTCAATAGTTTTCTTAATTTCAATTTTATTAATCTCACCTTTGGTTTTCAATATTTCTAATTTAGTACTAAATTGGGGATTTTCAATTTGTTCTTTTTCTAGCTTTTTCAATTGCATGTCCAATTCATTGACCTCCCTTCTCTCTGCTTTAATTAAGTATGCACTCAGGGATATAAAACTTCCCTTGAGAACTGCCTTTAGTGCATCCCACAAATTTTGGTATGTTGTTTCATTATTATCACTCTCTTGAATGAAATTATTGATTGTTTCTATAATTTCTTGTTTGACCCACCAATTTTTTAGGATTAAATTGTTTAATTTCCAATTAGTTTTTAGTCTATCTTTCCATGGCCCTTTATTGCATATAATTTTTATTGCATCATGATCTGAGGATGATGTGCTTACTATTTCTGCCTTTCTGCACTGGATTGTGAGGTTTTTATGCCCTAGTACATGGTCTATTTTTGAATATGTACCATGCACTGCTGAGAAGAAAGTAAATTCCTTTTTATACCCATTCAGTTTTCTCCAGAGATCCATCATATCTAGTCTCTAAGATTCTATTCACCTCCTTAACTTCTTTCTTGTTTGTTTTGAGGTTAGATTTATCGAGTTCAGAGAGGGGAAGATTAAGGTCCCCCACTAGTATAGTTTTGCTATCTATTTCTTCCTTTAATTCCTTTAACTTCTCCTCTAGGAATTTAGATGCTATACCACTTGGTGCATATATATTAAGTAGTGATATTGCTTCATTCTCAATGGTGCCTTTTAGTAGGATATAGTTTCCTTCCTTATCTCTTTTAATTAGACCTATTTTTGCTTTTGCTTTATCTGAGATAAGTATTGCTACCCCTGCTTTTTTTTCTTTTCTTTCTTTTTTTTTTTTTAAAGCAATTGGGGTTAAGTAACTTGCTCAAGGTTACATGGCTAGTCATTATTTATGTGTGGGTGCTCATTTTCTGAGGCCGGATTTGATCTCGGGTCATCCCAACTCTGAGGCCGGTGCTCTTACTCACTGCACCACCTATCTGCCCCTTTAGGGCAATTGGGGTTAAGTAACTTGCCCAAGGTCACATGGCTAGGTTTTTTTGTTTGTGTGTGCATTAAGTGTCTGAGGCTGGATCCGAACTCAGGTCCTTCTGACTCCAGGGCCGGCACTCTACTCACTGCGCCACCTAGCCGCCCCTGCCCCTGCTTTTTTTACTTTAGCTGAGGCATAATAAATTTTACTCCAACCTTTTACCTTTACCCTGTGGGTATCTCTTTGTTTCAAATGTGTTTCTTGTAGACAGCATGTTGTGGGATTATGGTTTTTAATCCATTCTGCTATCCGCCTCTGTTTTATGGGAGAGTTCATCCCATTCACATTCACAGTAATAATGACTATCAGTCTCTTCCCCTCCATCCTATTCCCTCCCCTGTTTATGTTTTTGTTTCTTCCTTATCCCTTCCCCTCCTTGAAGTTTTCCCTTTTGACCAGCCCCTCCCTCGGTGTTCCCACCCAGTGATCCCTCTTCTTAACCTACCCTCTCCCGTTACTACTGTTTCCCTCCCTTCTAATCCCCCCCCTTTAGTCTCCTCTTATTCAACCCCCCTTACCCTTCTGCTTTCTATAGGACGAAATAAGTTTTTATACTTATCAGAGTAAATTACTCCCCGTTTGATTCCAAACCAATGAGAGTAAATTTCAAACATTGCTCTTCTCCCTCCCTCCTTTTCCTCTATTTAATGAATTTATGTGTCTATTCACATTAAAATCTTAAACTTTACTGATTTAAGTTGATCCCTCTTTGAACCAGAACCAGTGAGAATAGTGTTTAAATGATGTTCCTCTCCCTCTTTCTTTCCGCTCTTCTATAATGCCTCTTCAGATGGCATATTTTACCTTTTCCTATCTAATCCTTTCCTTTTTCCCATTACAGTCTCTTTGATCCCCTTAATAGTTTTTTTTTTAGACATCAGGTTAGTGCATTCATACCCACACCCTCTATCTAAGTATAACCCTTTTGAAGGTCATGATAATCATAAAGATTTTGAATATTGACAGTTATCAGCTCCACATATAGGGATGTGAACATTTTGCTCTTGTTGCATCCCAAGTAATGAGCGTGTGTTTGTGGGTGTGGGTGTGTGCACTTATGCATGTGTGAGTCTGTGTTTCTCTTGTTTACCTTTTTATGTCTTTCTTGAGTCTTGTAATTGGAGATCAAATTTTCCATTGAGCTCTGGCTTTTTCATCAGGAACATCTGGAAGTCCCTTATTTCATTAAACGACCATCTCCTTGCCTGGAAGATTATGCTCAGTTTTGCCAGGTAGTTAATCCTTAGTTGTAGTCCTAGCTCTCTTGCCCTACGAAATATCAAATTCCAGTCCCTCCGCTCTTTTAATGTAGAAGCTGCTAGGTCCTGTGTGATCCTAACTGTAGTTCCTCGATATTTGAATTGTTTCTTTTTGTCTGCTTGTAGAATTTTTTCTTTAATCTTGTAATTCTGGAATTTGGCTACTATATTTTTTGGAGTTTTCAGTTTGGGATCTCTCTCAGGAGTCCGGTGAATTCTGTCGATAGCTATTTTATCTTCTGATTCCAGGACCTCAGGACAGTTTTCTTTGACAATCTCTTGGAGGATGTTGTCTAGGCTGCTTTTTTCATCATGGCTTTCTGGTAGACCAATAATTCTTAGGTTGTCTCTCCTGGATCTATTCTCTAGGTCAGTTATTTTTCCAGTGAGATATTTTACATTTTCTTGCAATTTTTCGATCATCTTGTTTTGTTTGATTGACTCTTGCTGCATCATAGAGTTCTGAGCTTCAATTTGATTGTTTCTAATTTTTATCGAATTACGGTCTTCAGTTATTTTTTGAAGTTCCTTTTTTAGGGAGGTATTTTCTCCAATTACTTCACTGAGACGTTTTTCCAAGTTGGTCACTGCCTCCCTGATTTGGTCTTTAACATTTTTCTTAAGCTCCTCCAGGAATGCTATTTGGGCTTGAGACCAGATCATGTTTCCTTCTGTGGTCTCAGGTGTGGGTAGAGAGTCTATATTGTCTTGTGTATTTTGTTGTTCTTGCCCTGCATAGTATGCAGACTTTCTTGCCTTCCCCTTCTCCTTCTCAGCTTCTTTTTTTCCCATTGTGACTTCCTGTTTCTTAGTTTCTCAGGCTATGAGTTTAGGGTCTGATCCTTGACTTTGAATACCTGTGGGTGGCCAGTTTATGGTTAAGTCAGGGAAGTCAATGAGGGATGTAGATGCCTAGGTGTGGGTACATCTGACCACTTCAGATTTCTGCCTCTATACCCCTGGGCTATAAGTAGGCTTTTGTTGGTGAAGTGAGGTGGGGCTTGTTGGGACCCCACCCTCTCTTCTCTTCAGACTCCTGGCTGTCTCAGTTACACCCCTTCTTGGAGACTCTCAAGCCTGGGGCTATTTCCAATAACTTGGGATTTCAATCTGGGTGGGAGACTTATCTTTGGGTTTTCTGCTTCATGAAGGAGGGATGGGAGGATTGGAGCAGCTAGAATTTACTTTGCCATTCCAGCCCCTGTATTATACAGGCAGGCAGTTTCTAAACTTCCAGGCTGGGGGCTGAATGTAGCCAGAGAAGCCGCTCTTTCCACTGAGGGCCCAACTCTCCTACCTGGCTCCAATGATCATACCCGTCTGAGAGATGACTGTGGTTCGTCCTTGGTAAGTCTGCAGGCTGGGGCTTTTGCTCTCTCTGGTGTAGTCTGCTTGTCTGCTCTTAGGTCTGGGCTGTGGAGACCCCATGAGCTCTGCGCTCAACCAGTCCGGACACACTGGGCCAGTCAATGACTTTTTAATTACATTCACTAGTTCAGGGGAAAAGTCAGCACCCTGAACTTCAGAGAAAATACAAGCAGAGAAACAAAGACCAACAAACAGGACTCTGATTGCCTGAATCAACTATACACTTTACATATGTCTCTGGATTGAGAGAGCCTTTACATTTGAGTATATATATATATGCACATATATATATACATATATATACACATACATATATACTTATATATTTATATACATACATATATATGTGTGTGTGTGTATATATATATATATATATTCACTTGTCAGAGCCAGAAGGCATCACAGCCTTCTGACTCAGTGCCTAATTAGAAATTAACAAAAGGTGTGAAAGCCTTCCTACAAGTAAGCCTCCCCTAAGCAAGCTTCCCTTAATGGGCTACAGGTGAGGCCTATTAATGGGTAGGGAAGATCCTAAATCCCATTAACATTATACCTAGTCAGACCACATCAAGAGTATCAGGATCGAGGGGCAGCTAGGTAGGCACAGTGAGTAAGATACTTAACACCCACACATAAATAACTAGCCTGTAACCTTGAACAAATTACTTAACACCAATTGCTTAAAAAAAAAAAGTGTCAGGATCAGTTCTGGGCACTACATTTTAAGAAAAGCATTGACCAGCTGGAACAGGGTGGTCATGATGGTTAGGGTCCCCAAACCACCCCAGGAAAGCATCAGCTAAAGGAAACGGGAATGTTTAGCTTGGTGATGAAAAGACTAAAGGGGACTATGATAACTGTCTTCAAATATTTGAAGGGATAGACAATGTAGTATAGTGGATAGAAAACTGGCCTTAAAATCAGCTTAGGAAGGAAGGAGGGAGGGAAGGAAGGAAAAGAAGGAGGGAAGGAAGGAAAACAAGGAAGGAAGGGAGGAAAGCAGAAAGAAAGGAAGAAAAGAAAGAATGAAGGAAAGAAGGAGGGAAGAAAGAAAGAAAGGAAGGAAAACCTGAATTCAAATCCTCCCTCTGACATATACTGGCTGTATGTTCCTGGAAAAGTCACTGAACCTATCAGTGCTCTAAGCAGCAAAGTGCTGACCTGCATTGGTAAAGAGAATTTCCTCATCCAGAAGTTCCTTATACCAATGAAACCATAGGTCTATTATTTATTGCTGTCATGAAGGCAGTGGACAAGACAACCTTCCTAAGAATCAGGAAGACCTGAGTTCAAGTGCTTCCTCTAGCACAGACTGACTGGGTAATCCCTGGATAAATCACTAAAACTCCAGACAACTCTCTAAGACTGTAAGTTGTAGAATAATTCCTGATTCATCTTGGTTGAGGAAATTTCCACACTAGGAATCACCTACATGGATAAATCACAGGTACATGCATGTATATGCACATGTACAAATACACAGAATCACATGAAAAAAAGGGTAAGACTTATTCTGTTTGATCCCAGAAGGCAGAACTAGACCAAATATGTAGAAGTACTGGGAAGGCAGGGTTAAGTTAACAGGAGCTAAAACTTTCTAACAATGGAATTAGAGTTTCCTCATCTGCAAAATAAGGCCAGGGGACCTTTCCAGCTCTAAACTTATGATCCAGTGACTAGATTGAGATGTAAATAGTTCAGATTTTAGTTGCATATTGTTTAGTTCAATTACTGACTAATTACTCTTTGCTGTAGATGTGTCAGGCGGCTAGGTGTCTGGAGTCAGAAAGACTCATCTTCCTGAGTTCAAATCTGGCCTCAGACACTTATTAGCTGTGTGACCCTGGGCAAGTCACTTAACTTCTGTTTATCTAGGTGGCAAACTGGATAGAGTACTGGCTCAGGAAGACCTGAATTAAAATCCAGTCTTACTTACTAGCTGTGTGACCCCAGGCAAGTCATTTAACCTTTGTTTGTCTCAGTTTTCTCAACTGCAAAATGGGGATAATCATTGCACCTACTTCCTAGGGTGGCTGTGAAGATCAAATGAGATAATATTTGTAAAGAGCTTAGCACAGTACCTGGTATAGAGTAGGCATTTAATCAACCTTTGTTCCCTTTCCTCCCCCAAAGTGGTTATGGGTACTACTTAGAAAATATATGGGGCTTCCATTCAATATTGACATGCATTAACCTAATGAGTGAGTGAGTGACCTGAATGAGAAAGAATTTACTCAGGGATTACTTTGTGCCAGACACCATGCTAAGAACTAGGGATCAAATATAAAAAGGGCTCATGATAGCCTAGGACATAATAGTTTGAACATGATGCTGATCACCCTTCTCCCTGCCTAGAATAAAAATAGCTGGCATTTGTATGACACTTTAAGGGTTACAACGTGCTTTACATGGATTATTTCATTTGATCCTCAACAATCCTGTGAAATAGGTGTGATTATTATTGTCACCCCAATTTTGCTAATGAGGAAACTGAGTGACAGAGAAGTCAGGTGACTTGCCCAGTGTCATACAGAGAGTAATATCTAAATCTAGATTTGAACTCAAGTCTTCCTGATTTCAAGTCCAATACTCTATCCTCTCCTCTGAACTTCTTTGGAGCTGGAGCTATGTACCCTACACATGTCCCAAAATTCTTAGTGCAGCTTTAAACTTTAATAACTAAAGAAGTATGAAAACTTTTTGTTGATGTTCAGTTGTTTCAGTCATGTCTGACTTTTCTTGACCCCACTTAGGGTTTTCTTGGCAAAGATACTGATTTGCCATTTCTTCTCTCCAGCTCATTTTACAGGTGAGGAAACTGAGGCAGGCAGGGTTACGTGACTTGCCCAGGATCACACTGCTAGTAAGTGTCTGAGGCCAGATTTGACCTCCGGTCTTTGTGACTCCAGACCCCAGCACTCTATCCACGACTCCATCTACCTGCCTCAGTATAAGAGCTACAAGTTTACAAAAAAATATCATTTGAAAGGATAATTATTTAAGTCTTTAAAAATATTGATGTTTCTTACTTCACTGCAACATAAGCACTATCTTGTGCTATATATCCTTCTGGCCAATTTTCAAACTTTGTAAAAGTTCATCCCTCTCCTCCTTTTTCTCTCTCCTTCCCCCATTCTGTCCATCCCAATCCTCCCCTCTTTCCCCCCCAACAACTAAAGTTTTACCTTCTAAGATCACTCTATCTACTCTGTCTGCATCTTGCATATAACTAATTACTTACATGTTTTGTTCCCTTTTAGAATGTAAACTCCTTGAGGGCAGGGACTATTTTTACCTTTCTTTGTATCCCCAGGGTTTAGCACAGTGCTTGGAGTATAATAAGTCTTAATGAATGTTTGCTGATTGATTGTTGTAGTTGGGGCTTAAGAGGTTATGTCTAGAAAACTGATCCCCTTTTTCTGATGAATTCTTTTGCATTTGGCTATATCTCAAGGTATATGGAGATGCAAAGTTAACTCAGAGAAAGATTTATTCAATGAGTACCATGGGCACCAAACTGTGCAACTTCAGAAGCAATCCATTTTCCTTGGAGAGCAAGAGCAGGGGTGTTTCTCTTTCCTCCAGAAACAATGTTGCTTAAATTTTTCTGAAGAAAATTTCCAGAGGATGAGGGAGGAAAGATAACTGGTGTGTATAGTTTCTATCTTTGTCCACAGATCCATTCCTCTTTTTTTTTTGTCAAGGTTAAAACCTTGTAAGATTATAGAATGGGAGGGAATCTTAGAAATCATCTGGTCCAGCATTTTATGGATGAGTATGCAGAGACCTGGGGGAGAAGTGACTTGCCCAAGGTCAAACAATCATCAAGTAACAGAGCCTAGATTTGGACCCAGGACCTCTGATTCCAGATTGAATACTCTTTCTGTCACACCAAAGGGTCTGACTGGTGCTAATATATATTCCTCTTGTTATTTACTTTGCCTTTTCTTGGTGAACTGGACTCTTAGTACAAGCTGTACTGATTCAAATGAGATAATGTATGTAAAGCACTTTATAAAACTTAATGTGCTATATAAATGTTAGCTATCTTCACCATCATCATCACTATTGCCATTTTCATCATCACTATCAGTCTTTTTCCAGATGGCTTAATTCTTCATTCAATACTAAAGCTAGGTAGGATATTTCTCTGAAATGGTTCATGAATTAGCACTAGGTCCTTCCAGTCCCAAACCCTGCCCCTGACAAGGGCAGTGGTGATATTTTGTGAGCCCATGGTCATCTTTCAGTGCATTACCTGAAGGGGTGGCAAGTTTCCCAAATGCTTTTAATTTTCTTCATTAATAAATTTGTCATTGAAATCCTGCTTGAACCTGTTTCTATTGGCAGTTCCATATGTCCTCTTGCTTGATAAGCTGGAGGGTGTCCAGAGGAGGAGGGTAACCAGGCTCTTGATGGATCTTGACTCCAGGACATAAGAAGATTGATTGAAAGAACTGGGAATGTTTAGACAGGAGGAGAGAAGATTCAGCAGGGAAATAACTTCCTTCAAGCATTTGAAAATCTGTTATGTGAAAGAGGGATTGGCTGGACTTGTTCAGCTTGGCCCAAGAGGTCAGAGCTAGGAACCAAAGGTAAAAGTTGTAAAGAGCCAAATTAAGGCTTTCTGTGAGGAAAGACTTTATAATAGAGCTGTCCCAAAATGAAATGGGTTGTCTCAGGATTTCGTGAGATTCCCACTTACTTGAGGTTTTCAGTGAAAGGTGAATGATCACTTGCTGGATATGTTGTAGTGGGGAGTTGGGGGGGTGTCTCTGTGTGTGTGTATGGGGCAAAGAGGACAAAGGATTTTTTATGAATAAAATGAGTGTTAGAGGAACATGAAAAAGAAAGGAGAATTATAGAAGAAAGAATTGGAGAGAGAATAAACAGTTTGGTATAAGAAATACAAAATGTTGACCAAGCAACATGCTCCATGAAAATTAAAATGAACCAAATAGAAAGGCTTATATTAATTATTAAATAATGTATTTAATAATTAGTTATTAAATATGTTATTTAATAACTAATTATTAAATAAAATATTAAAACAAAGTCAAAAGACTAAAAAAGAAGAAGATGTAATGTTTCTCATAATAAAAACAACTAATAGAAACCATATCAAGGAGGAAAAGTTTAAAAATCATTGGGTTATCCTAATTCCATGACCAAAAAAGAAGCTAGAAATTATATCTCAAGAAATATTCAAAGAAAACTCACCAAATCTCATAGAACCATAGCGTAAAGTAGAAATAGAAGAAATTTACCAGTTGCCTACTGAAAGAAATCCCCATATGAAAACTCCTAGGAACACTATAGCCAAAATCCAGAGCTTCCAGGTCAAAGAAAAAATACTTCAAACATTTAGAAAAAAGTACCAAGTATTAAGGAATTCCAATTAGGATCACACACAATTTAGCAGCCACCATTATAAAATAGGGGGGCAGTTAGCTGGTGCACTGGAAAGAATGTGGAGCTTGGAGTTAGAAGACTTCTCCCTGAGTTCAACTCTGGTCTCAGACACTAACTAGCTGTGTGACCCTGGGCAAGTCACTTAACCCTGTTTGCCTCAGTTTTCTCACCTATAAAATGAGCTAGAGAAGGAAATGGCAAGCCACTCTAGTATCTTTGCCAAGAAAACTCCAATGCCATTATGAAGAGTCAGACATGATGGAAACTGAACAACAATAACAATTATAAAGTAGTGAAGGGTTTGGAATATGATAATCCAGAAGACAAAGGATATAGGCTTACAGCTAAGAATAATTCACCCTGTGAAACAGAATAATCCTAAAGGGGACAAAATCAATCACGACCTAGAGAACTTCCAAGCATTCCTGGAGAAAAGATGAGAGCTGTGTAGAAACTTTGAAATTCAAATACAGGAGTTAAGAGAATATAAAAAGGTATATATGAATAAATAATTACAGAGGACCAAACAATGATAAACTGTTTATATTCTAATATAGGGAGAAAATCCATAGTTACATCTGAACTTTAGTATATTCTGGGATCATAAAGGGAGTCTAATTAGACAATGGTTGGGGGCATAGTTCTGTTATCTTTTGAAAGCTTAAAAAAAGAATGGGAAGAAACATACACTATTGATGGAAGGAAAGAGAAGGTTAGTGAAAAGTATAGCACATTATCAAGATATATAAGTAGACATGTATCCAATGAACCTCACTCTTATCTGAACTAGTTAAACTAGGGAAGAATGTGTGTATGCACACACGCACACACACACACACACACACACACACACACACACACACAGAGTTGGATATAGAAATCCATTTCCCTCAACAGGGAAATAGGAGGGAAAGGGGGAAAGGGAGTAGGGGGAATTAGAGAGAGGGTAGATTAAAGTGGGGATTGATCCTAAGCAAAGCAAGTTCTAATTAAGGATGGACAAAATATTTGTAGTTCTTTTTGAGGTGGCAAAGAATGGGAATCTGAGGGAGTGTCCATAAATTGGGGAATGGCTTAATAAGTCATGGTATATAAATAGGATAGAATACTATTATGCTATAAGAAATTATGAAGGGGATGGTTTCAGAGAAAACTGGGAAGACTTGGATGAGGACATAAGTGGTTTTTAAAGCCATGAAGCTGGAAAGCAGTGAGGGATAGCAGGAGGGGGTCAGATATTAATTGTATAACAGAGTAAGGATCGAAAGATATCTAAATAGACCAGAATTATGCCTGAATCTATTAAATCATGGAACACAACAGTCTTAAAAAAATAAAAAATGATCAACCTACAGTGTAATGGAGAGAGGTATTGTGGGTATGAGAAGGATGCAACAAATGACAAAAAAAGTTAACTAGTGTAAAGGATACCATGGCAGAAAAGACCAACCTCCTGAGAAGAGAGGGATGGATAGCTCAATAGTATACATTAAGGTAAAGAGAAATTGAGGAAGACCCTTGAGAGGACTCCTTGGGGTAACCTGTACGAGGACATAGATAAAGTCCATCCAGGGTGGGCAGACATGGACTGAGTCTCATCTTTGTCATTAGAAGGAATGTTTATATTGGTGATTACAGATACATTTGAATATTTGAGATTTTTAAAAATATTTTTTCATGATATATTTAGTCAAAGATATCACAAAGTCCTAGAAAGGGAATTGTTGAATCAAGAGAGATGATTCATTTTCTGACTCTTATTATATGTTGGCATCAACATTTGGAGATTCCTCTCTCAGCATTCATACAAAACAACACACACACACATCCCATTGATTCCTAAAAACAGCACATAAAGCATCTTTCCTCTGGCCTTAGCTGGGAAAAAGTCTGGAAATAAAAATACACATTCCAAAGAGTAGTAAAAGGTTTATCATGTTTGGGACTGTGAGTCTACAGGAGCTTTTATTATTGTAAAAAATCAATTTATCAGACTGCAAAAAAAGTTTTTAAACATCTAAATTCATTGAATTTTGGTGAGAGTTGATTTATTAGTCCAAAGACTGAGAGGAGGGGTAGGTTCCAGGGACCTCAAGCCGAAATCAATGTTTAAGAGGGGGTGGCTGGCACACCTGGCCCGGAAGTGCCCTCTTCTCTGTCACACCACCTTTTAAAAAGTCTGTATGAAAGGGAACAGTGCAGACTTTTCTAAAGTGTTTATTATCCACTCAGAGATTGAAGGAAGTTCTTTTCTTTGCCACTTGACCCTCACCACCTAATTAACTGCTGAAGTTGTTTTCTAAGTTTCTTTGCATTTCAACCAGCCATATTCATTTTATAGAAAGGGAAACTTAGGTTATGAGAGTGTTCTATCATTATTTATACATAAACATGGGGAAGAAATCCAAACCAACAACCAACCTTATTCATAAAGGCTGGATAATGTTGGCCCATATGACCTTTTGAGGTCCCTTTTCTACTCTATGATTCATTATTTCTCTGTTTTTCTTCCTTATTTGGGGAAAAAATTCCAAGGGAAGGTTCTCCTCTTGTCCTTTCACAGTGACTCTGCTTTATTCCTTTCCATGGTCTCTTGGATTCTGGTAGAAGACTAAGTAGATAAGAAATCGAATCCATCCCGCAGGATCAGTGAGAGGCAGCATGACATAGCAGATGGAAAATTGGCCTCATGATTGTGAAGACCTGGGATCAAGTTCCACTTGTCTATGTGACCCTAGGTAAGTAATTTAACTTTTCAGTGTTCTAGGCAATCTTCTAAGTCTTTAAGTTGCTAAAAATATATACTGCCCTAGATTGGTAGAGGTGGGGCTTATTCATCATTTAGGAGTTCTCTATGCAAATGAAATCACAGGTCCACTTTCCATCCCACTGGATAGAAAGAATTTTTGTTCCCTAGACCCTCCCTCAACCCTGGACAGTATCTTTGATGGGGGTGCTGAAGGGAATTATGGGAACTGGCCCTAATCTCATGTTCTCTCACATTATTTTGACAAATACATAGGGAGCACCTACTCTGTGTGCTAAGCACTGTATAAGGTTATGTGGGAGACATAAGGGAGACATTGCCTCTGACCTCAGGGAGCTTATCAAATTCTGCCTTGTGTGATTCATTGTTTGTGTGCTGTCTTTTCTGTCCTACTCAATTGTAAGTGCCATATATTGACCTCACAGACTGTTAAGTGTTGAAGGAGTTCAGAGGAGGAAGAGCTCATTTCTGGATGGAGTGATCAGGGAAGCCTTCCTGGAAGAGGTAGACTTTCCTTAATAAATAAATCCACTATAAATCAACCAACTAGGTATAAATAGCATGAAAACCCATAAAATTACTTCTAAAGGTGACCTATTGCAGTGTAAAATTGGAAAACTCATTTAAATATCCATTTATTAAATGTCTACCATGTTCAAGGCACTGTGCCAAATTCTGGATTTACAGAGACATAAAGGAAGTAATATCTGCCCTCAGTGGGGTGGCTAGGTGTTGCAGTGAATAGAGTACCAGCCCTGGAGTCAGGAGGACCGGAGTTCAAATCCTGCCTCAGACACTTAATACTTACTAGCCCTGTGACCTTGGGCAAGTCACTTACCCCAATTGTCCAGCCTTCCCCCCTCCGAAAAGCAAACAAAAACAATATCTGCCCTCAACAATTTACATTCTTCTCACAGGGACTGGGGGGAGGGGAAGAATAGATCATGTGTTCTGAGCTATCAGTGGATTAGATGCAAAATGATACAAAATGAAATTTTTATTGAATTTTTTTAATGGATCATAGATTTGGAGCTAGAAAGGACCTCAGAGGTTGTTAAGTCCAACTCCATTTTTTTTGACACAGAGAGGTTTAGCGACTTGACCATCATCACACAGCTAGTTATTTTCTGAGGGAGAATTTTAACTCTTCTTCCTGAAAGCAGTCAGTGTTATAGCCATTGTTGCACTTTTAGCTTCATTTCTGGCTCTGTTCCTTTCCCTTTCTCTACCCAGAGTCATCCCCAATAATAAAGAATAAAAAGAAGGGATTAATCAAGCAGTTCAGCAAAACTAAATATGACAGTATATACAATGTTAAGTGCCCATAGTCTCCCACCTCTGCCAAAAAGGGAGAAAGGGTTTTTCTTTTCTTGTCTTGGGGGATTCACCTTTCTCAATTTAGAGGAATGGGGTATGGGGTATAAGGTTGGGGGGATGGATGGTAGGACTAAAAAGAGGTCTTGTCCTGAAGCTGGGGTCAGATTCCACCTGGTTGTCTTCTTACCTGAAAGAGCTGAACATTAACTACTCCTCCTCATGGCCCTTTCTGGGAAATGGGCTGGCCTCTTCTTTCCCCATCCTTCACTCTGACTTTTGGTTACTTTGAGACTTGAGAAATTCAGAGGTGGGGAAAGGGTGGGCAAAGAGAAGATGGGCAACAAATGCTCTCTCTGACAATGGGAGGATTGTCCTGGGATTAACCTTGGGGGGATTTAGGGAGGAGGATGTAGGAAGCAGCTGAAATAACTCTAGCCCTGAATGTTTTAGCTGCAGGGACTGGTCTTTTGGGGGCATGTTCCATAGTATAGATACCTTCTGGTGGAGGCTGCTTGTGACCTTTGACAGATTGTTTTCTTGAAGCATTGACTGTGCATTAAACATTCTTCTAGCTACTGTGAGCACACAGTAGGCACTCTAAATCTTGGAGTCTGGGATTAAGAGCTGGACTTTTAGAGTTCATGTAGTCCAATTCTCTAATTTTGCAGTTGAGCTAGATGAGACCCAGAGAGGGGAGGTGTTAGTCAAATTTAATAAGGAGTAATTGTTCTAGGCAAAATTTAAATCCACCATAGGTCCCCTTCTCACTTCCTAGAATGAAGACTGGCAACTTTTGGCATTTTCCTTTGGAATTTAAACTTTATTCATAGAGCGGCTAACCAATGGAGTCCCAACTTTTTGAAGGGGGCAAAGAGGACTTTCTGTTTCTCCAGTCAGCCTCTGATAACCTTGGGTTTATTTGTACCATAATCCAATTACAGTTGGGCTGATCCTAGCATTTTGCTAACTGTAAGGATAAGCAAAGGCCCCATAGATGTGGGAGGGGAGGTTTAAAAAAAAAATAGCCTGCAGCTTCATTTGCCGAAATGAGATAAAATCAAACAAAGTCTTGCTGGGTGCCTTTTTTGGGCTTGTCTTTGAAAAAGTGAAGAGTCAGTGGGAAAAGACTTACCTTGCTCATGTCAGGGAGTTATTCATTCAGCAAGAAGTGTGTTTGTGTCCTTGTTGCCGACTGTGGGATGATAAACTCTGGCGGAGGGAAGGGAAAGTCTGGAAACCTGGGGCCCTGTTACTTCCTCTCCTTCCCACTGTGGTCAGAGGAAACTTTGTCCAGATTCCCCAAGTTTTTGACTTTGGAGACGAAGTTTCAAAGAAACAGACGTGCTTAAAGTACCTACTACCTATCAGATACTGTGCTAAGTGTTTTACAAATATCTCATTTAATCCTCATAACAATTCTGGTGGGCAGGGGCTATTATTATCATCCTGATTTTGCAGTTGAGGAGATAGAGGGACACTGAGATTTAAACAATAATAACTACCATTTGTGCAATGCCTCTATGTGCTGGGCACTGAGCTAAGTGCTTCTGCAAACCTCACAACAACCCTGTGAGATTAGTGCTATTATTATCAGCCCTATTTTACAGATGATGAAACTGAGGTAGAGGTTCAGTGCCTTGGAGTCTAGAAGAACTAGGTGAGACTTCCATACTCAATGGGCAAGTCAATTAACTCTCAGCAACCCAGGCAACTGTCTATAATGTTAATGGAACAGGAAGATCTTCCCTGTCCATTCATAGGCCTATATGACCCTTTTCCCTTGGAACAGGAGCTGTGTTCCCAGGTCTAAAGGTACACAGGTATTTCAATCATGGATGTCTGGCTGCTTTCACAGCTGTGATAATCTTGAGTCACATAGAGCCCACTGGGGGAGGAACCTGCCTAAAGAGGAACTTGCTTAGGGAGAGACTTGCTTGTAGGAAGGTTTTCACACCTTTTGGTACTAAGCTGAGGGTTGAGGTGCCTTCTAGCTCTGAGCCTATTAGTTGAAAATTATATATACTGAGAAGTAGGTATTTTATTTTGGGGGCTTGCTCATAAGAAGGACCTTTTGATTCCCTGGATGGGCCTCTGAGTAGCCATTTGTTAAGAGCCTCCTGACTTCTGTATGTAGGTGGTTGTATTATTCTGTTTAGACAGTTGGAGGACTTTCTATTGTATTCTTTCCTGGGTACTCATTACTTTCTACTTATCTCTACTTATTTGTCTGTTAATTAAAGTAAGATCACCAACCCTTTTAAAGCTGTCTTTCCTTTAGAAAAGCAGATCAAGGGGCAGCTAGGTGGCTGTAGTGAATAGAGTACCTGCCCTGAAGTCAGGAGGACCTGAGTTCAAATACAGCCTCAGACTCTTAACACACTTAGTTAGCAGTGTGACCCTGGGAAAGTCACTTAATCTCTATCTGCCTCAGTTCTCTCATCTGTTAAAGTGGAGAAAAAAATAATAGCTCCTCCATCTCAGGTTTGTTGTGAGGATCAAATAAGATCACATTTGTAAAAAGTGCTTAGCACAGGGCCCAGCAAATAGTAGGCAATACATAAATGCTCATTCTCTCCCTCTCTCTTTTCTCCTTATGTTGCCTTTTCGACATTTACTGGTAAAGCATATTAATTCCAAATCAGATTTTATCACTGGAATGAATGAAAAGTGCACCTTTACCTAAGAGGGTGATAGCAATGTCTTTATAAATGTGGCCCTGTCAATTTAGGATGCATTTTTTCCCTTATGTTCTGGTCCATTTCCCTCCGTGTGCCAGCTGAGCCCTTCCTCTCACTAATCTGGAAAGAGGTTAGTATTCCCCAAATAATTCTCATCTCCCTCTTATAAAGAACTTTCAGGAGCAAGCACCATCAATTAGTCTTCAGATAAACTCCTGCTGAGAAAGGTAAACACTGTCACTCCCATTTTACAGGTGAGTAAACTGAGAGGTTAAATAAAGTGACCTAAAGTCATTTAATAAGTAAGAATATGAGCTTGGATAAATGCTGAATCTCACCTCCATAATGATCCGCTCTCCATCTTTCTTTGGTTTTTCTTCCTACATGGAATTAATCAATAAGGATTTATTAAGTAGCTCCCTGTGTCTTTCAGGAGTATTTCAGTGTGTCTGAGAGCCTAAGGGTGCTAGTCTTGTTTCTTCTATTAATTAATTGTGTGGCCATGGGCAAGTCCTTTCTACTCCCTAGACCTCATCTTCTTTCTGGTCAAATGAAAAAATTGAATTGAATGATCCCTTAAGGTTTTTTCCATTTCTACATCCTGGGGCTATAGTAAAAGCAATTTATCAAGCTTCTATGTGCCTGGCATTGTGTTAGGTCCTGGAGATACCAAAAGCAAAACAGTTGGTACTCTTGAGGATCTTGTATTTTTTTTGGGAGGGGATATCTTTTCCTTTTTAAAAAATTTTTTAAAGCAATTGGGGTTAAGTAGCTTGCTCAAGGTTACAGGGCCAGTTATTTATGTGTTATGTGTGGGTGCTAAGTACTGATGCTGGAACTGGGGTCCTCCTCCGGGGCTCTTACTCACTTCACCACCTAGCTGCCCCTTTTTTTTTGTTTTTGCTTTTTGGAGGACAGTTGGGGTTAAGTGACTTGCCCAAGGTCACATGACTAGTTTTTGTGTTAAGTGTCTGAGGCTGGATTTGAACTCAGGTCCTCCTGACTCCAGAGCCAGTGCTCTATTCACCACACCACCTAGCTGCCCCAAGGATGTCTTTTTCTTAATTTTTTAAAATAAAATTTTATTGATACCTTTTGCTTTTACTTCCCTGGCTCAGAGTAAAGGTAAATAGTAACTGTTTCTTTTTTGGCCAGCCACCCTTTTTTGGTCTTTCCCCCCCAGTTTGATTTTTTTTTTTTGATTAAAGGTGCAATCTCTTAATTTAAAGAGCCCTCTTCACTGAATGAGTATTGCCTCACTCAAAGGGAGAACTTGAAAAGGCCTTAGCTTAAAAGGGCCAAGGTGTCCCACTGCATCCTGGGTAATCTCCAGTCTTCCTGATCAATATCTGGCCTCTGGACCTACCTGGCACTGGGGGAGAAAATGAGGCTAGTGACTTTGAACAGCCCTACCTCACTCAAATCAAGTCAATTGCAAGTCTTGTCATCTCCCTGATGTCATGGTCCTCTTTGAGAAGGAAGGACAAACCCCAACCCCAACCCACAACCCATTCTGCATCAGTTCATATAAGTTTTCTCATACTTCTCTGTGTTTATCATATTCATCATTTTTTTTATGGCACACTAATATTCTACTACATTAGTGTAAAATAATTTGTTTTGCCATTCCCCAATATGGGAGCATCTACTTTTCCAGATTTTTGCTATATAATCTCCCCGTGGTTATGCCTGGAATCTCTGGGTCAGCAGGGTGATATTTCAGTTACTTTATTTGCATAATTCCAAGTTTGCTTTCCAAAATGGTTGTACTGACTCACAACTTTACCAACAATGCCCTAATATACCTATTTTCCCATACCCTTGACAATACTGACTTTTCATTTTTTTTTTGTCATCTTTCCTAATTTGCTGGATATAAGATAAAACAGAGTTTTTGTGATGTGCATGTTTCGTATTATTAGTGACTTTGGAATATTCTTTCATGTGGTTGTTAATAGTTTGCAATCTTTTGGGGAACTGTATATTCATATTCTTTAACCAATTATCTATTGGGGAATGGCTTTTAGTTATATACATACAGAGGTATGTATACACATATATACATATGTATACATATGTATATATGTGTACACATGTGTATATATACACACATATATGCATGTATACACATATACACACATTTATATAGCACATGCATATTTACATTGTACACACACACATATAGATACCAAAACTATTTATCTGAGAAATTTGATACAAAGATTTTTTCCCCCATTCAACTGCTTCCCTTCTTATCCTAGGTACATTCATTTTGTTTGTACAGAAGCTTTTCAGTTTCATGTAATAAAATTATCTATTTTATCTTTCATAATTACCTGGATTCCCTGTTTGATTAAGAGAACATCTCCTACTCATAACTATGAAAGGTGTAATCCATGATCCATTATATTTGAATGCATTCTAGCTTTGATTAAAAGGAAGAACAGTGGGGCGGCTAGGTGGCGCAGAGCGTTGGCCCTGGAATCAGAAGTACCTGAGTTTGGATCCGACCTCAGACACTTAATGCACACACAAACAAAAAACCTAGCCGTGTAACCTTGGGCAAGTTACTTAACCCCAATTGCCCTCCAAAAAGCAAAAAAAAAAAAAAAAAAAGGAAGAACAGTACAGAAGATCCAAGAATTGTTTGGACTTTGGACTTTCTATGCAGGAAGGTTGCTTGTTGTAGTGGAGACAGAATATTTAGAATCACAAGACCCGGATTTGAATTCTGTCTCTGACACTGTCTAGGTGACAATGGACAAGCCACTGAATTTCTCAGAGCCTCAATTTCCTCATCTATAAAGTCATGGGGATATAATACCATATTATTTACCCCACATGATTGATGTAAGATAAGTGCTTTACTTTAAAGTGTTATACAATAATGAAGGGTGAAATGTGCAGAACCAAGAGAACATTGTATACAGTAAAAGCAATCTTGTTTTAAGAATAACTTTTAGTGAATAAGTGATTTTGACTATTATAAATACCCAAATTAACTATGAAGGACATAGGAATTAAGATGCTATCTGCCCTCAGAGGAAGAAGATAAATAGAAGTATGTTTAGAATAATTTTACATATGTACCTATGTTATCCATCTCCAGGGTAGGGAGGGGGGAAGGGAAGGAAAAAAAGAAATTTACACAATAACTTCAATGTATATTTAGAGGGAATAATAAGTTGTACATAGGGGCAGCTAGGTGGCTCAGTTAATAGAGCACCAGCCCTGGAGTCAGGAGGACCTGAATTCAAATCCGACTTCAGACACTTAACACTTATGAGCCCTGTGACCTTGGGCAAGTCACTCAATTGCCTTGCCTTCCCCCTCCAAAAAGCTAAAAACAAGTTGTACATAATTGATTTGCAGTTTCATGTGCTATCATTTTTTTTTATTATACTATGTTATGGAAATGCTTGCTTTATTTCATAAATTAAAAAATAAATTGTTATACAAATTTGAGTTTTTATTATAATATATACTTTGCATGACATTTACCTGCAGACTTGTCTCCTTAATTCTGTTCGGCTCAGGCTGATGTTAAAAGTACTTTATATTTTCCAAGGCCATACCAACAGGTAGGGAGGATGAATGACACTGTCATGCTGCCAGGCAGGGGAAAGTTAGCAGAGGATTCCAAATGGAAAGTGTGAACAGTGGACAGTTAAACCCTACCTGGAGACTGGATTCAGTTTACATCCCTAACCCTTGACAATCTCCATCCTCACCTCTCCCTCACATCTTTAACCATGGAACTAGCATGGTCAGTAGGGCAGTAGACCTGGGTTGGGGTCTAGGGCTCTAACTGCTCCCAGGGGTCAAGTTCCACAAGGCTACACTGTGGGGTTCAGATTGGATGTGGGAAGAAGGGCTCCCTGAACCAAACCAACCCTCTTTTCTTTGGAAGACTAGAAGCCTGGGCAAAACTGGTGATCCCTAAGTATAGGAAGCAGATTTCCCCTCCAGACCTCTGATAGCAAGTCCAGCAAGCAATTAATGGCCTCCATGCAGGCTCCTCCAGCAAGCTGAGGAGTTGTTTCACTGCTTACTTGTACTGCAGATATAAACAGTCATCACAGAAAAACAAGAGATGGCAGCTCTCCCAGACCTATTAGCTGCGTCTGAATATAATGTACCCAAGTTTCCTTGATCTACTGGAATTTATATGACCATTAATGGGAATTGTAAATTGCTGTCAGTCTGGATAACTTGATCCATGTTTTTAGGAGGGAAGGAGCGGGAAGCAGCAGAAGGGAGCGAGGCGTCCAGTGATGGAAAAAGGTCACAGCCGAAGAAGCTGCTCAGCGGCATTCAGCCTTTGCTGTCTATTGGCACATCACAGATAATAAAAATATGTCTTAATTCAGCTTATGAGAGGACTGTGTCAAAATAAGATGTTGTAATAGATGCCCTGTGGACAAGGAGGCTATGTCAAAAAGTCACCATCCATACACCACAGATCACGTGCACGTCATAAAGCTCCATTAATGGTCTATGTGTCTTTAAGATCTACTAATATTTTTGTTTTATGGGAAACAAGAGTTGAAAATATTAAAAGTAAGTATTTTATGATCTTGGAAAAAAACCACGAAATTATGAGGCTGTGGGAAGGGAGAACAAAATATCTGTCATGAATTGGTCCCAAGATCCTGGATGGGAGTGTGGGGGGTGGGGTGCACATTTTAAATGAACTTGGATGCCTTAAGATAGTCCTTTCTGTGAACTCTGTGTTCTGAGTGAGGAACAGTCTCCTTTTGGAATTTGTCTCACAGCATCTGAGTGAAAAGTTTTGCTAAATGTACCAGCTATAGAGAACTGGAAGGCTTTATGGTTGGTGTCATCAGCTGAGGTGAGGCATGGGTCTAAGTACCTATGGCCAAAAGCCAGACCGAAGTAGAGATGAATGAGTGGGTAGATGGATGGATGAATAAAAGCACCTACTATGTATCAAGCCAGACAGAGGTAGATATGAATGAGTGGATGGATGGATGGATGGATGGACAGATGAATGAAAGCACCTATGTGCCAAGCACTATAATCACTCTGCCATTTACTAGCTGTAGGGAAAACCACATAGGTTTTGGCAAATCATGCCACCTTTCTGAGCCTCAGTTTCCCCATATGCAAAACAAGGGGTCTGGAGTATATTTGCTAATGTCCCTTTTTTTTTTTTTTTTGGAGTATATTTGCTAATGTCCCTTTTCTTTTTGATAACTATGGCCACTCTGGAAGAAAAGACCATTGAATGTGCTGCCTTCTGTTTCTTGGTGTAATGATGTGTGTGCTCTGCGAATCAATCCCATCCTTGTTTAACTTGAGAAGCTGATGGAGTACTTCTCTCACTAGGAGAGCTTTTCTAGCTACTGTGTGTACCTTATTAGACAGTAATTTACTGTAGGCTAGGTTTTTATATTGTCTTTTATAGATCATCTTGGATTACCTGCAGCAAAGAATCTTATAACAAGGGCAATAGGAATAAATTAAAGGGGGAATTAAAGGGAAAGGCTGGAAAGAAATAAGGGGATGTGCATTCATTAGAACGCCCCTGTTAGAAGTTACTAGCCTGAATATGAGGACTTTAATAGGCTATATTGTAACATGTTGATTCCCTGGGGAGAAATGGTCAGTGGTCGCTGGATGCTGACACGCTTAGTTTTCACTGTAATAAAATTAATCTTGGTGAATTAATTTTTTTGTAATAAGTTTTATTGATGCCTTTTGTTTTTATACCACAGTAATTTCTGGATATCCACCCCCTCTGGGAATTGAACCCTTTCCTGTAACAAAGAAAAACAGTTAAGCAAAAGCAACTGATACAGTGGTGGTGAATTAATTTTTTATGAAGTTGGATAAAATAGATTTTTAAAAGGCAATTTGAATTGTAAAACTGAAGTCTTTCTCTTTCTGAAATTCTACTGAAAGGATAATTCAGCTGTTCCCTAGGGACACGAATTGAGGTGGGGGTGGGGATGGGAATAGGGGACTGAAAAGAATTTGTGGCTTTATTAATAATGATGGCATTTTATATAGTGCCTTAAGTTTTACAAAATGCTTTATATACATTATTTGCTTGATTCTTACAACAAGCTTGTGAAGTAAATACTCTAGATATTTATATCCCCATTTTATAAATGAGAAAAATGAGGATGAAAGAGGTCAAAGTAACTTGCTCAGGATTACTAGGTATCTGTAGTAGAATTCAAACCCAGGCCTTCCTGACTTTAAGGGGAGTGCTCTGCCCACTATACTATGCTGCACAGCTCCTTCTGGGAAGAAAATAGAGAAATTGTCTGTGGGCGCGCTATATGTGTATTTGTGTGTGTGTGTGTGTGTGTGTGTGTGTGTGTTTGCTAGTTAAAAAAAACAAACTTATTTTCCCCATATTATAAATGATAAATTATTGCTGGAGGAAAGACTGAGGATGGAGAAGGCCTTGGAGATTGTTTAATCCAAATCCTTCATATTACGGATGAGGAAACTGAGGCCCAAAAAGATTAGTTTTCCCAGAGCTGTACTTACAGGTGGTGAGAGACAGAGAGAGGTCCTCAGGTTTACAAATCCAATTCCCCAAGTTTTCCTTGAGACATCAGAGTTCTGAAGTAAGCAATATTGGGGAGTTGACACCTGAGTTTTGTGAGGATGTCTCCTTCCCCATCAACCTCGGGCTTTTCTAGGAACTGATAGCCGAGTTTTTGCCTCCCTGTTTTCACACCTAAGATATCAAGAAGGAAATAAATAAAGGCTCTATTCACATGCTACTTGCTTAGCAATGAGGGAGCTTACTTTTTCAGTTTGCAAAGCTCTTTTGTCTCTATTCTCAACAAACCTATTAAGTAGATGTGATGAGTTGGTGAGAGGAAGCAGGTGGTGAGTCTTGGTACACCAGAAGGGCAAAATCGCTTCAGCTTTGGACGTGTGGATGAATGGTCTGTCTCTGTAGTGCAGTAGTACACAGGCTATGTGATCATCTTCTCAGGGGCAGGGGAAGATCCTTTAGGAGGCAGTGAGGTTGCTGGGGATAGTTTTTTTTTTTTGTGAGAGACCTCATTTTCAAATAGAAAGAGCACTATATTACACTTAGACACAGGAGAACTGGGCTCTGATCATTACTAGCTTGGTGATCTTGGGCATGTCACCTTGCCTCCAGCCTCAGTTTCCTCATATAAAATGGAGATAATAACACTTGTCTAATTTTCCTGCTAGAGCTGTTGTGAGAAATAGTTTTATAAAACCTTAAAGTGTTATAGAAGTGGGAGCTATTGGTTGCCTGAAATTTCTTGCTTCTATAAAAACTCCTTCCTCCTGAAAATAAATGCTGTAGGAAATTATCAATCAGCAAGTATTTATTAAATGCTTAATAGTGATCCACATACTTATGCCAGGTTCCATGTAAGGCAAATATAAGAGCAACTGTGGCCTGGAGGTAGGGAAAGACAGAGAGAGGTTGGAGCCAGAGTCAAGGCCCTTTGGATATCTTTTGGGGGTTTAGGTTCATAATCACAGTAGAGCAGAAATGCTGAGTATTAGTTGGCTCAACTATATCAAGACAGAGACAGTGATTTTCACAGAGTGTGGAAAAAAAGAAAACCATGAGTAATTCATTCATTTATTCCATTAACCCTTTTAAAGGACCTGCTCTGTATAAATTGCTATGCCAGATGTTGGGGAAGATACAAACGTTCAGTAAGACAGGATCCTGTCCTCATTGGGTTCATAATCCAAAGGGAGCATAAAATGCAAATACAGATAACTATAATTTACAATGTCATCAATATGGGCAAAGAGAGTTACAGAACAAAATGCTATTGGCCAAAGGTGGGAGGATCAAGGAAGGTTTTGTACCTGACAAATGGCCAGGGGTCCTCAGATCACTTCACATCAACTGATTTCAGGAAGCTTAAATTTGAATGCCCAAGACTTAGAAATTTTTTGCAGTAGAAATAATGATGATAACAACACAAACAAAACCAATAATAATAGAACAGCAAGCATTTACATAATGCTTTAAGCTTTACAAAGTACTCTACATATATTATCCCATTGGATCTTCCCAAAAAGCTATGATGTAAGTGCTATTATTAAATCTCCAGTTTTGTAGATGAGGAAACTGAGGCCCAAAGAAATTAAGTTACTTGACCAGAATCACAGAACTAGAAGGGGTCTGGGGCAGGATCAACCTCATTTTTATGGATGTAGGAACTAAGGATCCATTTCCTAGGGACATAAGAATTGAGAGAAGAGACGACTTTCCCAGTATTACACAGCTAGTTTGAGCTGGGGCTCAAACTCCCTTCTCCTGACTCTTATTCCAGTATCCTCTCCACTAAAAATTGACCACGATTAAGCTGGCATATATTATGATGATTTCCTACCATTTTTTTTGCACCCTCTGACTCTTCCCTTTGTGCTCTGCCAAAATCCAAGTTCCCTGCTCTGTGGGCCCAGGTGAGGTTGGCATCAGCTCCGACTTCCTTGTGCCATGCACAGCAGGAAGGGCCTCCATGTGAGCTAATGTGAGGGAGCCTTGTGTGGTCCATTATATTTTACTCTGGCTTCCCAAACATGCACAGTTAAATAAACGATGATAACACTTCATAAACATTTTTCTAACATGCGGAATGTTTGACATGAATTTCAGCTATTTTAGAACTAATAAACAATTGTCAGCGCCATGGAGGACACTGAGCAGGAGCCACAGTGTTTTTAGGGAACATCAAAGGCGAGAGTAAACATCTCTTTTTTTTCCTCTTTAAGTAGAAGAAAAAGGAAAAGAAAACTCATTTTTTTTTGTCCTTGTGTAAATGAAGGACCTCCTGTCCAAAGCTTGGGGAGGACTGATGGGGTCCTAAGTCAATGATTCTGCAATACACTATTGAGGAGTGGGGTGGTATGTATGGAGCCAGATAGGCACCATTGGAGGAGTCTCTAGTCCTGGCTCTCTCAAGCACTCAGATGACCTTAGATAGGTAATTTCCCCCCTTTTTTGGGGGGGTGGGTGGGAATCTTCATCTATAAAATAAAGGGATTGAATTAGATTAGGTATTCTTAACCTGGGGTCCGTGAACTTGTTCAAAAATATTTTTAATTAAAATTTTTTAAAGAATGTTTTTATTTTTTCTCAATTATCAGTAAAAATAATTTTAACACTCTTTTAAAATAATTTTTAGTTCCAAATTTCTTCCTTCCTTCTCCTCCTCCCTCCTTGAGAAGGCAAATACTTTGAAATGGATTATACATGTTCAGTCATGCAAAATATATTAGCTGTGTTTCAAGAGAGAACACAGACTAAAAACAAAAAAAATTAAGTTTAAAAAAACAGGCTTTGAGGGTGGCTAGGTGGCTCAGGGAATAGAGCACCAGCCCTGGAGTTAACATACTTACTTACATACTTAACATAAAAACTAGCCTTGTGACCTTGGGCAAGTCACTTAATCCCAATTGCCCTACCTTCCCCCCTCCAAAAAGCAAATACACACACACACACACACACACACACACACACACACACACACACATATATATATGCTTCAATCTGCATTCAGACTCTATCAGTTCATTCTCTGGAGATGATAGCATTTTTCATCCTAAACCCTTTGGAATTGTCTTCTATCATTGTACTGCCGAGAATACCTGCCATTCACACTTGATCATTATACAATATTGCTGGTACTGTGTACAATGATCTCCTGACACTGCTCACTTCACTTTGAATCAGTTCATATGAGTCTTCCCAGATTTTCCTGAAACCAATCTGTTTGACATTTCTCATAGAATAATAGTATTCCATCACAATCACATAACACAATTTGTTGCATCATTCCGCAACTGATGGGCATCCCTTCATTTTCCAATTCATAGCCACTGCAAAAAGAACTGCTATAATTTTTTTGCATATAGAATCTCTTCCTTTTTCTTTGATCACTTTGTAGTGGTACCTAGTAGTGGTATCACTACTAGGATTTTATAGCCTTTGGGGTATAGTTCCAAATTGCTCACCAAAATGGTTGAATCAGTTCACAATTCCACCTACAATGCATTAATGTCCCAATTTTCCACATCCCCTCCAGCATCTGTCATTTTCCTTTTCTGTTGTATTAGCCAATCTGATAGATTATAGGTGGTACCTCAGAGTTGTTTTAATTAACATTTCTCTAATCAATAGTGATTTAGAGCATTTTTTTTCATAACTATAGATAGTTTTTATTTCTTCTTCTGAAAACTGCCTGTTCATATCCTTTGACCATTTATCAATTGGGAAATAACTTGTATTCTTATAAATTTGGCTTAGTTCTCTATATATTTGAGAGATTAGGTCTTTTTATAACTGTACTTCAACATAATTGACTTCATTTGTAATCCTATGTATTTTATTTCAATGCATTTAAAAACAATATTCTGAAAAGGGGTCAATAGATTTCCTGAGGCTGCCAAAAGGGTCCCTGAGACAAAAATGTCAAGGTTCAGGTTAGCCCCCAAGCTAATCACTATAAGTTTTTCTAGTAAAAAAAAAAAAAAAAAACAAACCACAGTGAAAGTTGAGAACATTCCACAGAAAGCAATGGGTTCATTTTCTTGTCTAGATTATTATAGTGGCTTCCTAAATGGTCTTCTTGACTCTAGTCTGTCTTCCTCTCCCATCCATCATTCATGCTGCTGCTGAGTAATTGCCCTAATCACATTATTCTGATGATGTCACTCCTCTGTTCAAAAACCTTTACTGGCTCCCTGCTGCCTACTTAATAAAGTATTTACTTCTGATCTTGGAATTCAAGACCTTTTACAACCTGACTCTAGCATGCTTCACACCTGCCATTCTCATCTAGCCTGTCTCTCTGACTTTGTTCTTTCTCCCAGTAGTAGAACAGACTTCTCCACCCTGAACTTCCATCTGTTGTTCTCTTCCATCCTCCAAGGCCCAATTCAGATGCTACTTCTACCATGGAGACTTTCCTTGGCTCCAACCCTATTGGATCCTGCTTTTGACTTTGCCATACCTTAGCTGCCTTTCCCCCAGTGTTTGGGACTTCCTTACTTGGGGAATGTCCATCTTCCATAAATAGCCCTCATCCATGCTGGTCACCTGCTTCCAGTGGTGAATTCCTCCAAGGGGTCTCCACTTTGGGGAGAGGCCTACACTAGCCAATATTTACTCCTGATTTCTTGGGCTAAACACCATGTCCCCTCAGTGATACTTCCTCCTTCACTCCCTTTTGTGTGTTGTCTTCTTCTATTTGACTATAAACTCATCAAGGGCAGAGACAATCATTCTTCTTGTTTGTATTTGTATCTTCAGTTTGTATTTGTATGAAGCTTAGCAGCTTAATAGATACCTGTTGCTTTTCCTAGGGAACTCCCTCAATCAAAGCACATTGGCTCCTTCTCTGCAGTGAAGTCTTAGAGAGTTGCTAGAGTGCATAGAGGTTAAGTGACTTGCTTAGAGGTTAAGTCACACACAGCCAGTATGTGTCAAAAGCAGGACTTGAACTCAGATCTTCCAGTTCTTAGGGTGGCTCTTCATCCACAGTAATACACTGCCTTTCCATGTCATAAGTGATAATGGTGATGTTGTTGTTCTTGTTCAGTGACTCTTTGTGACCCCATTTGGGGTTTTCTTGGCAGAGATACTGGAGTGGTTTGCCATTTCCTTCTCCAGCTCATTTTACAGATGAGGAAACTAAAGCAAACAGGGTGAAATGACTTGCCCAAGGTCACACATCTAGTATATGTCTGAGGCCAGATTTGAACTCAGGTCTTCCTGATTGCAAGTCTGGCACCCTATGACTATGCCTATGACCTGCTTCTTATTTATCTACTTGTCTTTCCCCTGAAAGCTTCATGAGAGAGATGCCTGTGTTCTCTCTCTCCTTGGATCTGTAGCATCTATCACTTAATAAGCACTTAATATTTGTTAAGTCAATCTGAATGAAGTGTCTGCTATAATGATAATGACTTAGATTTATTTAAAGCTTTAAAGTTCACAAGGTGCTTTACACGTATTATCTCCTTTGATCTTTAAAACAATCCTGAGAGATAAGTGCTACTGTAATCCTGATGTTGCAGATAATAGCAATAACAGTTAGCATTTATACTGCCCTTTGAGGTCTGTTAAACACTTTACATGTGCTGTCTCAGTTGATCTTCATAATAATCCTGTCAGGCATATGCTATTATTATAGCCATTTCACAGATGAGGAAACTGAGTCCGAGAGAGCTCTAAATACTTGTCAAGGCTGGTATAACTAAGTTACGGAGGCAGGATTCAAACTGAGGTCTTCCATACTCCAAGGTCAACACTCTAGCCACTTATTGCACCACCTAGATGCTTCAGAAGTTCATGAGGAAACTGAGGGTCAGAGGAATTAAGAGATTTGGGCCAGAGTCACACTGTAAGTAAATGTCTGAGATTCAAAGCCTTTTGCTAGGGGCTGGAAGAAAAACAAAGATAATGAACATATAACACTTGCTCTCTTGGATTTTAGAGTCTGGCAGGAGAAGCATAATTATGAGAGTCCACAAGAAGCCTAGTGCAGAATCAAAGCCTAAGGAAATTTCATGAATCAAGGTACAATGTGCCTTAAAATGTGTTTTCTCCTTTCCCTCATTGCAAGTAGAATATCAGCTTCTCACACAAGATCGGCAGGAAAATTCATTTTTGCCTTGGAGAATGGAGAGGGGCTTTCATGAGGGGATAGTTTTGAGCTTGATTTTTCAGAATGAATGAGATTTTAGATTACAGTGATGGAGCAGAGGATGAATCTCCTGCTAGCTCCTCAAGAAAGAAAAGGGGCTGCCCAACAACTGCTGGCTGAAGGAATGGGCCTGAATAGGGGTACTCCCTGCTTTCTTTGCTCTCTGACCCAAACTGCTTGTCCCCAGAGGCCCTGTTATTGGACTTTCTCCTGCAGGAGCACTTGTTGCCCCCTAAGTGAATTCACTTCTGTTTGTGCACTTTAGATTTGGCATATTAAATGCAGAAAAGACTCACTAATTTGAGTGTGCAATAATTCAGACTCAGGAGTCATGGCTTTTATTGTTCGAAATAATGCCTTCTTTGGTAAGTATTAGGGTGCCATAGATAAAAGGATTTTTTTTTACCTTTTATTTAATTTAGAATCATTGTGTGGTAATACAGACGGAAAATCAACTCTGGAGTCAGAGGCTTTGGATTCAAATTCTTCCTGATGTTTACTACTTGTGGATCTTGGATAAACCACCTAACTTCATCTGGGTCTCAGTTTCCTTGTCTGTACAATGGGAGTATTGGATTAGAGGATTCTCCCAGACAACTGCCCCCCCCTTCCAGTTCTATATCTGTGATCCTATGATTTAGAGCTGGAAGGGGCTTAAGAGATCACCTGGTCCAATCAAAGATTGATGGGATTCAGAATTAGAAAGGATTTCAATGACCATCTAGTCCAAACATCCATGAAAAAAGAATCACCACTTCATTGCTTTCACCAACTGTCCACCAGGGTCTGGCTTACAGGCTTCCACCAAGGAGACACCCATGCCATTTCCAAGGAAGCCCGTTCGTTCCTTTTGGAGCTCTGTGGTTGGGAAGCTTTCCCCTTATGTCAAGTCTGTTTGCCCTTTTGCCTCCTGGGGTCAAACAGAGCAAATCCAATCTCTTTAATGTGGTGAATTGAGACCCAGAGAGGAAGAATGACCTGTTCATGGCCAAAAAGCCCAAACCCAAACCCAAACCCAGGTAGGAGAAGGGAATAAGCATCTATATGGAGCCTACTATGTGCCAGGCACTGTGCTAAGCACTTTGGCAAGTATTATCTCATTCGATCCTCTCAACAATCCTGTGAGATAGGTCTTATTATCATTCTCATTTTTTCAGTTGAAGAAATTGAGGCAGACAGGGGTTAAATGACTTTCCCAGGGTCACACAACTAATAAGTGCTGGAGGTTGAATTTGAAATCAGAACTTCCTGACTCCAGGCCTGGTGCTCTATCCATTGAGCCCCCAGTCAGTAGCATGGACAGGATTTCCACATCACTAACTCTATGCCTGGTGGGTATTCTTTTTACCACATGATGGTCCCTCAGTAGGTCCTTGTGATTGTCTGTCAAAAGACTTTTCTGATACAAGATCTTCAGGAAAGTCATTTTAGGCATAGTTTAAGTGGCACTTTAATAATGATAGCAATTGCTAGCATTTATACAGAACTTTAAGGTTTGAAAATCATTTTACCCTATGCTAGCTCATCTGGTCCTCACAGCCCTATGAGCTACATGCTATTATTATCCCCATTTTATAGATGAGGAAACTGAGTCTGAAGAAATTTAAGAGATTTCCCTGGGGTCATGCAGCTAAGAAGAGTCTAAGGCAGGATTTAAACTCAGCTTTTCCTGACTCTAAATCTAGTATTCTACCTATTGTACCACCTAGCTGTCTATAGCTTCAGTTCTAGAGGTGCTTGCAGGGGTGTGCTAGTAAGTATTTAACAACCAGCTCCCTAGAAAAAATATGTATAATGCACTCTAAAGTTTAATCTGCATTACTAACATATTCTCCATCACTTTCTTTTCTTTTTTTTTTTAAGCAATTGGGGTTAAGTAACTTGCCCAAGGTTACATGGCTAGTCATTATTTATGTGTGGGTGCTCATTTTCTGAGGCTGGATTTGATCTCGGGTCATCCCAACTCCAAGACCGGCGCTCTTACTCACTGTGCCACCTAGCCGCCCCTTTTAGGGCAATTGGGGTTAAGTAACTTGCCCAAGGTCACATGGCTAGGTTTTTGTTTGTGTGTGCATTAAGCGTCTGAGGCTGGATCCGAACTCAGGTTCTTCTGACTCCAGGGCCGACGCTCTACTCACTGCACCATCTAGCCGCCCCTCCATCACTTTCTTAAGTCTAGACAATTAACAAAACAATCTATCAGATCCTGATGTATAATTTCTGAGTTGTAATGATCATACTGAATAAAAAGTAGGCACTCAGGTTGGCTCCACCATCACTCCATCCCATCTGTATGTCCTATGGTTCTTATTGTCCAGAGAAAATATTCAGTCCTTTATTGTTCATTATTCTGTTCTCTAGTTGGTATGAGAGGCAAATGTGTTATCTTTTTGAAAATTACATTAATTTTTTTCAATTAACAAGCATTTTCTCTTCTTCCTCCCTTCCCCCACTCCTTTTGAGAAGGAAAACCGGTAGGCATGACATAGCTTCACAAATAAATTAAACATTTATTAAGCACCTAGTTTGTACCAGGCACTGTGCAAAGTGTCAGGCTACAAAGATAAGTAAACAAGTGAGAAAAACAGTTCCTGCTTGCAAGGAGCTGACATTCTATTTGGGGGCAGGGGAATGGAGAAAACACATAGTAAGTTAGAAAATACAGAGTGATAACGAAGTAATTTCAAGATGGCAAGAATGGTAGCAACAAGGGGGATCAAGAATGGCCACCCCAAACTATACTTTGAAGGAAGATAAGAATCTGAAGTAATCTAGGCACTATATAGATGATTATTCCCTTTCCCCACCTGGTTTTTGTTTTGGGTTTTTTTGGCCATGATCAAGTCACTCTCCCTCTCTAGGTCTCAATTTTACCACATCAAAGAGGTTAGATTTGCTCTGTTTGACCCCAGGAGGTAAAAGGGCAAAGGGGCTTGACATGAGAGAAAACCTGCCAACCGTATAGGTTGGAAGAGAATGCACTCCAAAAAGTCCCTGGGAATGCATTCCAGACCCATTCCAGACCCATTACTTGTACAATAACCTGGAAATGGAAAATGTATTGTTGTGTATAGGAACAGTAGACTTGTGCCCTAGTTGCTTGTCACACATGCAAACTTATCTCCCAACCCAGACCATAAACTCCTTTGGAGGGATGTCTATTGTCTTATAGACTCTGGAGCTACTTTTACAAATCTCCATTCACTCCAGCTGGTGAAGTACCCAAAGCCTGACTGCTATACTTTCTCAGGGTTGTAGGTGTAACTAAAGAGTTATGAGGTTTTCTCTAATGCTATTGCTCACAAGCCCCCACTGGTGTAGTTCTATTCTTCATGATTGATATAAATAGCCAGACAAAATTTAATTAGCTTTTGCTAGGAGTGTTTACTAAGGTGATATAGTAGGAACAATTGGAATACATGTTCCTACCAGCCCATAAAGAGTCCAGGGCTCAAGCTAAGCTTAAGTAAGCTCAAGTTTAGAAGATGCATATGGCAAAGGGGGATAACTCATAGTTTCTGTAAAATCATTTGCTGGAGTCCTCAAGATATTTCCTATGGATACAATATAGCTCTCTCTCTCTCTCTCTCTCTCTCTCTCTCTCTCTCTCTCTCTCTCTCTTTTTGCTGGGCTCCTTGTAGAGTCTTAAATCTGTCTTTCCTCACTGAGTCCAGTCTGTCCTTGGCTCCTAAATCAGACACTGTCACCAGCCAATGCTGTCCTGGGGACACAGCTAAGATACCAATGAAAAAATCCAAATCCTCCAGTCTTCTGGAACTTCATGAGATCCTTCTCTGGCCAAGGAAGTTGGTCAGTGACTCAGATCAAGGCTGAAGTCAGTGTTCTTTCCTCCCTGCCCAAACATTTCCGTCTCAGGGGCTTAGCTGGAAGGCTTTCATCCTAAGTTACCAGATGCTTGAATCTCCAATTTAAAATAGTTTGCTGGTTTTCTATAAGCCCCTCAGTCCCTTAAGCACTCCAAATAGACTTCCTGTACAACATTTCTTTAGGTCATCCAGTGGTTTTCAAAGATATTTGAATTGATCAAAGACTTTTCAAACTTAGTCTAAAGTTTATGATTTCTTGATTCAATGAGAGTGTCCAGACCTTGTTCCTAACTAGTTAAAAATGGAGATTTATTCTTACCTGGTCAAGGTATTAGGAGATAACATCTTGTCATTCACTCTAAATCAAGTGGGATAATTTTCTAGACTGATTTCCCCTCCCCACTTTACATACATTTTTCATATTAATTCAGTGCAACAGCAGCCTCTTATGGAAGCCAAAACAGAAATTCTGATGATAATCTGTATTAATAGATGTATATTAATAGATGTATAGAGGGAGCTAATTTTATTGATGTCCTCCATCTTGTTTATATCAGAGTTGGAACACTGTATTTAGTTCTGGGCACCACAGCTTAGGAAGGTATAGCAGCAAGCACCCTAGTATACCCAGGGTAGCTGCTAGCACAGGTTCTTTGATCTGCTTTTCTAAAGGAAAGCAGGTCAAAATGGGTTAACAATTTTACTTTAATTGATCAAACGCATAACTAGTTCAGGGGGAAAAGTCAGCACCCTGAGCTTCAGAGAGTACAAACAGAAGGTACAAGCAGACAAAAATACAGACAGAGAAAATAACACAATTCAGCAGACCAACAGACAGGGCTTCTAGCTGTCTGACTATCACATATATACAGCCAGTCACCAGAGTGAGAAGAGCCGACATCTGGGTTTTCAAAGCCTGGGGGCTCAATGACTGCCCAGAGTCTCATCTGGCCAAATCACACAACTCTTCCTATAAGTGAGACTCAACATAAAACCTCACCTCAGAGGTATATACAACCTTCTCCAGGGTCAGAGAACATCACAATCCTTGTGACCCACTTGACTACAAAGTAACAAAAGTTGTGCCTCCTGAAAAAACAAGCCTCCAACCACAGGCTCCATGTGACCACATTCAGCCTATTTGGGGGCAGAGTTTATTTTTCAAATCAGGAAAGGTCCTCAAATTCACCTAAGCCTATCAAGGGGCAGGGGAGATCTTCAAATTCCTATTACCATTACAGAAAGACACTGACAAACTGACATATATCTGAAGATGAGCGCCCATGATGGGGAAAGGAATGAATACCATGCTATATACAGATTAATAATAATATTATAATTAATTATTGTGATATTAATTAATAATGTATTATTATATCCAGACTGATTGTAGTAGCTGAAATATTTCATCTAGAGAATCAGATTTCAGTTTGATATAAGGGGCAAGTTTCTAATCATTAGAACTCTGAGTCTTCTCTCATGAAAGCGGAGGCTGAATGACTCCTTATTAGAATTATCACAGGGGTACATTTTCAGCTATATGGCCTCTGAGGTGCCTTCTCACTCTGAGATTCAGTGATGCACTGAGAAAACATTAATTCAGTGCCTACTGAGTTCAAAGCCCCAGGCCAGGTTGGGGCAGGGAAGGGGGGGATATAAAGATGAAATAAGACAATTGTTGCCCTTGAGGAGTTTACAGGAGGATGAGATACAAGCACACAGGTGACTCTGTTCACTGAAACTCCTAGCACAGCAATAGGCACTTGATAAGTTATTGATTGAGTCATCTCGGGCCTAAGGGTAATGATGGGGAAATAATTAGATCCAGCTACATCCGATTGCTTCTCACGACTTCTCTCTACTACTACTACCTGAAGTAGAGCTCTGAATAGTGCATTCTCTTGGTATCTTCTTGGATATTGTGTGTCTCAGGCTGTATGATCCCTGTGTAGATGAAGTGAAGGAAAGTTACAGGCACATTGGCATGGAACACAACGATATCAGGGTGCAGTGGCTCTCCTACCTGCTACCCATCCCTCCACCTCCTCCCACCTCACCCAACCCTATTTCAGGAAGGATTGGAGCTTAAAATAACTGCTGTGAAGGAACAAGGTCAGATAATAATAGCTGACATTTACATAACCCTTTAAAATGTTTGAAGAGATTTCTATGCATAAGCTTATTTGGATCTCACAGTAGCCCTGCCAGGTAGGTACAACTATTTTTATTCATATTTTACAAATGGGGAAACTGAGACTCAGAGAAATTAACTTGCTCATGATCATGTGGTTAGTAAATGTCCAGGGTGAAATTTGAACTCATGTCTTACAAACTCCAAATTTAATACTTTATTTATTATATCACAATGATATCCCACTCATTTCATCAATTATTCATAGAGATTCCAGTGGCCAAAGGTTTCCTGACTTGATACTGTAGTGATAATGACCATTCTATTTACTGAAAGGGGAATTCTCCAGCTGGTTCCCATATCCGGGTGCCAGAGAAGAAAAGAGAGAGAGAGTGTGTCCAGAATGGAGCTTCCTCTCTCCCTACGGGTTCCTCTTTCCTTCAGGAAGAATACTGGGTTAGGTTCTGTTTGAGGACAAGACATTAATTTCTCTGTTCATTCTCTTATGAGAACCCTTGCCAGACCTCAAGGCCCATTTTAGAAAGTGTGTCAACTGGGGTTACAAACTTACAGGATGTGTTTTCAGTTTCAGAACCAGATGTTATAACTTGGTCTGACCTTCATAGCTTAGAAACACACACACACACACACACTCTCTCTCTCTCTCTCTCTCTCTCTCTCTCTCTCTCTCTCACTCATACTCACTCACTCCCCATTTGTAATGCATATTGCATCTTCCAAGAGCTTCACAAGGTAGGCAGTCCTCGAACTCATGGTGGGTCACCTTCTTGGAAGAGTCAAAATGATATTAGTTGACTCTGTTTTTCCCAGTAAAATAATTTTAAAATCCTGATGCCCGTTTCCCCTTAGAAATCACCACCAGTGCCATTAACTTTAAATGCCTTTTTGCAATGCTTTGAGGATCTATGACTTCTCCTGCTTGCATGCTCTCTTTCACACAGATCCCAATCCCTCCAAGTCTAAGTAGATAGTCTTTATGAATTACTGGGGTTGACAAATTTCATCATCTGATGGCCAATCTCCTTTGTCTACATCGTGTGTCTGTGATCTAATGATTGGCTCAACTGAGTCTATCACTGGCCCATTCTTGAGGCCTTTCCACCTTGGGAGGGCTGACATTCCAATGGAATAAGAAGCCTTTTGGAACCCAGGGTCACCTCAAAGCCACAAAGAGGAATCAGAGGAAAACTTTAAAGGATTTTATGCCATATAAAGGTTAGGGAAGAAGTTCTTATCTTTTTTTGTGTATGTCACGGATCCCTTTGGAAGTCTCTATAATGCCATGAATCCCTTCTTAGAATGTTTAAAAAATGAGTAAAATAAAATACATTGGATGACCAAGGAAACAATTACTTTGAAATACAGCTACTAAAACATTTTTTAAAAAAATTCTTGAATCCAAGGTTAAGAATGTCTGTCCTAGGAGAGGAGTTATGTATATGTAGGGAAGGGGTGTGTGTGTGTGTGGAAAGGGCTTGGAACAGGTAGAATTGAGGAGGAAAGATGCCTGGAAGATGCATGAGACCCTGAAGAACCCTTAAAATATTAGTCTAAGAGAGATGTAGAATGCACAACTATGGAGGCAATAGTCAAGTTGCACTCCATCCTGGTAAAGTTACTCCTTGGACATTGTGTTCACTTTTGGGTGCTACATTTTAGTAAGGTCACAGATAAACTGGAAAGTGTCCAGAGACAAGTATCCAGGATGACAAGGGGCTTTCAGGTCATGCCATTTGAGGAGAACTTGAAGGAAGTTAAGACATGTAACATGAAGAAGAGAAAACTTATCAGAGGCCTGCTACCTGACTGAAATGAACAAGAGGCATTTGATTTCTTCTTGGCCCAAGAGGGTAGGGCTGGGAGGCAGTGGTTAGAAGTGGCAAATAAGCAGATTTAGGCTTGATACAAAGAAAAGCTTTCTAACCATTTGAGCTATCTAAAAAAAGAATGGGCTACCTGAGACATGGTGGGTTCCCCCTTCAAGCAAAGGCTAGAGAAACAAGTTCTTGTTGTTCATCCTTTATTTTTGAAGAGGACCATTGATATCAAAAGGGTGATGTCTTGATTTGTGTGTGAACTGGATTGAAGTGAGGCAGAGCTGTGCAGTGCTCAGACTCACATTCTCCTCCAAAGTCATCGGAGTCCAGTGGCAAGATCAAAGTCATGACGACCCAGGATGCAATGGATGACACTGTGGTCTTTCTAAATTAAGGTTGAGGATAGTGTAGGCTTTCTTATTCAGCTATGGGTTGAACTAGATGCCTCTGTCAATACTGAGATTCTGCAGTTTTGTGAAAATACTTGCCCTACTCTGCTAGTTCCTGGTCCTCTCATCTTGGTGATTTCTTGACATTGCCTCTGCCGACCTGGAAAAAAGGACGGGAATTTTAGGCATCCACTAAATTTTGTCTTGAACCGTTTTTCAAAATTGGCGTGAAAGTCAATAATGCTCTATTAAGCCACTAGTGCAAAGTCTCGTGTAAGGAACTGCAGAAGATAAAGACAGAGAAATATCATTGGGTCCCTGACTCAAAATACTCAGTTCTGTCTACATTCAACCCATAGAAAAGCAGTTGAGATGCTATTATTGTTGATATCTTATGAGTGATCATAATGGGTCATGAAGGACTAGCCCAGCTGGGGAGGAGCCAAGGACCCCAATCCCCCAATTTTCCCTCCTGGTTTCCTGCTTTCCTTAAATCCAGACATCTGCATCTGGTTTAGGCTAGGCACTATTTCCCCATTTCTCATCCCACTAGGACACTACTGTGCTCCCTCCATAATAATGGAGGTGCTTCCCTTCTGGCTTAGTCTTTGTTCCTTACACATGGCTTATCTCTATACCTTTGGACTGACTATTCCCCACGTCTGGATCATACTCTCTCCTCATCTCCACCTCACAGAATCTCTCCCTTCATGTCCCAGCTTAAACATCACTTTCTACACAAATCCTCACCACTTCTTCTAGCTACCTCTGCTGTCCGTTCCCAATAACTTTATATTTATGTGTATTTATCCTTCTTCGTGTTCATTCTGTATTTACTTATATATGTAGCTGCCACCTCTTTCATTGGAATGTAAACTCCTTGGGAGTAGTGACTTATAATTTTTTGTATTTGTATTACCAGCACCTAGCACAGTGCTTGGTATATACTATATAATTAATAAATACTTGGAGATTGATGGGAAATTCCTTTTTCCTCTTAATTTGGCTAAGATAGGGTTGGGTTTTTTCAAAAAGAAACTAAAAGTAACCAAACTAAACCAAATCAAAACAGCAGCAGCAGCAGCAACAAACCCTAACCAAACATAGAATGGTGAAATGAATATCTGGGTCACAGGTATTTGACCCAAATATAACGGAAGTCTATCCACTGGTTAAAGTGGCTGGTACAGCTCCTTCTCAAGGGGGCTGTCCCTGTATAACCGGGCAGCTGAAGCATCAAGAGGCTATTTTTCATTCTTAAGGCGGATTGTAGATGGTGTGTGTGTGTGTGTGTGTGTGTGTGTGTGTGTGTGTTATGTATGTAGTGATAGATAAGATAACCCTCCACTTAACATGACTCAACCTCAATAATCCTCCCCAGGCCATCTGAGAGGGGGATTATGATTTTAATAGGGGTCACATAGGGGGTCGCCATCAACTAGGTGATTAGAAACAATTTTTCCTACTAACTCTAGACTAGTATTTTTAGCCCCTAGCCAGGCTAAATAATGGCCAACACACCAGGGGCAGGGGACATGAGACAGAGGAGAAGAAAGGGAAGTTAGATGGTTGTCGTCCAGTCCCTGAGTACTATATTGTTCCCCTAACCTTAATCTATCCTTTCAGGAAAATTTAGAGTGAAGCAGGATTCAAGGACCAGCTTGAGTTTGATTTCAACCCTGGGAACCAATAGAGAACACTAGCTAAATTCTTAAAGTGTTGAATTCAGGAACCAGGGAGCAGGTCTGGGTCAGGGGCATGGAGTCGTGCAAGAATAATAATAATAATTCATATGTTTATAGCATTTTAAGGCCTTCAAGGCATTTTTCTCTCTATGCTTCCATTGGAAGACCACAGATTTAGAGCTTAATGGGATCTTGGACATATGGTCTAACACTTTTATTTTATACATGAAGAAACTGAGGCACAGAGGTTCAGTGACTCACCCAAGGTCACACAGCCCAGAAAGAGAAGAGGTGGAATTTGAACTTTGAGCTTTTGGTTCCCAAATTCAGTGCTTTTTACCCTATACCACACTACCTGAAAACCAAACCAAACCAAGAAACATCTTATCTGCATAAGAGTTCATATTGAGAGGGATGAGAGAGAGAAAGAGAGAGAGAGAGAGAGAGAGAGAGAGAGAGAGAGAGAGAAAAGAAGAAGAAGAAGAAGAAGAAGGAGAAGGAGGAGAAGAAAGAGGAGGAGGAGGAGAGAAAATAAAAAGAGGAGAATAAGCATTTATTTTATTCTATTTTTTTAAATTTTTGTTCTTTTTTGGAGGGGGAAGGCAGGGCTATTGGGGTAAGATGACTTGTCCAAGGTCACATGGCTATTAAGTGTTATGTGTCTGAGGCTGCATTTGAACTCAGGTCCTCCTGACTCCAGGGCCAGTACTCTATTCACTGCGCCACCTAGCCTCCCCGTAAGCATTTATTATTATCTTAAGAATGGGTTTTTATTTCTCTGTTTCCAGAGTACAAAGCTTATCTCCATTTTACAAAGGAATAAACTGAGGCTCAGAATAGTAAAGTTACTTAACAAGGGTCATACAGCTGCTGAGAGTCAGAACTGGGATCTGAGCCCAGGTCTCTTGACTCCCAAGCCAGAATGTTTTCCCCTTCACTTATACTGCTTAACCAGAACGACTAGTGGTGATTTCTCTGGGCTCTGTGCCTACCTCTCACACTCACCTCATCAGTTCTAGAGCCCATGCATTAGATTCAGGCCAAAGTGCATTGAGGCTGGAAGATGAGCCTGTAGCAGATCCATCAAGGCCAGCTCATGGAGACCAAAGCAACTGGTGTCTGCCCAAGAAGCCTTCCCTCTGACCAGGGCTTTCTCAAAATATAATAGGCTCCCTTGGGAGCTACCTTACACTGGAGGTCTTCTTTCTGAATGAGCATTCATCAGGGGTGTAATAGCAGAGATTACTGCTCAGGAATAGATTAGGCCAGGTATCCTGTGCCTATGTCCAACTGTGAGATTATAGAACTCTGAATCTAAGGAACAGTCCAGGAACGGATTTAGGAGGAACATCTTGGAGGAGGGCAAGGCAGATGCTGGCACACAATGGTTACTTGTTGAATTTAAAGACAGAGGAGACAGTAAGAAGGGGAAGAGAGGTAGAAAGAGAAAGGTAAAGTTGAGAGAAAGACAAAAGTGATGGAAATGGGAGTAATACACTCAATGACTTATTTCTTCTGTATTTAGTGCGTGTTTTTATTTGTTTTGTTTTCTGTTAGTTTCTGTGTGAATTTTTTTGTTAAAGTTCAACTCTGTCTTGCCAAATTAAGAGTAAAAAGGATTTTTCAATCAATCAATTTATAAGCATTTATTAAGTTATTGCTGTTGTTGATCAGTCATTCAGTTGTATCCAATTCTTTGTGATCCCGTGACCCATAGTGTGCCAACACTGTTGACGTTTTCTTGACAAAGATATTAGAGTGGTTTGTCATTTCCTTATCCAGTAGATAAAGGCAAATGGAGGTTAAGTGACTTGCCCAGGGTCACACAGCTTGTAAGAATCTGAATTCAGATTTGAATCCAGCTCTTCCTGACTCTCAGCCTAGTGCTCTTTCCATCTATTTATTATTTATTAAGTATATTGACCTTTAGTGTCCCTAAGGTGTGCACCTCAGGGTGGCTAACCTCTAGTACAGAGAGAGAACATTTATTTGGACAACTGAGTGTTTGTCTCACATATAGTATGTATGTCTCACATAGAGTATATACTCACTGAGTATCCACTCTGCATTTTCTAGGGCTCTTTGCATGGACGGGAAATGCTCCTGAAAGATTCTTGGTATTCTCAGATTGGTGGGAGTTGAGCTGAGGGGCACAGGCTGCCCAAAATATGGCACCGGCCCTTACACCTTCTCTGTTGCTGTTTCTGATGTCGTTGCCTAGTGGAGTGTAAGCAACACCCTGAGCTCATTTTTTCCCCACTGGCAGGAAAAGACTGCAGAGGGAGGGAGAGGGGTCCGAAGGAGCCAGTCTGGCTGATTTTTTGGCCAGCCCAGTCTTTGAGCCTGATAAGTAAACACTCAAAGCTCTGACATAAATTATTCTAGTCCTTGACAGCAGGACACTGACCAGGGTCACCAGATAAGGAGGGAGAAAGCCTTGCATGTCTCTCAGTCCCACTCAGCTATTTCACAATAAATGTCACAGAGAAAGAATAGACACTTCTGTACCCATTAGGCAGCTGCATGTTCCTGTCACCTTGAGAAGGGATGCATTGTCAGAGCTGTCCAAATGTGCACACACCAGCTGTTCATCTGCTTTCCTCTTCTCCTTCAGAGTGGAAGTGCAGCTTGGGTTCCCTCATTTGAAGGGAAAGTTCTGTTAAAATGGCTTTAATCTGGAAAAGATGCTGTGTGCCCTCGAGATGGTAAGAATACTTGACTGACTTTTAAGAAGATATTAGATAACTGTCCCTCTTTGTGTGAAATGAAGCACATATTCCTGAAATCTTAGATTTTGAGAAGATGACTTCTTAAGGCCTCTTACTCTTGGATCCCAGTGCTGGACAGTGATATGATGGTAGGATTTCTAGGCAAGATATTCTAGAATTTTAAGAACACACTCTAGAGCCACAGGAGCCTATAATTCCAGGAGTGCACTCTAGAACAACAGGACTCTAGAATACCAAGGATGCACTATGGGATTCTGTTCTAAAATTTCACTGGCGTGCCCTAGAACTATAAGGCTATTCTAGAATTTCAGAGGGGAGAGGTGCTAGAGTCACAGGAGGCTGCCTCAGCATACCCAGAATGCCTTTTAGAATGACTGGAGCAAGGGTGGGGAATCTATGGCCTCGAGACCACATGTGGCCCTCTGGGTCTTCAAGTGTGGGCCCTTTGACTGGATTGTACTTGAGGACCTGGAGGGCCGCATGTAACCTCAAGGGCACAGGTTACCCACCTCTGGACTGGAGTCTATTCTAGAATTTTAGAGTTGTTTTTTGGAATTATGTGATTATGGCCTAGAATTTTGGAGCTAAGTGACTCAGTGGATAGAGTACTGTGCCTGGAGTCAGGAAGACCTAAGTTCAAATCTAATTTCAAATCTAAGTTCAAAAATACTTACTGTGTGACCCTGGGCAAGTCACTTAACCTCTAGAGAATGAGAAGGCAAAACCACTTCAGTATCTTTGCCAAGAAAACCCCATAATGGGGTCAACAAAGAGTAGGACACAACTGAACAAAAATATGGAATTTTAGGAGTACATGCATTATACTTTTCTATTTAGAATACTAACAATACATTCCAGGGTGGTAAGATTCTGAGTTAGTGGCTTTTTAGATAGATCCATTTGCTTCTTTACCAGTGGACCTGGGCATATATGCAGCACTCTCCTACCTTCCATCCTTTAGCTTTCCTTGGATCTTTCTCCAGTGTTTCCCCTTTCTGCCCTTAAATTCCTTCATAATCAGGTCGTAGAAGCACCCTACAGACATTTCACTAGATCCTGAATGGTGGTTTGATACGGAAGGACAAATAGTAGGCCCAGAGTAGAGGCAAGGGGCTGCCATTCCAATTCATCTTCTGTTTACTAGATAGGCCTGTCATTTATCAAGGGGCACTGTACCTTCCTAGCCAGTTTTCCTAGTTCACAATCATGTGAATCATGTGAATCATTAATTGAATCATGTATCTGTCATTTGAAGACCAACCTAGTTAAAAGTAGACACATTTATTTCCAGATGGTTGGCAAACTATACAGCAATAACACACAGATATGTACATGTGTGTCTTTATATGTATACATGAATATGCATATGTACACATATGTACACACATACACATTTGTGGTGTGTGTGTGTGTTACCAGAGCAACTTGGAAGCCCTATGAGTTGCATTGGTAGAGGGGACTGCCTGCTTAGATGAAATTATGGATAATAGTAGTTAGCATTTATACAGGGCTTTTAAGTTTTACAAAGTATTTTCCTAATATGATCTCATTTTATCCTCACAATAACCTGAGAGGTAGATGCTATTATTGTTATCCCCATTTTCCACACGAGGAAACAAGCATATGAGGTTAAGTGACTTACCCAGGGGCACAATGCTAGTAAGTGTCCAAGGTAAGATTTGAACTCGTCTTCTTGACTATTGGTCTAGCATTCTATCCACTGAGCCACCAAGCAGTACTCTCCCAGCAGGAGATGGAAGTACTAGAATCCCTCTTTAACAGGGAGGAAAATGAGGCTCAGAGACCTCATGATTAAGTTGCTCATGCTTACACAGATGGTAAATGTTGAACCTGGGACTCAAAAGAAGCTTTTGTGACTTCTTTTCAACCACTCCAAGATGTCTTACTGGGATAACAGCATAACCGTCCTACTTCCTTCTTTATCTGCTGACCTGAGGGCTACCTCAAAAATGCAGGTTTCCCAAATTGATTCAAAATTGAAGTGTAATGGCCTAGGCAAGAAGATGAGTTGCTGTGAGCTCTTTGGGAGATTGAGGTCCTCAAAAACCTCATTGATTAATTGACCTAGAGTACAATGAAATCAATCCCTCAAACAAAGGACATGTTAGAGGAAGGTGATGAGAGTTATAGTCTTGTTATTTCTCTCATCCTATTTGCACAAGGCTAGATATATTCACTTCTATGAGTTATTCTGCACAAAGGTGTCTATATGGTATCACCCCTATATTGGGGTGAACAAGCTGAGGAGGCACCTAAGATGTCTAGACCATTTGCTTAAGGTCATAGAGCAGAGTAAGTGGCAGCTCTAGAATCAGATTTAACACCAAGAGGCAGCACCTTTTATTCTGGACCTCACTTTCCCCATCTATAAAAAGAGGTGATTGGCTAGATGCAATTGCTAAGGTCCTTTCTGGCTCTAAATCCATCATTTTAACTTCAAATATTGGTCCTGCCATATCTGTGACCTCAGGAAAGTTGTTAAAAAAATTTCTCCAAGACTTAGTTTCCTCTTCTTTAAAATGTCATGAAACTCATTTTACTAGATGATTTTCCCAGGTACCTTTGAACTCTTGGTACTATGATAATACATCTTTTTTTTTTTAAAGCAATTGGGGTTAAGTAACTTGCTCAAGGTTACACGGCTAGTCATTATTTATGCATGGGTGCTCATTTTCTGAGGCCGGATATGATCTCGGGTCATCCCAACTCCGAGGCTGGGGCTCTTACTCACTGCGCCACCTAGCCTCCCCTTTAGGGCAATTGGGGTTAAGTAACTTGCCCAAGGTTACATGGCTAGGTTTTTGTTTGTGTGGATTAGTGTCTGAGGCCGGCTCCGAACTCAGGTCCTTCTGATTCCAGGGCCGGCGCTCTATTCACTGCGCCACCTAGGCGCCCCGATAATACATCTTTAAAAGAAGATTTGTTCAAGAAACACTTCTGTAATCCACTGCCAGTATGTCAATAACCTTGGATAAAAGGGTGTCCCTTTCTCTGTAGCCTGCTATAAACCTTCTGACTTAACAAAAAAAGGTAAGTCCTACAAGGAAGAGACCCTGATGCTTGACCCACAGAGGTGGCTGGAGCTGTCCACAGCTGAATCTTGTTCAGACAGTAGGGAGATGTCCTTAGTCCCAAAATAGTGAGGGCACAAAAGTCACTCATTGAACAAGCCAAACTGGAAAATATAGCCTTTGTGTAGGCTTACATTCATTTGGACATCCAGTTGTTTGGGCCCTTGCCTGACTTTAGATCAGACCTGACTTTTAGACAATCAAGCACATGATTATGTGGACCCAGCTCACCTTGGAAAGATAATGCAATATTAAGCCACAGGAAGAGAGGAATAGCATCCTAGGACTATGGAATTGATAACAATCTATTGTATTGATCATCTTGCTATACTGTGCCTTAGTCAGGCAGCATCTGCAGTACTGTATTCAGTTCTGCTTTTTTTTTTTTGGAGGGCAATTGGGGTTAAGTAACTTGCCCAAGGTCACATGGCTAGGTTTTTGTTTGTTTGTTTGTTTATGTGTGTGTGTGTTAAGTGTCTGAGGCTGGATCCGAACTCAGGTCCTTCTGACTCCAGGGCCGACGCTCTACTCACTGCGCCACCTAGCCGCCCCTACTGTATTCAGTTCTGGAGGTCATGTCTTAAGAAGGATATTGATAAGTTAAAGAGTATACAGAAAAGGGGATAATCAGGATAGTGAATATTCTCTAGGTCATGCCATATGAGGATCTATTGAAGGAATTGGGAACATTATCCTGGAGAAGCCTTGGGGGTAGTAATGACGGTGGTGGTGGTGGTGGCAGCTGTCTTTAAGTATCTGAAGGGTTGTATTATGGATCAAGGATTAGATTTGTTCTGTAGGACCCTCAAAGGCAGAATGAGGAGAAATGGGTTGAAGTCATAAGAAGGCAAATTTAGATTTCATTTAAGGAAAAACTTTTGAGTAACTAGATTGATCCAGCTACATGGGAATACAAAACCATCAGTTTGTGTTTTAGAGCCCTTCATAGTCTGACATCTACCTTTCCAAACTGATTTCACATTACTCCCTTCTGGGTACATTAGATTTCAACCAAATCAGCCACTTGCTCTTCCCCAAACTTGAAATTGCATCTTTGGCTCCTTTGTCTTTATACTGGCTTTTACAAATGACAGGAATCCCTACCCCCCTCACCACTACCTCTCAGACTCCTGAGATTCCCTTAAGGCTCACTTCAGTTGCCACCATGGACTAGAACCTCAGAGTTGTTAGTGCTTGATTTTATCTCACATTATATTGTATTTGCTATTTGTGTAAATGTCACCCACCTTCTCCCCTTCCCAAGTCGAATGCTAATTCCTTGAGGACAGAGATCGCTTTTCAATTTGTCTTTGCTCCAGAGTATGGTATGATGTCTCTAATGTAGTAAAGGTATAATAGATGCTTGTTAAGTTGAATCACAACATGGTCCAAGGCATAGCCCAGGCAGAATATTGATGGGATAACTAGTCATTCTTTCCTACTCAAAGGCAAGTAGCTCTCTGATGAGGGGCACCAAAGAGAGGTAAAATTAAAATTTGGATTCTCAATTAAGAGTCTAATTAATTTTAGTTGGCTCAGAGTGGTTTGATTTTCTTCTTCCCTCCTGGGATTCAATTTCCCAAAGGTTGCTATTTGGGATGAATTTGGAACAAGAAACAAAAGTGACACCAAGTTCTGACATTATAGTACCAGCTCCCAGAAGTCCAAGATGTGAATGCAGAACCAGGATAGCACTGACAAAGGGATGGTGCTGAACTTCCAGAAGATTCAGATGACTGTATCTTGTATGGGGAGGTTGGGATGTGACTCTGGCTGGTTTGGCCAAGAAGGCACCATTAAGGGGACAAGGGTAGAAAATGGAGGAGGAATCTCTGGGGACAGAGATGGAGTGAGATTTCTCTCCTGTAAAAGACTGAGAAAAGGATTAATCTGGGCAGTGAAAAAGCCTGTAGGCATTATATAGACTTTCAGTTGGATTTTTTCAAATGTCATTATGTTACCTACTACAGATCTAAATATGACTTTCATAATAACAGTAACTAGCATTTATAGTAGATAGAGGTTTGAAGTTTACAAAGCACTTCAATACATTATCTTGATCCTTACAACATCCTTGTAAGGTAGGTATTAGAGTTATTAACTCCATGTTACATATGAGGAAAATGAAGCCCAGAGAAATAAAATAATGTGCCCATGCTTACCCAAATAGGCACTACGAGGAGCAGGATTCAAATCCAGGTGTGTCTTCTAACTTCAAGTACAGTGCTGGTGGGCAATGCTCACACAAGGAAATCCCCACAAGGAATATGTGCAGGGGTCTGTTTAGACTGCATTAATTATTTGTGAACCTATCTTATATTCCCTATTATACTGTGGGTGCCTTTATGGCAGACACCAAATTGGGGTCACTAAGATACTTTGATATCTTCGATTCTTTGCTTCTCCCACCATGTCATGTGTAGGGCCTTGCATGTATGTGCCTTGCCTCGTATGTGCTGAATAAATGAGTTGAATTGATCACCAGTGGGCAAAAAATGATATAGCCTATCCCCTCATAAACCTCAACCTCTCCACACTAGGGTGTGTGGGGGAACAGGAGAAAATTGCATATATTTAATTTTCTCCACCTTTAGATGAGTAGTTTTTACTCTTTTGGAGTATGCAGCCCTTTGGCAGTCTGGTGATACCTACAATCCCTTCTGGGAATAATGTTTTTAAATGCATCAAATAAAATATGTAGGATTACAAAGAAAACAAATTATATTGAAATAAGGATCCAATTTTTTCCCCCATCCAATTTCATGGACCTGTTGGGTCCATGAAATCTTAAGGTTCCTTGGACCTCAGTTTAAGAATCTTGCTTTAGACGATAAGCAACTGGAGCACATGGGAATGTTTCATTTTTTACTTTCTATCCCCAGAGCTTGGCACAATGCCTGGTACATAGAAGGCCCTTAATAAACGTTCATTGATTGGTTGATTTAATCCAACAACAGTTTCCCTTCTGTTCTTCCAATTCTGTGATGAAAAAGAAAGGATCCTTATAACCTTTTGGGAAGCATCTCTATATCCTTGGAATTAAGCACCTTCTTTTTCTGAAAAACTATTGAGAATGAAAGACGAACAACAATATTCTAGGTCATGTGATGCTCTCATTTGTGGGAAAGGTCATAGTGGTTACTTAGGTGGATGGTAATTTAGTGGGAAGGTATGGTTGTAGAATGTAAAGTGCCACATTACAGTCTAAAGGAAAGCACCAGAAGGAAGGAAAGGAGAGCTTTCTCTTTGAAATGAGAAGAAATTTGAATCCGGATACATATAGGATCATAGGATGTAGAGTTAGGAGGGAAGTCATCTCGTACAAATTTCCCCTTTTATGGAAGAAGAAGAAACTGAGACCTAGAGAGGTTATAAGTGACTTACCCAGAATCATGGAGGCCATAACAGAGGCAGGACTTGAACCCAGGCTCCCTTACTGAGGGCTCTTTTTACTGTGTGCCTCTTCATTTACTGTCTATATGATTCTAGGCAAGTCACTTGGCTGTATAGACCTGCAACTTTCCCTTCTCTGGAATGAGGACGATACCTGCTCAGTCCTACCTCACAGGGTTATTGTGGAGAAGGTTCTTACTCAGCATGAAAATCCTGGAGAAATGTCAGCTGTTATCCCCTTTTTGCAGGCTCAGGCCAAGAATACTAACCCCCAACATGGAGGAAGCAGCACAAAGAAGAAGGCGGCCCCAGGCCCAGGAGGCAGGATTCCTAAGGTCAGTTTAGAGAAGAGGCTGATTCCTGGGATGCTGAGGGCCCAGGGCCCATTTCTCAGCCAGGAATCCCTCACACCTTCCATTTTTTTCCCCAGAGAAATCTCCTGGGCTTCTTAATTGCTATTTGGTTGAAACAGATCTTTTATGATGATGGCTTCTATTTGCATTTGTGTCTTTATTTATGCTTTTAACTTGCTTCTGCTTATTTTTAAAGCCTCCCCCTCAACCCCCCCCCCTCCCCGATTGTTTATGTTTGGGAAGGGCCTTCTGCTGAGTGCCTGGGAGTCCTCCAGAACCTCGGCTCACTCTTCCCTCAGTTACCACTCTGCTAGGACTGGCTGCTGTTTTAATCTTCCAGATTGTTTATTAGCTCCCTCTTGCCCCCTCCCCCCCCCAGGACCATCTCTGCTCAATTTATCTGCAGTAGATTTCCAATACATTATAAAATTTCAATCAAAATTCCTCAGGCCGCTTTGCATTCCCTGTTGGATCTCTAAATCCTACTTGTTCTCACCTTTAACCCTCCTTGGCTGCCTTCCCAGGAAGAGGTTCTGTAGGCTGCCCTGGTGTCTGGAAGTAAGCACAGCAGTCCAGGGATTGCAGTGTTTTGGGTCTGAGTCCCTGGGATGCTCAGGCGTACTGAGCACTCAAGGGACCTAGTCCTTACTCCCCCGGCCTTCAAGTCTGAGCTCATCCTTGGATCAGAGGCCTTGGAGGATGCAGCCAGCCTGCCTGAGTTCCTTTCTTTTGGGGCCATTAGTGGGGGGATTGGCGGGAGGGAGAGGCCAGAGGGAAAGATGGGACTCTGACAGGGTGTGGGTTGGAGGACTGATTGTGCCAAGTTTAGGATCTTCTCTACTCCAGGGAGGCTCAAAGTTGTAAAGTTCTAGTACTTGAATTTGTTTACTGTTGGAATCATCTGACTTCCTGTTTTGAGGGAGAAAGGCTTTGAAAAGCTTATTAAAAAGCCTCAGAGGGCTTCTTGAACCTCATGCATCTCTAAGCAAGAAATATTTTGATGATTTTGGTGAGAATGAATACAAAAATTGATGAGCCATATTCTTTATAGTTACTCATGAATGTGTATTTTAAAAAGGATGAACATGAACACAGAGGGGAAGAGTGGAGAGCAGGGAGGAAATACATTTGGACCAGAGCAAACCTGGGAGGCCAAGAGGACCCAGATGTGTCAAACTCAGGGTCTGCAAGTCCCATAGGGTGTTGGGGTAGGAAAGAGGTGAAGAAGGCGGTGCTGAGAAGACAGGGGCTAATGCTGAGGAACGAAGGGGATGCTGGAATCAATAGAACTCAGAATATTCTTGGACCATCCCAGGAAGCCTTGGGAAACATCTCTTCTCATTAAACTTTGGGGTGTGGAAGGGAGGGTGTCATGTGTGCTCTACCACTACAGGTACAAGTCGATTGGATTAATTTCTATGTTAGGAAGAGATGAGAGGAAGGTAGTGGTCTTGTTTATGACTACAGGTTTATAGAACAGAAAATGTCTCTCCCCCACACCCACCCTCAGTATACTGATCACCTCCTTCACCTTCCACCTCTCATCTGGCACTTTCTGTCTTTTGCTCAGTTAATGATGCTTTCCTTGGGAATGGGATTTCCCCTAACACCAAATTTTCAGGGAACTTTTCCTAGAGAAGTGCGGGTGTCAACCTGGAATGAGGTTAGGAAGGTCCCTATGAATTTGCATTGTGTCTATTCTCCTCCTTTTGGATCACTCCCGACTGGAATCCATGGGTAAGTGTCTTCTCTGGGGTCATGGTGAGGGAAGGAGCTGGCAGCTCAGTGTCCCAGCCTCTGGCTTCCTTGCCTGGGCCAGCCTAGCTGCAGGTGACTACTATGTGCCTTGGGATCCCTGGCCAGGTTAGGGCCAGCACTGATCCCCTGGAAGAAATTATACAAACAGACTGGATTCCTCAAGTGGCTCTGCTGGTAGGATGTCTCTCTCCCTCCCACCCAGAGATTGTTTTTCTTCCTTCTCAAAGAGAAGGAACAGAACCCAGAGAGAGAGGATTAAAGGACTGCAGGCAGCATCCCCTTATCACGTCTATGCATTTAAGTGGCCCTGTTACCACATTAACAATGGAAAATGTGAGTCCATCCCCATTTGGGGCCTGCCACAGGAGATGTTTTCTCCTGGCCAGACACCCCGTCTTTGGCTTGCCTTCCTTTTCCAGATAGTGGGCTCCCAGAGTGTGGGATCAGCAGACACCTCCGGCCTCCTGCTGCACCGAGACCTGCCAATCAGTTCCCCAGCCTGGCAAAAGCCCTGGGGCAGCGGTACCACGGTGGCTGCTGGCTCCCTCGGCCACCCCATTTATCACCGGGAGAGAGAACTTGCTCTGGTCACTGGAGCCTGTGGCTTGTCAACAGGGAGGTCCTTATCTTCTCAAAACATTTACTTAACTCTTTGTCTTTGGGTTGAGAACAATGGGAATTGGGGGTGGAAACAGCTGAGATCAGGCCAGGGGAGGGACCTTGGGAATGACTACATACTATGTAAGACTTTTTCTCTTTCTGAAAAGGAGTTGGTTGGGGCACTAAATTAGCTAGGGTGGAGGCTGACTGGGGAAAGAAAAATGGTTTTAGTGACTCTTTCCCACACACCTATGCTCTTTCTCCTATCTCTGTGTATCCCCTTGCCGGGAACACACTCACCCCTCACTCTACCTCTTGGAATCCTAGATCAAAAGTCTTCTTTGGCTGCCTATTACTTATATTGCAAAATTCAAACTATATTGCCTGAGATTCAAGGCAATTGGGCCTTTCCTCCAAGTTCTACCTTCTATAGGATTTGGAGCTAGAAGGAGCCTCCTCATTTTATACACTTAAGTAACTGAGGTCCAGAGATTAAATGACTTGTCCAAAGTCACAAAGGTAGCAAGTGCCAGAGCTGGGATTTCCAGTCCTATATCACATAATTCCCTTCCACATATTCTGTTCTTCCTCCAAAATGAGCTACTTTCTGCTCTCCTCCTCCAATCTGGAACAATCTGTGCCCTTTCTCTAGTCCTTTGCTTAGCCTGCCAGCCCAACTCAAATGCCACCTTCTCCATATAAGGCCCCCTCATGGCCCTGTTGATAATAGTCCCTCTTGGATTTCACCTGATATTTTGTTTTGTTACTCTATAATGTATTTATTATGTGATGTGAATTATAGCTACCCATATTTGTTGATTCTTTTTTTTTTTCACCTGGAAGCTTCATTGCTGGAACTATGTCTGATCTAAATTTGGCATCTTCCTAAGATCCTACCACAAATATTTGTTAAATGAATGAATGGATGGACGAAGGTCAGCCCTTTGGAGTCATTGTGAAGCTCAAATGAAAATTGTTATGAAAGCACTTTGAAAAGCACAAAGTGACATACAAATGCAAGAGATTATGATGGTGATGGGGATCCTAGTTTAGAGTTTTACTTCTGGAAACATAAGCTAAAGTAGAAATGGGAATTAAGAATGAGGAGAGGGCAAGGAGGTCCTAGGGGACCCATCTGGGAACTTGAGAGATGGATCAAGAGGCATTCTGACCCGGAAGTCATTCATTTATAGGGAGAGGGAGGAGAAGCAGAGGGGTCTCTCACCCAGGGTTTGGGTGAGAGGTAAGAGGGATTTGGTGAAATTGGAAGGAGATACCAACAAGAGGTTGAGTGTGTGTGGTGGGGGTAGGGTGGGGAATTGACATTTTACAAAGGCTACCTACTTGGGGCTACAAAAATCCAAAGGTCATAAATATAATTGCATGCAGTGACTTGGCTCTGAACTTTCATTTTTTACATCTGTGTCTTTATCTTGGTCCTTCAGTGCGCAAAGTCCTCAGGCATACAACCACCCTGTTTTCTGTAGTGAAGTAGCCACTTCCTGCTCCCTCCCCACCCCACCCCACCCCCATCCAATAGCTTCTCTGAATTTTTTTTGCTGTTGTTTCTGCAGATCATAGTAGGATGGACATTTTGAGCATGTATATAGTCCTGGGACAGACTGTAGAAATGTTTGGTGACTTGGGCCCGGAATTAAGTGGGGAGAGTGGACTGGATTGCCTTCAGGAAACTGCAAAACCTCATTTAAATGACCTTTAAATTCTCCCAGAAAACAAAAACTCACTTTTCCGATGCCAATATTCTCCTGTCTCTCTTTAAAGCCATTGGCCATTTCCTAAATGAACTTTCCGGATTTTTCAGTCCCTAGTGACACCTCCAATACTTTATTTTATTTTTATCCTATGTTTACTGATCTGTGAAACTATTGTGCTCCCCCACTCCCTCCCCCTGTATAATATAAGCTCCCCAGGTCAGGGACTCTCACTTTCTTATATGCATCCTTAGTAACTCTCTTACTGCCTGGCACATAGTAAGCATTTAATGGATGATTGTTGATTGATCCATAATTTCATCTATACTAGGTTCTGTTATTGTAGGGGGATCTTGGCCATTTGGTCTCTACAAGATCTGTCCCATCTGTTTCTATGACCACTCTAGCTTGTCTATGACACTCAGCTTTTCATTATCAGTTACTGGTATACTTTCGATAGTCTCCTAATAGATTTCCTTGACACATCTCCCTCTTACTTATAAGATTTCTTACACATTTTTTTTTCTTTTTGGAGGTGGGGATGCAGGGCAGTTGGGGTTAAATGACTTGCCCAAGGTCAAATGGCTAGTAAGTGTTAAGTGTCTGAGGCCAAATTTGAACTCAGATCCTCCTGACTCCAGGGTTGGTGCTATTCACTGTGCCACCTACCCACCCCTTTCTTACACATTTCTTGCAGACTAATCTGCCTCATGCATAGATCTGGGCCTGATACGATACTCAAAATTTTTTATTGATTCTATTGCCTACCAAATAAAGTTCGAACTTTTTTTTTGCCAGGCATTCAAACAGCCACAGTTTTACTTTTTCAGTCTCATCTAATATTGTATCCCTTCATGTGGAGTAAGCTTCACCCTAATTGGATTACTTATTACCATAGTGCCTGGTCCACAGTAGGTGTTTAATAATTGCTTGTTCCCTTCCCCCTTCCCCACCTTGTGAACATGCCAAGTGCTCTGTCTTTGAGGTGCATATAATTGAAATGTCTTTTCTACCCCTTTACCTGTTGAATTTTTTTTTAGCTCAAATACTACTTCCCTTAGAAAATCTTCCTTAATCCTTCTAATCAGTAATTTTCCTCTGTCCATTTTCATACGGCACTTTGTTTTGTAACTTCATATGTATTTATCATAGGTTATAACTATATGCCTGCCTATAAGAGGTGCGTATAAAGGGAAGCCTATACTTCTGAGGGTGCTTAGCAATAAACACTAGTCATTTTAATAAAGAAATATATTTCCCATGAGGCTTCACACTCCAAGAATCAGATCTGATGGCAGGAAGTCAAGATTTAGAATTATCTTGTGTTTCTGTGCAAGTAGCAAGGAAACGTCACAACTAGGAGACAGAAGAAGAGACCGCAAATGTAGCTGAAAATGGATTAGACAAGAGTGTTTCTGTGTGACCTATGTGGGGTGAGCTAACCTCAGCTAGTAAAAACTATTAGGGTCTACCAGTGGCTGGAAGATGCTACAGGTAGCTGTGGACCAAGTAGTGGGTGGAGTGGTCAAGGATGCCAAAATATTTGTACTGTTTTTCTGTCTGCAAGTCGGAGTATAGAGACAATGAGAAACTCTCTCCTCAGACTATGCTGAGGAAGAGAAGACTGGAAAGGTACTCATTTGGGCAATGCTTGCTGACAATGTTTCTCATGGGTTTTTGCTTCCTTTTCTAATAAAATTAAGTGCTGAAAACAAACACATATAAATCACCCCTAATTCTGTACTTTTTTGATTTAAGTTTCTATTAGCATGATAAGAATTAACTATGTAAGTGCAAGTTGACTTTAGAGAACCCTTGTTTCACATGGCTATGGAAGCTTGAGTCACGTGAACCATATAACATTCCCCATAAACATGAATGAAGAATTTGGAGTTCAAGTTGGTCCAGGATGCTTTGCCTTGTTACTCTTCAGGGCTATAAAGCTCTGGAACCATGTTTTATCTAAATTTCCTTTCTCTTCTAGTGCCTATAATTTAAAATGTTTTTACTTAGATATAAACATGTATCTGTGAAAAATAAAATCATTTTTACATAAAATGTTCATTTTAAGAGGCGTCTAGGTGGCACAGTGAGTAAGAACACTGGCTTGGAATTGGGAGGACCCGGGATTGGTTCCGGCCTCAGAAAATGAGCACCCACACATAAATAATGACTGGCTGTGTAACCCTGAGCAAGTTACTTAACCCAATTGCTTTTAAAAAAAATGTCTATTTTATATGTAGGTATAAAATAAATAATATATTATAACATTTATATTATTATGAATATACACTTATCCAATTCATGTATATCAAATACTTACATACATATACATATATGTATATACATAATGAATGAATGACTTCAGAGCAAGATGTACCTCTAACCTTCCTTGTTTCCTCAGCTCAGGGGGCTTTGGGACATATAGTTCATTTATTGACCTTCGTTGCTGTTTGAGCATGAGGGTTCCATTTCAGGTTGTACTTTGATTTACAGTCTGGGGTGGTTGTTGTTCTTGGAAAACCTTTGGACAACAGTCTATACCAGTTTCAAGCCTAGTGGAGCTAAAGATATCCTTGGTGTAATTAACCCTTTGGAAACACTGTTGAAGTTTTCTCTATGGTGGAAAAGCTACATTGATAAACCAGAAACTTTGAAAGTAAGTCAAAGCCTCCTGAACAATTTGGATTGGCTCCAAGCACATGACTGGTGGTTTGATTCATAAATGCAAGCAAAAAGCTAGCTTCTTGGGACAGTGTACACAGATTTGATGTTAGTGAAAAGCTCCCTGAAGCAATATGGACAAGGATAACATTAGTGACAGTGGGACAGTGTAGACAGGCCTAAGGCTAACAAATTGTTCCCTGGGACAGTGTAGACAAGCACAATATTTGAGAATAGCCCTGTAGGACAGTGTAGACAGCTTGATACTAATGAAATACTTCTTGGGACAGTATGGACAAAACACAATTGAGTCTGGGAAAGGGGTAGGAAAGGCCCAGAGCACTATATATTGGAACATTTTTTAATGTGACTTTTAAAAAAAGTGACACATTTCTTAAGCAAAAATCAAATCTACAAGCCTGATGCTAGAGGCAGATACTAGTGACAGCTCAATGACAAAGTACAGTCAAGGACAGTTGGTGAACACTTTTGAGAACCCTAATTTCACATTGAGATGGGAGCTTGAGTTACATGAACCATAAAATATTCCCCATAAACATGAGCCCAAGGTTTGTAGCACAAGTTGGTCCAGGATGGTAGGTCTTATTACTCTTCTAGGCTATAAACTCTTTAAGGCTATATCCTGGACCTACAGACAGCACTGGGCTATGCCAATTGTAGGTGTTGAATGAATGAATGAAATATTTCTTAAGCACTTACTATGTACAAAGTACTGTGCTAAATGATAGAGATACAAATAGAGAAGGAAAACAATCCATGTTCTTAAGGAGCTGAAGTTCTAATGGGAGAGACAACACACATAGGAGGTTTTAGATGCAAGTCAGATGGAAAAGTCCCATGATCCTCTTTAGTTGTACAGCAGCAAAACAAATGGCAATGGCCTTTCTTTTTTTTTCCCCAAATGCTTTATTAACTTTTGGTTTACATCATTCATTTCCACCAGATTTTGAGTTACATTTTCCCCCCATTTTCCCCCTAACCCACCACCCCAAAATAGCAGAACCACAGGATATCCCCTCATCCAATCTGCTCTCTCTCATATCTTCTCCCATACCCCCTTTGACTTTACCATTAGGGCAAGGTGAATCTCTGTGCCCCCATGCCTGCACATCTTATCTCCCAATTACATTCAAAATAGTATTAATAATAGTATTTGTATATATTTGAAACATTTAATTTTAAAACTTCGACTCCCAGATCCATTCCCTTCATCCCTTGTCACCCACTCCCTCTGGGAGGATAAGCAATTCAATATGTGTTGTACATGTATAGCTATGCAAAACATTACCATAGTAGATATATTGTAAAAGACTGACTATATTTCCGTCCCACCCATCCCACCCCCAACCTGGTCCATTCCCTACTTTGATCCCGCCCCTCTTCAAAAGTGGGTGCCTCCAACCTCCCCTCCCCCTAGCATATGCCCTCCCCTCCATCATCCCCCCTCTCATACCCCTTCCCCCTACTCTCCTGCAGGGTGAGATATCCCATTTAGTATGTATGTCATTCTCTCCCTGAGCCAAATTCAATGAGAATGTGGTTTTGCCTTTTTGCCTTCCTGTTCTTCCCCTCCCTTGTAACCATTTCCCCTTGCCTCTTCTCTATGAGAGAGTTTATCCCATTCTGTCTCTCCCCATCTCCTCTTGCCACATTCCTCTCTCACCTTTTAACTTCACCCCTTAAGTATCATCAAATTCAACCTGTGCCCTCTATCCATGTATACCTGTAAACATATATACACCCATTCACACATGTATTCATATGCCCATATACCCTTCTTCAATTATTTTCATACTGAGAAAGGTTTCATCAGTCACAGTTATTGTTTTTCCATATAGGAATGTAAATCAACTTTGATAAGTTCCTTTTGATTTCTTTTCCCTGTTTACCTTCTCATGTATCTCTTGCTTCTTGTGTCTGAATGTCAAATTTTCTATTCAACTCTGTTTTTTTCCTCAAGAATGCTTGAAAGTCCTCTATTCCACTGAATGACCATATTTTCCCCTGAAACAAAATACTCAGTTTTGCTGGGTAGGTAATTCTTGGTTTTAATCCCAGGTCCTTTGCCCTCTGGAATATCATATTCCATGCCATTCAGTCCCTCAGTGTAGAAGCTGCCAGGTTCTGTGCTATTCTGATTGTGTTTCTACAATATTGAAATTGTTTCTTCCTGGCTGCTTGGAATATTTTCTCCTTGATCTGGGAATTCTGGAACCTGGCTATAATATTCCTAGGAGTTTTCTTTTTGGGATCTTTTTCAGGAGGCGATTGGTGGATCCTTTCAACCTCTATTTCCCCCACTGGGTCTAAAACATCAGGGCAATTTTCCTTGAGAATTTTTTTTTTTGCTTTTTGGAGGGCAGTTGGGGTTAAGTAACTTGCCCAAGGTCACACGGCTAGGTTTTTGTTTGTGTGTGTGTTAAGTGTCTGAGGCCGGATCCGAACTCAGGTCCTTCTGACTCCAGGGCCAGCGCTCTACTCACTGCGCCACCTAGCCGCCCCCCTTGAGAATTTCTTGAAGGATGGTTTCTAGGTTCTTTCTTTGATCATGGCTTTCAGGTAGTCCAATAATTTTTAAATGATCTCTCCTGGATCTATTTTCCAGGTCAGTGGTTTTTCCCATGAGATATTTCACATCACCTTCTATTCTTTCAATTGCTTGGATCTGTTTAACAGCATATTGATTTCTCATAAAGTCACTAGCTTCCATTTGCTCCAGTCTAATTCTGAAGGAATGAATCTCCTCAGTGAACTTTTGAGATTCTTTTTCCATCTGGCAAATTTGGCTTTTTAAGGCATTCTTTACCTTATTGCCCTTTTGAGCCTCCTTTGCCATTTAAGTTAGTCTATTTTTTAAGATGTTGTTTTCCTCAGTCAGGCTGTTGACTCTTATTTCATACTTTTCCTGCATCCTTCTCATTTCTCTTCCCAATTTTTCCTCCACTTCTCTTATGTGGTTTTAAAAATCCTTCTTAAGGTCCTCTATGGACTGTAACCCACTCGTATTTTCATTTGGGACTTTTGGTGCAGGATTTCTGACCTCAGTCCTTCTCCTGTTCCATGCTTCAATCCTCTTTGCCCCCCAAATAGGAGTCTAATATTGAATTTTTCTGTTTATTTTGTTTCCTTTGCCTAGGCATGTTGCACTTAATTACTTGACTTTTGGGCTTGTTGCCACAGTAGAACCCTGCCACCAGATAGGGGAGCTTCTGTCCCAAATGTTGGGATCTTCTCTACTGCCAGAGGTATTAGTTGAGTACCCTCCCTGAAGCCCCCACACACTCTGGCAAGCTGGACACACACTCCAAGGCCTCCACCCCAGACCACAATCCAGATCCAGGGAGGTTAAAGCAAGAGCGATTACCCCCCAGACTGATTGCCAGATCCCCCTACAGTTACCAGGCCAGGAGCTGAAGCTGCAACTGAAGCTGCAAAATGGCGTCTGTGCCATGTCTCCTCAGTTGCTTCTGGCCCCCAGGGGAAGAAGTTGATGTGCTCCCAAATACTGGTCCCAAAGTCCATAGGGCACTAACCTCTCATTTTGTGTTGGAAATTCTGGAAAAGCCACAGCTACTGGTATTCTGGAGTCCCTCCAGCTGGCTGCTGGTCCGGCCTTGGGACTAAAACCGAGACTCATGCTGTCTGGGGCTCAGCTCCAGCTCCCAGAATGCTGCATTGGCCGCTCTCTGCCAAGCTGCCGGGCTGTCCTCACCGGGAGGTTAGCTTCTCTGTGTTGTTCTGTGGGTGCTGGAGCTCCAGAGGTTGTTCAGAGTACCCCATTTTACATCATTTTGAAGTGGTGTGGGCTGGAGCGCCATGGAAGTGCTCTTTCTACTCCACCATCTTGGCTCCTCCTCACAATGGCCTTTCTTTAATGTTATATCCTCTTATAAAATCCAATCAAGTTTCTGATGTTGAACCATTTCACAGCACTTGTTCTGGGTCTTCAGTAGCTAGGGTTTAGTACCTGCAGGAGCAATGGCCAGACTGCATCTTCAGAAGCATTGCTTTTCAGGATGATGGTTAAGAGTCTCAGACCAGAAGCATTGTTAATCTCAAGGTTCTAGGCTTCAGGGTCCTGGGCTGTCTCCACTGGGTTCTGAGAGGAGACATGGTGGTTAAGGTGGTAGTGGTGGTGTTTTGACTTATCTGGCATATACTGCCTCCTTTCTCTTCCTCAGGGTGCCTCACCTACTTTGTGGGTGGCAGCTGGTGGGGATGATTGGCCCCTTTCCCATGGGGATTGTTTCCCAAGATGTTGGCTGAGAAGACTTGACTGGAAGCAGGATTGGTTATGGGGTAGGGTGGGGGTGGGGTTAATGCTACCACTCCGAAAGCCCTTATGGGGCTATAATTTTGGGATATAGCCCTAGTAGTGGTACTGCTGAATCAAAGGGTATGCACAGTTTTATCAGCCCTTTGGGAGTGGTTCCAAATTGCCTTCCAGAATGGTTGGATCAGTTCACAACTCCACCAACAATGCATTCATGTTTCAGTTCTCCCACATCTCCAATATTTGTCATTTTTTTCTGTTATATATATTTCCATATATAAAATCATATCATATCTTCAGAGCAAGTTGTCCCTATAACTTTCCTTGTTTCCTTAGCTCAGGGGGCTTTGGAACTGCCTCTTGGCAGTTTGTAGGCAGTTGTTTCTTGAGATGATGAAGGAGGTGGGCTCTTTCTCCACAATAATTTCTCTCCTCAATGATGCCTGTAGGAGAGGGGCTAGAAATAAACCAGGTGGTCTGGAGGGCATTGTTATTCCCAAATCTCCCAAGGTCAGGATTTTGAGCCTGCCTGTTTTTCTGAACTTCATCATGGTCTCCAAAAATTCATTGCCCTATAAGAAGATACTCATCAACTTTGAAACTCATATTCCCTCTGTATCTGCTGTCCCTGATTGAGACCTCTCCCTCCCTTTGATTGGAAAGGGACATTCTCTTCAATCCTCCATTTAAGGAGAGTGCCCAGGGTAGCTATCTCATCATCTCCCACCAGGCTACAGGACTTTATCACGTTCCCAGATTCCTTCCCCCTTTCTTTTTTCAGTTTCTTTTTATATATTGTCTTTCCCCATTAAAATGAAAAAAAAAAATACTCTAAATCACTATTGATTAGAGAAATGTAAATTAAAACAACTCTGAGGTATCACCTCACACCTCTTCTAGTCTAAGACTCTTAGCCATTATCCTGAGAAGCAATCCTTATGACTATACAGCCTGGCCACTGTTCCTGTAGGTACTAAGCACTAGCTACTGAAGACCTAGAACAGAAAGTTCTTATTACCCAACAGTAGTCCAAGTGCAAGTCCTTGGTGCTGTTAAATGGTTCCACATCAGAAACTGATATGATTTTATAAGTAGAAATCTATGTAACAGAAAAGAAAAACGACAAATATTGGAGATGTGGGAAAACTGAAACATGAATGCATTGTTGGTGGAGTTGTGAACTGATCCAACCATTCTGGAGAGCAATTTGGAACTACTCCCAAAGGGCTTATAAAACTGTGCATACCCTTTGATTCAGCAGTACCACTACTAGATCTATATCCCAAAGAGATCATCAAAAAGGGAAAAGGTCACATGTACAAAAATATTTATAGCAGTTCTTTTTGTAGTGACAAAGAATTGGAAATTGAAAGGATGCCTTCAACTGGGGAATGGCTGAACAAGTTGTGGTATATGAATGCAATGGAATACTATTGTGCTATAAGAAATGATGAGTAGGCAGGTTTCAGAAAAACCTGGAAAGACTTATATGAATTGATGCTGAATGAAGTGAGCAGAATCAGGAGAAAAGCATTGTATACAGTAATAACAACATTGTGTGATTAACTATGATAGACTTACCAGCAACACATACCCAAGACAATTCCAAAAGACTCATGATAGAAAATGCTAACTACATCCAGAGAAAGAGCTAAGGAGTCTGAATGCAGAATGAAACATACTATTTTCTCTTCTTTTTTCTTTCTCTTGTTTTTTTTTCCCTTTTGTTGACTCTTCTTTCACAACACGATTAATATGGAAATGTTTAACATGATTGTACAGGTATAACCTATATCAGGTTTCTTGTTGTCTTGGGGAGGGGGTAGGGAAAGGAGGGTGAAAAGTTTGGAACTCAGAATCTTTTCTTTTTGGAGGGGAAAAGGCAGGGCAATTGGGGTTAAGTGACTTGCCCAAGGTCACATGACTAGTAAGTTTTAAGTGTCTGAGATCAGATTTGAACTCAGGTCCTCCTGACTCCAGGATTGGTGCTCTATTCACTGTGCCACCTAGCCTCCCTGGAACTCAAAAATCTTACAAAAATGAATGTTGAAAACTATCCTTGTACATAACTGGAAAAAAATAAAATACTACTAAATTAAAAAAAATGAAATAGAAAATTTATGATGAAAATTTTAAAGAAATGTAAGTTTCTTGAGGTAAGGGACTGCCTTTTGCCTTTCTTTATATCCCCAGTGCTTAGCACAGTGTCTGGCCTGTAGTAGCCACCTAATAAATGTTTATTGACTATTGACTATTGTCTCCATTGGAGTCTGAGGAGAAATGGAAGTCAAGGTGGTTGAATTGTTTGTGAAACTGAATTCAGTTGGATTCATTTAATAGCAAGGTCTTTGAAGGGCCTGAGGGATGGAGCACTGAGTGAACCATTGGCATGGGATGTCTATGAGCATCTTCTGTTACACTCCTAGCAGGGAGTTTTGCATCATCTTGCATGAATTCATTTTCTAGCCATATGTCACTGAAGCCTTGTTAGACCTTCCTTCCTTCCTTTTTTTTTTTTGTTTGAGTCTTCTTGTACAAAATGAATAATATGGAAATGTTTTACATGATTGCATAACTGATTTCTTACTGTTTCAGGGGAGAGGGGAGGGAGGGATGGAGAGAATTCAGAACTCAGAACTTTAAAAAAGTGTCAAAAATTGTTTTAACATGTAATTGGGGGGTGGTTAGGTGGTGCAGTGAATAGAGCACCGGCCCTGGAGTCAGGAGGACCTGAGTTAAAATCCAGCCTCAGACACTTAACACTTACTAGCCATGTGACCTTGGACAAGTCACTTAACCCCAAATGCCCTGCTTTCCCCCTTCCAAAAGGCCACCCCCCCAAAAAAAACCTCATGTAATTGGGGAGAATTATTATTAAAAATGAAAAAAAAGAGCCCTCAAATTGCATAGCTCAGTGCTGATCCCAGTACTTTAACTTCAAAACATCAGCATGGATACTTTGATAACAATATATATATATATATATATATATATATATATATATGTAATATACATCACTTCTCTTCATAAGACTATCTGGTCACTGGATCCAGGTGGCTCTGGAGGAGAAAGTGAGCTTGGTGACCTTGCACAGCTCTCCCTCCCTCAAATCAAAGTCAACTACAAGTCATGTAATCTTTTCCCTGATGCCATGGTCAAACACAAGAGACTAACATTCAAGCTAAACTGGCCTGCTTGCTGTTCCCAGAATTTGACACTACTTTTCCCCTCCTCTGTGCATTTGTACAGGCTGTCTCTCTTTCCTGGAAGAAACTTCCTTCTTACCTCTTAGAATTCCTAACTTCCTCCAAGGTTCAGAAGTTCAGCAGCCTTTCCTCATTCCTCTTTTACCCTTAGTCTTTAGAATTCTTGCTTTTCCTTCTCCTCCCCCCCCCCCATCCTCTTCATCCTCCTGTTCTTCCTCCTATTGTCATGAATACACTCATCTGTATACCTGTTGAATCCTCTAATAGAATATAAGCTCTTTGAAGGCAGGCCCTAATTTTCATTTTATCATGTTATCCCCAGCCCCTAGCACAGTGCCTTGCAGATGCTTAATAGCTGCTTATTAGGGTTGAATATACTAAATAGCTACATCAAACTTCTCCCCAGTTCAATACATCCTCTGAATTTCCTAATGATTTTCTTAAAGCATGGGTTAGATGATATTCTCCCCATGCCCAAATCAACTCCAGTGGCCTCTAGGGTTAAGTATCAATGCCTATGTTTGGCATCCAAATTTCTTTATAATCTAGTTCCTCCTACTTCTGTAGACTTTAAAAAATAGATTTTTCTTCTCTAGTAGTAGATAGGTGACACACTCAAATTTAACCTCAGATTTAGTAACTGTATGATCCTAGGCAAGTGATTTAACTTCTGTGTGTCTTAGTTTCCTTATCTGTAAAATGGGAATAATAATAGCACCCACCTCCCAGATAATATTTGTAAAGTGCTATATAAATGCTAGTTATTTTTCTGTTCCAGCCATATTGGCCTACCCACAATTCTGCACACATGACACTTCATTTCCGGCCTCCTTGTTTTTGCACTGGCTGTGCCTCATGCCTGACATGAATTCCTTCCTCATCTCCACCTCTTATAATTCCTGGTTTCCTTCAAGACTCAGGTCGAGAGCCACCTTCTACATAGAACCTTTTTTGATCCCCCCCAGATGCTAATACTCCCCCTTCCAAAATGACCTCATTCATTTGTACTTATTCTGTATATTCTTACAAACATATATGTAGGTCTGTACACTATACAAACATACACAGATTTTCCCTTACACTAGAATGTAAGCTCCTTGAAGGCAGAGACAGTTTTAGTTTTGTCTCCATATCACCAGAGCCCAGCACACAGTAGGTGTTTAATATATGCTTATTGATTGGTTGACTGAAAGACTCTATGGTTGATGCCAGACTAGCCTCTTTTTTTTTTTTTTCTGTTTCTCTCACATGAAACTCTTTCCTCTGTCTTGGTGCTTTTTGAAAAGGCTGCCCCCACTTCCTCAATATCTCTTCCTCTTAGAATACCTACTTTTCTTCAAAGCTCAATTCAATTTCTGTCTTCTACATGAGATCCTTCTTAATTACCCTATCTGATGTCAATGTTGTATATTTTCATTGTGTTTTATATATAATTATTTATATATACTTACGTCAGTAATTCAATCAGCAAGCATTTATTAAGCACCTGCTATGTTCCAGGCACTGTGTTAAGCACTAGAGATAAAAAAAGGCAAAAAAATTCACTCTTTCAGTGAAGTCACAGTCTAATGGGGGAGGCAATGTGTAAGCAACTATGTACAAAGCAGATATATAGAGGATAAATTATAAGTAATAAGCAAAAGGAAGGAATTAGAACTAATAGAGATGAAAGGAAAACTTCTTGTTGAAGTCTTGTGAGATTTTAGCTGGAATTTGAAGGAAGTTAGGGAAGCCAGGAAACAGATGAAGAAGCAGAGAATTCCAAGCATTGGGAATAACCAGTGAAAATGTCTGAAGTCAGATAAACAGAACAGAAAATACAAGAAAAATAAACATTAGAAAAAGAAATTTAATAAATGACAAATAACTCCCAAATAGAAAAATCAAGTCCTATATGGATTTACAAGGGAATTCTACCAAAAATTTAAAGAAAAATTAATCCAATACTATATAGACTATTTGAAAAAATAAAGAAGAGTCCTATAAAATCCTTTCTTTGACACCAATGTGGTCTTCTTTCTTACCTAAACCAGAAAGAGTCAAACAGAGAATGAAAACTATATACTAATATCACTAATGAATGCTGAAGCAAAAATTTTAAATAAAATATAAGCAAGAAGATTACAGCACCATAACACAAGACCATGCACTATGATAAGGTTGGATTTATACCAGGTCAATACTAGGAAAACTATAAATATAATTGACCATATTGATAACAAAACCAACAAAATCACACAACTGTGTCAATTGATACAAAAAAACTCTTGAGTGAAGATTAGTGAGACAGACAGAGGATAAAGGGGGAAATCCTGAGAAGATGGGATAGATTGTACACATAGAAAGGTTTGCCTCGTCAAGGAGAAATTCACCTTTTTGTCTGAGATAATGGTAAAGGAAGAAATAGTGGTGGAGGGCATGTGAATGATGAGATGAGGAGGAGATCGGAGGGAGGACTTGGTGAATTTCTTCAATTTTTCAGGGAAATATGAGGTAAGCTTCTATGCTGGGGTGGGGGGGTGGAAAAGGGAACCATGGGATGTTTGAAGTTGGATGAAAAGGCTCGTAAAAGGCACTATAGTGAGTGGGACAGTGAGTTGATTAGGAAGGTATAAAAAATGACCTTGCTGCAGAGAAGCCTCATTGAGATTATGTATGTCACAGATTTTTGTGGACCTAGTTAGACTGGTCTCGTGATTTTTCTCCAGTTTAGTTCCATAGCATGTAATTGGTGAGAGTGATGGGAAGTATCTTTAGTACTGGGAATAATGTAAAGTACATTTACAATAAAGTAATCAAAAGACCACAGATGATGAGAATAGTACAGGACTATGGATGGCTTGGCAGGATGGTGTCTCACCTGATAGGTGAATACAGGAAGGGATTGTTTCTTTGTCTTGTGTGCCCAGTTCTTAGCACATACTGGGTAGGGGCATAAGCATTTATTAACTATTCTTCTTCTTGGATTTTTTTTTTCTTTTTGGAGGGAATAAGGTAAGGCAATTGGGGTTAAGTGACTTGCCCAAGGTCACACGGCTAGTTTTTTGTTTTGTTTGTTTGTTTGCTTTTGTGTTGTTGTTGTTAAGTGTCTGAGGCCAGATTTTAACTCAGGTCCTCCTGACTCCAGGGCTGGTGCTCTATTCACTGAGCCACCTAGCTGCCCCTCTCCTCCTCCTCCTCTTCCTCCTCCTCCTCCTCCTCCTCTTTCTGTTCTTCTTCTTCTTCCTCCTCCTTCTTCACTAAGGTCAATATTTTCTAAATATTATCTCATGACTCAGGTGAGACAGATAGATAGAGAGAGATAGAGGGGGGCACAGAGAGAAGATATAATCAGACAAAATGAAACAGAAAAAAACAAAAGAGAACAGATAAAAGAGAGAAGAAAAAAAAGAAGAGAGTGGATGGAGAAACAATAGAGGTAGAAAGGGACAGATAAAGGAAAGAGACAAAAGAGAGAACTAAGGAAAGGGAATAAGGAAGTAAGAAGACAAAATAGAAGAGAGGGAGAAGACAAAAAAGATGAAGTTTTAGGGCTGGAAGGGATCTTAAAGATTTTCAAATCCAACTCTCTCATTTTACAAATGAGCAAATTGAGGCCTAGAAAAGTTATGTGACTTGCCCTAGGTAAACACAAGTGAGTGACAGAAACAAAATTTGAACCCCGGCCCTCTGACTGAAGAGCCTTTATTCTTTCTTCTCTACCATACCATAGAGGTTGAGTAAGTAGGGTGAAGAAGAGGAAATTAGCATTCAGGATTCTGGGGCTGAGTTTCCTCACCTGAAAATGAAAGGAGTCCTCTAAGGAACAGCTTCTGAAGTCATGATGCGCTGCTCGGCTTCTGTGGAAATTCAAGCAATCAGAGTTTTAGAGTTGGAGGGACTCAGAAGCCTTCTAGGTCTCAATAACAGTCCCCACCATAATGCACCAGACATGTGCTCATTCAGCTTTTGCCTGAAGACTTCTGATGAAGGTCATTCTGCTGCCTCCTTTGGAAGCCCATTATATGTCTGACCAATTTGCTAGGAAGCATTTCTTGGGGCCTAAATCTACCAGTGCAACTTCCTTTCACCATTTCTCCTAGTTCTTACTCTCTGGGACTGAGCAGATTAAAGTTAATCTCTCTTTTAATTGGCAGTTTAAAACAAAATTTCAACATCATTACTACCCTTCCCCAGCAGTCTTCTTTTATAAATGTTCTGTTCAACAAAACTTTTTATAACATTATATAGCTTCATATATCATTATATAGGGGTGTATGGGGTATTCAGGGAGAACTAGCACCTCTGGTATGGGGGTTTGTCAAGCACTTTTCAGGACTGCTCATCCATCTTTGGTGTCCACCTTCACTGGACTCTTACTTGTGGCTCCAAGAAGCTATAGCAGTGCAGTGGCCACATCCTAGTAAACCATCTAGGCAGACAGGCTAATCCAGGTTGAGGGTAACCAACAGGCCTCAAACCTGTCAGTGAGTTAGGTGGATGTTCACCCTAAACATTTGATGACTTCTCTCGGTGGAACAGGCAGATGAGAACAATTTGTTCCAATGGCCACAAAGGCTGATGAAGTAGATGCTATGGAGTGCTTAGAGCTTAGTTAGACATCAAAGATACCAAGGTCATCTACTGCATCCCAGGCCATGGCTAGTAGTCTTGACTTTTGTTTTGCCACTAGACTTTGGTGACTCTGAAAGAGAGAGTGAGGCTGACAACTTTGTGCAAGCCTGCCTCACTTAAATCCAATTCACAAGCAAGTCAAGACATTACCCCATGGTGTCATTGGTCCTCTTTGAAAATGAAGGATGAACAATGACATATAGCATTAATTGGAGGCTTGTTCCCAGTCAACACTGAAATACAAAGCTTCTCCTCTGCCTCCTCTAGCAGCAAGCCCTAAACCCCTCAGAGATCCCAGCAAAACTTTGACTATAAAGCCCTGTAAGAGCCTGACTCCCCAGCAGCACCTAACCTGAGTAGGGCAAGACTTAAAAATAGGACATTTTCTCTTCTTTGTAAAAATTTTCTTATTACTAAGAGCAATACCTTAGATTTATTCAGGTAAAGAAAGCACCTTCACATATCTGAACTAATTTGATCCTCAAAACAACTCTTCAAAATCCAGAAGGTCGTGTTTGGAATCCCCATTTTACACATGAAGTAAGGCCCAGAAAAATTAAATGATTTGTCCCAGGTCAATGGCAGAGTCAATACTAGAAGTCTGGTCTCCTGATTATGAGTATGTTTTAATGAAGGGACTCTTAACTTGGTGGTTTTGATTGTTTTAAAAAAATTTATTCCTGGATTTCTGTGGATATCAGATTCCTCTGATATCCTGTGTATACCTACTGAACATCACTTCATTATTTGAGTCTTAGTTTCCTCATCCACAAAACAAGGGAGTTGGATGAGATTGCCTTTGAAGTCCCTTCCAGGTCAAAGATTCTATGAGTCTATGATTCTATTATAATGTAACTTCTAATAGGCAAAGGGTACCTTTGTTTCTTCATCTAACAGGCTGAATACTATGGGGAAGGCAAAAGGAACATATAGTCTTTGCCCTCTGGGAGTGTGAGTCTCAGGCAATTCCTTGCATGATGTAGGCCAATAATAGATATTCTATAAATATAGCAAATATATCAATAGTATCTATAACATATTACAAACATAGAATTTTTTCACTGAATGAGCCCAAACTTTTCTATTTCTGTTAGAGGGAACATCATCTACCCAGTCAACTAGATTTGTAAACTTGGGGTGATCCTTATCTTGACTTCCCTGGCCCTTACTTTCTATATTTAATCAGTTTACAAGTCCTCCCATTTATACCTCCATGATATCTTCCACATCTATCCTTTTCAGTGAGATGGCCACCACCCTTGTTCAAGATCTTCTCGGCTCCTACCTGGGCTATTGTAACAACCTCCTAATTACATCTCCCTGTCTTTAGTTTATCACCTTTGCCACTGATTCTCATAACAACCCTGGCAGATAGGTACTATTATTATCCCCATTTTATAGATGGGCAAACAGAGGTTAAATGACTTGCCTAACATCACTCAGCTAGTAATGTCTGAGGCCACATTTGAACTCAGGTCTTTCTGCCTCTAGGACTAGCACTCTGGCGGCTTTACCACCCATCTGCCTCTGTTATCTGACCATATCACTTGCCTAACCCCAACTCTTCAGTGGTTCCCTATTGTTTCTATGATAAAAATGCATACTTCTCAGCCTGGCATTTAAGCCCTCCTTAATTTTGCTCCCACCTAAGTTTCTATCCTTTACCCATGCTGTTCTTTTTAAAGTCCTCTATATTCCAGCCAAAACAGACTGAACTTGAAGTTTCATCTCTGGCCCTTATGCATCTTGTCAGTATCCTTATTTTCCCTTAAAGCTCAGTTCATATGCCACCTCCTCAATGGAGTCTAACTTGCCCTACCACAATTGCTTGTCTTCTCTTTTACCTCAATTTACCCTACATTTATTAGAGTATGTGTTTTATTCTTCCAGTAAGATGCAAGCTGTTAAGAGTGAGAATAATTGTATTTTTATTTTTGGATTCCCCAAATAGAGCACAGTGCCTATACAAAGTATCCCCAAAATCTTAGGGCAGTTTTAAATGTTAATTGACTATTAAAACCTTAAAATTGCCCTAAAATTTTGGAGATACAGTGTACTAAGCACATAGTAGGTGTTTAATACATGCCTGTGGTTGAATGATCTTAGAATTAGAAGAAACCTGCCTCCAGGTATAAACTTAGCTTTGTTGTGCTGTGGCTGACCTTCCCAGAGCATCCATTCTCAAGGCTTCCAGTGGCAAATTCTTTCTGTGTGTGTTTTAATGGTTTTTTTTTAAACTGGATTTAATTGTAAGAAGTAATAAATTAGGTATCTGGAAAAACATCCCCTTGTCCTACCAAAGGACATTTGTGTTCTCGGATGACTAACAACCCTGAATTAACATTATTTAGTATTTATAACTTCCGATTCTACAAAAACTTACTTACAAATGTTACTGGTAAATTCCTGCCTTCAGGATATTTTTAGTGGCTATTGTCTGTTCTGACAATGTTCCTAGCAATGTATCTTTGCTAACTAGAAGGGCAGGGGATTCATTCATTTTAGCAGAGAGAGAATTTGGAGGTTTTCCCTAGAGACTGACTTGTTTTTAAAAAATTATAGAGCTCGGAGAGTAACAATCTCTTTGGTGCTGAAGGAGGCTGCTGGGAGACTTGAGGTATACATAATCACAGGGGGAGGGGGTGAGAAAGAAAAAGGAAGAAAGGGAGGAAAGAGAATCAATCAATCTACCCATCAATAAACACTTCTTAAGGATCTACTTGGATTAGAAGATTCAATTCAATTTCAATTCAATTCAATTTAACAAACATTTATTAAGCATCTACTATTTCAAGGCACAATACTAGGCAGATATCAAGGTAAAAAACAAAAAAAGATCCTACCCTCAAAGGGTTCATATTCTATTGGGGAGGTAGATACAAAATGTATATAAGTAAATAAATGCAAAGCTAATATATACAATATGCTTAATAGCTGGTCTGGGGATCCAGAGAGGACTGCTATAGGAGGTAGCACCTGACTGTGCTTTGAAGGAAGTTACAGATTGTGCCAAGTGGAGGTGATTGGGGAGAAATGCATTCCAGACGCTTCAGATCACTTGGGCAAGGTCACGAGGCCTGGGGATGGAATGTTGGATAGCAGGAACAATTCTCAGGTCAGTTTAACTGGAACATAGGGTGAAAAAAGGGGAGAAATAGGAAGAAAGGATGAAAAAGTAGGTGGTGGGAGCCAGGTTTTGATAGGGGAAGCTGAATGAATATTTCATCTTGGAGATGATCAGGTGCCACTGGAGATTTTTTTGATTAGGAAAGCATTTGGGGGTCCTTTTAGTTTTAAATCCTATGATCATTCTGTGTTGTCCAGTCCAGCACCAGGAGCTTCAGAGAATATATGGAGAAGGAGAAATGATGATTCTTGTGCTCTTTTAGGTTCTGAATCTAGTTGGGAAGACAAGGTATAATGCAGCATATCAGAAAATAAGGAGGTGCTAGGCTGTGATGCCTTTCTGTAATTCAGGCATTTAGGTACTAAGTCTGAGCTTACTTACCCATAGGACTGGGAAGTTCTGTCTGAGCTGTCCCAATTCATTAGGTGCTACCTTTGAGATTTCATGAGGTGGGTGTGTCTCCCCCCCCCCCCCCAACTAGCCCATCCTCAGGGGCAGGAACCCTTAAATGAAAAACACTGTTGTGGAAGGGAATGTAGGGAGGGCCCTCTACTGAAGCCATACACTGATCTGCTTCTCTTGCCCATAAATTCTCTTTAAGGGTTTCTGCAAAGAGGACAAGAAAATTTAAGAGGCTGGTAAGCTTCTGGCAAGGAGATGTACAACTTTATTTGAGTATTTAATTTCCTCTTTCATTCATAAAATAAACATCGTTGATTTATCTGAAAGAGGCTGTAAACTCATTCAGTGTTTTCTTAAAGGAGTCCATAGGACAAGCAGCATGGTAAATTGCCTCGGAGAACTTGACCTGAAAATGTGCCTGCTTTTAAATTATACACATCCAGGAAATGGTTGGATTCAACATTTTAGTTAGAAAGGTTAACATGTTTGGGCTTGATTGTCTTAAATCTTTCACCAGAAAATCCTGTAGGAAGCAGGACGTTGAAGGAAGGGGACCATGGATTCTCAGTGTCTAGGAAAAGCTCCCAGACTTTCAAAGGAAAACATCCATTAATCATGGGGGAACTACTCAATCTAATAAAAGTTGTTGTTAAAATAAGAGAGACTGGTAAGTAAGTGTTTTCTCTATTTAGTTTATAATCTTAAAGAAAAACTCATTATCTTCTGCTTGTTCTCCCCTTTCCCCCAAATTGAATGACTGAAATTGTTCTCTCTTGGCTAGCTCCGGTTGCTGTTTGGCAAAGCAGGAAATTTTTAGTGTGCAGTGTACAATGGAAAAGAAATGAAGAACACTGTGTTATTAGGAAACTGTCCCCCAGGAAGTGCTGAAGATCGCCTTCTTGCATTTGTTTCTTGGAGGCAAGAGTTTTCAGGAGAAGGAAGATCCTGGACTTCTGAATGGGCCGGGTACCATGTTAGCTGAGGAACACTGCTGGTGTTGGCAAAGTGGTGGCCAGATGTTCCTCCCCCCACCCCAAATCCCTGCTACAGTCAGTGTGGGCCTCAATCTGCTGGGTACTGAGGGAGAGGCTAGCCACCCCATCACCATTCATCACTGCTAATCTATCTAGTTAGCAGTCAGAGGAGCCACTTTGGTTTTAATTTAGCTAAATTAAAGGGAATTACAACTATCCATTTGTGAATGGGGACCAGGTATTCTGACAACTTTCCTGCTTCTTTCCTTTCCTTCTGCTCTCCCAAATTCATGGCATCCTCTCCCCAAGAAGTTGAGCCAAATTCAAGCCATATATCATCAACTTGGAGATGAAAGCTCTTATGGGAGGTGGTATCTCTGCTCAAGTCCTCTGAGTTAAGTTTCCTAAAAGTCTGGAAGATTTTAAAGGCAGATTCAGGTCCTAGGAAACTTCTGGAGACTTTGAATGGTGCAGTTACTAGTTATGACCTCAAGCAACTTCCCAGTGCCCACAGTCCCCAAGGATCAGCCTTACCAAGACTGTCACCAGGCATGGGAGACCAGAATGAATTATGTCTGCAAGGGGAGTCAACTTGTCTTACCCTGACTTGGGGCATTACACAGACAAGATGTGGGCACATTGAGCTGTGTTTTTGGAGGTGCCTTGGTTCTGTTTTTCTTTTCTGACCTGTTAGACAGAGCTGGTCTTCCTAGCAATGCCAAGTCCATTGTTTTCTCTTCTGATTTCTACCCATGTGAGCACTAAAATGACTTTGTAAGCCATTAGAAATATACAGCTTGAAGAAAAGAAGATTTGAGTATTGTAGGGAAAAGAACTCTGGGCTGGGAATCAGGAAACCTGCATTCTAGTTCCTTCTCTACCACATATTGGGCATATGACTTTGGGCAAGTCACAACTCTGTGAGCCTCAGTTTCCTTTGGGAAGACATCTGTAAGATAGCACTGATCATCCTGTCCCATTGCTATTATCGAGTTATTAAGAAGTTGAAGGGCACAACATGAAGGCATGTGGACGGAATGCTGGACTAGGAATAGGAGGACCTTAGGTTCCAAAGCTGCTGCCTCTCACAGTATGCTAGAATGGGGCTACTAGAGATCTCTGATCAACTCACCTTCTAAGCTTCTATTTCCTCATCTATAAAATGGAGATAATCGTATCACCACCTCAAAGGATTGTTTTGGGACCTAAAAGAGATAATGCATGTAAAGCATTCTGCAAACTCTGAAGTCTCACCTCTTAATGTAAATTTGTCTCACCAGTTAACAAGCATTTATTAAATGCTTGCTGTATACCAGACACTGTGCTAAAGTCCAAGGATACAAAGACAAAAGTGAAACAATTGCTGTCCTATAAAAACATATTCTAATGAAGGAGAAAATATGCAAAATGGCACAGGGTACTTATGGAAGGAGGGCACCAGCAGCTGTGGTGACGGGGAATCAGGAAAGGTTCATATAAGAAATTGCTACCCAAATCTCCTTGATTTTCTTTCTGTGGTTGTTGTATGCATTCTTGTCTCCCTTATGAACTTGCAAGTTCATGGATGGTGCCTTCTATTTTCCCCCAATATTGAGCATCAGCATTGGGTATACAGTAAGTACCTATAACTACTTACTTAAGGAATCCATTCCCAGAATGGTACCTTACTCCTCAATAACTACGGTTTGTGTTTATTTTGTATATATTCTATAGATAATACGTACATATATGTGTATGTACACACACACACACACACACACACACACACACACACACACACACACACATATATATATATATATATATATATATATATATATATATATATATATATATATATATATATATGCTTTCTTCCCTATTAGAATACAAGATTCTTGAAGGCAGGAACTATTTCATTTCTGTCTTTGTATGCCCAGTGTTTAGAATAGTACTTGGTGCATAATAGGTGCTTAATAAATTCTTGTTGATTGATGGGTATTGATAATACCAATAATATGACCTTTAGTGAATTGAAAGTATTAATGGATATGAAGACAGAAATTCCCAAGGAATTCATGGAATTACCTTCTGATGTCATTCATCAGATAAGGAAAATAATGAGATTATGGCCAACATGAACCCTGCATCTGGAGCACAAGCCTATGCCTTGTCCTGTGATCCAGCAAACTGTAATTGTTGTGCACCTCTCTGCTAGGCTGACCTCACCCATAAAGAGAACCAAATAATTTATTAAGTTCATACTATCTGTCAGGTACTATGCTAAGTGCTTTATGGCTGTTATGTCATTTGGTCCTCACAACAACCTGGGAGGTAAGTGCTATTATTATCCCCATTTAGCAGATGAGAAACTGTCAGGCAGAGGTCAAGTGACTTGTCTAGTTAAGAAGTGTCTGAAACTGGATTTAAGCTCAGTCTTCGCTCTGCCCAGTGCTGGGGTTCCCTGTACCACCTAGCTGCCAGCTCAGTCCACAGGATACCTAAGCAGGAGGGCCTCATCAGGTTTGCAAAGAGATGGAATCCTCCAGAGACTTCTGCTTGGTCAGATCTTTAGGGTGCTGTGCCAATGAGGCACTAATTACCTTCAGTTTCTGATGTACCACAAGGTTATCTCTCTATTTTCCCTGCAGGCACCATGAAAGACATTCCCTTAGGGAGACTCTAGACTTTGAAGTCAGGGATCACATTTTATGCTTTTTTATGATGCCCATTTAACCAAGTCTAGAGGTAAAGTTGTTCAGTAGTTGCTCAGTGCACAAGTGGGGAACTGAATTGAGCTGAGTAGGCCTGTGAGAGTCATAGACTCAGGTTCTCAGAGGATCTTCTGGAGAAGTCATAGATCTTTCCATCCTGGGGGGAATTCTACCTGCAGCAACCCTGATAGGAAGCAATCTAATCTCTGCTTGAATGTATCTGGTGGCAGGAGTAGGCAGGTAGAAACCTAATAGACTTTTCAGGTTCTTTTTCATTCTATGATGCAAAGAAGTAACACATTAATTCTATTCTTGCTGGTTATACTTGTTAAAGAGTCCTTCCTGACATTGAGGAGCAATCTGCAAGTGTCACCCACTGGTCTTTGCTTTGCCCTTTGGATCTACACAGAATGAGTCTTTGCCAGGTAAACTCTTTCTGTTCTTCCACAGAGGAGTTTGGAAAAAAGAACAACACAAAAGCCCATTGTTTAATCTTGATGCTTCTGGATCCCTCTTCCTGACAGGATCTCTTATTTTATTTGCATTTATTCCTCTGCAAACAATTTCCTAGCGCAACAACCTGTCTGTTCCACTTCTTCATTCTGGGGTGATCTGCTCGAGAAACTTTCCTTCCTTGGTCCCCAGGGAGATTGTGAGCTGGGAAGGACTAAGTATGAATAGATACTGGATCTGGGACCCACTGGGTGGTTGCCAAATGCCTTTGAACCACCAGGAGACCAAGTTCTCATTCCCCTGAGCCAATTTCCAGGAGTACTGGGAGGCTGTATCAAGTCCTCAAGCAGTGTTTATTCTTAAACAACCCCAATGTTAAGAATAGCACCCCATCCAATGCCTTCTGCCATGAATTGGTAACTGACTATTAATCAAAGAAAAGGGACACACACACACACACACACACACACACACACACACGCTGGGGGAAGAAAGGAGGAAGGAGGGAAGGGAAGGGAAGAGAAAGAGAAAGAGGCAGAGAGAGAGAGAGAGAGAGAGAGAGAGAGGGAGGGAGGGAGGGAGAAGGAAGAGACAGACAGACAGACAAACAGGGACAGAGAGAGACTGAGACAAAGAGAGAGAACAATTCTGGTTAGACTCCAGAGGGGCCTTTTGTGCTGTGATCTCCTTGTCACATAGACACAGCATGGAGGTGCCAGTTGGTTTATGAAAAATACCAGCACGTGGGATGCTCGTGACCAGCCGAGTCTTTCCAAGAACAAACAGAAAGTACTTTGAACTTGACCCACCCTTCAAAAGCCATAAATTATGGTGAGCCTTAAATGTCAGGCTAAAGGGTCTGTTGTTTTTTTTCCCCCAGAAGTGATGTAGAGCCACTGAAGGTCTTTGTGGTGTAGTCAGACGGGTGCTTTCGAAGGGTGATTTTGGCAGTTGTGTTGAGGATGGATTGGAGAGTGGAATGGAAACCAACTGAGAGTTGCACTAAGCTGAGTCCTAAAAGATGGGCAGTACTTGAACAATCAGAAGGGAGAGTTTGGGTCATGTTCTCCAAAGGAAGCATCTATACATAGTGCTATTCAGGTTGGGCAAATGCTGTTCTCATTCCTGTAAGTTATGATGTCACCTTTGGCAGGTGGAACTGAGAAAGGTATCCCATAGGATATTAGAAGCTGGACTGATGCTCCCAGATCCCTCTTCCTGACAGGATCTCTTGGTTTATTTGCATTTATTCCTCTGCAAATAATTTTCTAGCACAACAACCTGTCTGTCCCATTCTTTCATAAAAATGACAGCCTATTAGCTGCCTCAGGGTGTAAAGGTCCTGGGGCAGCTGCTGCCTCTTCTGTCCTCTGTGATCCCTCTGGGGAGGTCATCAGGCTTGTAGCCTGCCATTAGTAGAATCATAAATCAGGATTGGGGGTATTTGTGAGGGTGGGGGACTGGACTGAACTTCTGGTGTAAAGGGCAAGGTAGGGAAAGGGAAGGCCAGGAGGAATTGTTGCAGCAGGGCAGGCTGTAAAATCACCTGGCCCAGTGATCTTTGAGCCTGGATTTTCTGGAACAGCTGGACAACAGTAAAGGTGCCAGCAATTGGAATAGGCCCCACATTTTATGGGAGACAATGACAAGCTGAAGGAAGCACAAAGGCAGAACAGGAGAACCTGAAATCATTAGGTCATTGTCAGTAGCAGAAACTGGGGATATTTAACTTGAAGAAGACACTTAGCAGCAGTGGGGATTCAGGAGTTCACGATAACTGTCTTTAGAAATTTGAAAGGTTGTTCCAGAGTTCCCAGGTCAAGGACAAAATATTACAAGCAGTCAGGAGGAAACAATTTGAGTATTGTGGAAACAATCAAGGTAACACAAAATCTAGCAGCTTCTACATTAAGAGATCAAAGGGCTTGGAATAAGAAATTTGAAGGGTTGTTATATGGGATAGGAATTAAATTTGCTTTGTTTGACCACAGAAGACTAAACTAAGCCAGTAAAATCCAGATCCATCAGAACACCAGAATTTAGTGTAGATAGAACACAGGGCCTAGAGTCAGGAAAACCTGACTTCAAATTCAGCCTTGGACACTTAGTAGCTGTGTGAGCCTGGGATTAAATTTGTCTTGTTCTGAGATGATAGTTTGTGAAGCTCTTGGCAACAGTGCTTTGCATATATTAGGTGCTTAATAAGTGCTCATCCTGCTTTGGCCATATATTTAATACACATCTCTCATAAAATCTTTACTATGAGATCCCAAACAAATGGTCATCTAGTCTTTTCTGGAAGACCTCTAGTGAGAGGGAACTTGCTCTCTCCCAAGGAAGCCTATTAAATTCTTGGATAACTAGAATTGTTGGGAAGTTTTTCCTGACATAAAGGTTCAATTTTCTTCCTTTCAAATTCCCCCTATTGCTCTGAGTTCTGCTCTCTCAGGCTGAACAATACAAGTGGAAATCCCTCTTCCATAGAGAAGTCTTTCAAAAACTTGAAACAGCATGTTCTCTCTTCCCTCTCTTCTTTCAGTCTTTTTTTTTTTTTTGCTTTTTGGAAGGGGGAGGGCAGGGCAATTTGGGTTAAGTGACTTGCCCAAGGTCACACAGCTAGTAAGTGTTAAGTGTCTGAGGTTGGATTTGAATCCAGGTCCTCCTGACTCCAGGGTCGGTGCTCTAATCGATGTGCTACACAGATGCCCCTTTCAATCTTTTTTAGGCTAAACATCTCCAGAGACTGCTTTTTGGTATGTAGCTACAAATTATTTTCCAAAGTAGCTGAATCAACTCACAGTTCTACCCATAATGTTTTCACTATTCACTTAGTATTTTTGCTATTCAAAATCCTACAACATCACACAGACAAGTAAATACAAAGTAATTTCTGTGGCCAGGACACTAGCAGCTATGGTGGGAAGGGGTAGGGAGATCAGACTTGTCCATATGTAGCAAGTAGCTTTTGAACTGAGCCTTGAAAGAAGATCAAAATTCTATGAGGAAAAGATGAAGAGTCAGTGTACTTCCAGGCATGGAAGACAGCTTATATATAGACAGGAAGAGAGGGGATGGAATCTCCTATATGGGATATGTGGGGAATTATAAATTTTCCTAGGCATCTCAACTGCTATCTCAAACTTTCATGAAGCTGATTTCTTCTTCCCTAAAACTTCCTTCCTCCAAACTTACCTATTTCTGTGGAGGATATCACTAGCTTCATAGTGGTCTGGGCTTGGAATTATATTAGACTCTTCTCTTTCTCTCCACAACAAACTGGTTGCCAAGTCTTGTTAATTCTATGTTGATGACATGTTCCCTTCTCTCTGCTCACATCATCCTTGTTCAATCCCTCGTCATTTCTTCCTGAACAACTTTAACAGACTCTTAATTTATTTCTTATCTCCTGATGTTTCCTCTCTTTAATTTATCTTCTACATAGCTGCCAAAATAATATTTCGCAGATCTGCCATGTCACTCTTCTACCCCCAAAATCTCAGTGGCTCCCTACTCAACTTAAAAAAAAAAGAAAACTTTTCAGTCTGGCCTTTACAATTCTTCATAAGCTGCCTTCAATTTACCTTTCCAAGATTATTTCATATGCTTTACATTCTAGCCAGACTGGGCTACTAAGTATTCCCTAAACTTGGCATTCTATCTCCAACCTCTCTGGGTGAGATCTCAGTTTCCTCATTTATAAAATGAAGTAGCTGGACTTGGTGATTTCTAAAGTCCCATTCAAGGTACGTGTCCTATGAAAACTATCAGATCCAGAGAGGGAAATGGCCTTCTAGTGGCACATGGGATTGTCCCTAGAGGATCTTAAAACTGGTGGAATTTCACTGAAATTTAATCTGGTCCCTTGTTTATAGTTAGTTGTGGGGAGGAGCAGGAGGGGGAGTTTCTGTTTTGAGGGCCATGGGAGGAAGAGAGGATGGGAGGATCTCATAACTAACTGGGCTGATAAGAACAATACAAGGTTTCTTCCCCTGTATGACCTTGGACAAATCCTTTCCCTTTCCTGGACTTTCATTTTCTCTTTTGCAAAATGAGGGAGGGAGTGGTGACTAGATGAGCTTTAAGGCTCCATTTTTGAGTCTTAGGATCATGTGATTTAGCACCAATATGAATGGGAAAGATAGGGATTGGACCTGCCATTTCATTGATATTAATGGGACTTGGGTGAGAAAATTTTGCTTAGTGATATCTTCTTTGCAACTTAATGTGAATGGTATAGACAATAAATGCTACAGGAATTTTTTTTTATAAATATATTTTTAATTAGCCAATCTATTTTTCTCCCTCCTACTTCCCACCCAAAAGGAAAAGAAAGGAAAAATGCACTGTTTGTGGGCCTATGAATGGGTACAACCATGCAATTCTGGAAATCAATTTGGAATTATACGTTTAAAGTTATTAAACAGTGAATGCCCTTTGACCTAGCTATACCACTCCTAAATCCAGAAGAGAGCAAAGACAGAGGAAAAAGTCCTACATATACGAAAATATTTATAGCAGCTCTTTTAATGGTGGCAAAAAATAAACCCCAACCAAACAATCAAACCCAAACCTGGAAACTAAGGGGATGCTCATCATATGGGGAATGCCTGAATGAATTGGGGTATATGAATGTAAAGGACTGCTATAATACTCTAAGAAATGAGGAAAATCGATTATTTCAAAGAGACATGGAAAGAATTTTATGCACTGACACAGAGTGTAGTAAGCAGAACCAGAAAAACAATTTATGCATTATCAACAGCATTCTAAATAATAATAATAGTTAGCGTTTATAGTGCTAGGTACAGAAACTGTTAAGCAGTTTACAATGATTACTTTTTTTGATCCTCATAACAACCTTGGGAAGAAAGTGCTATTATTATCTTCATTTTACAGATGAGGAAACCGAGGTCAACACATGTCAAATTATTTGCCCAAGGCCACACAGTCAAGAAACATCTAGCCCTGGATTTGAACTCAGGTCTTTCTGACTCCAGACCTAGTACTCTATCCACTGCACCACCTTTGAATACTGTTAGAATTCCGATAAATGTAATTATGACCGTCCATGATTCCAGAGGACTGATGAAAGCACACCATTCACCTGATGACAGAGAGGTGATAGATTCATGGTGCAGAAAGGGATATCTATTATTTAAACATAGCCAATGAATGAATTTGCTTTGTTTGACAATGTTATAGGAATTTAGAGGACAGTCACTGAACTGGAGGCATCTTCTCCCTGAAGGCTTCCTGGAGAAGCTCATGGTACATGAGCTTGTACTTGAAGGCTAGGTAAGATTTAGGGAGGTAGAGAGGCTGGGTGGGAAGTGGGGTGGAGGAGGTATGTGTGTCTGGGTAAAGATGTGGAGCTGGGAAGGATGTGACATGTTCAGAAGACAGGAAAGAGATGTGCTTTGTTGGAGCTGAGGTCCTAATCTGGGGAAGAGGGGGAGATGTGAGGCAATGGGGAAGATGGGAAAGGTGCCAAAAAGTGGAAGGGGTCTGTCCCTTCTCCAGAGGAAAGTCTTGCAGCTCCAAGCCCAGCCCTGCTAGTGAAGGAGGTACCACCATAGCTAGGGGTGTTGGGGGAGGAGGTGTGAGAGGACTTTTAACAAGTTGATAGTAGGGAGGTTCCTCCAGTCCCTTGGTCTTTCAGTCTAGGCCCCAGCCAGGCCAGACTGACTGTCCAAGGGAGCCGAGCTGAAGGCACTTAATCAGATAATAAATAAGGCAGCTGGAGCCATCAGTGTCAACATCTTGGCATGTTTGCCTTGAGCAGCCTGACTTGACCATTTCCCAGCATTTTCCTGGCCCTGCTGCCACTGCGATTACCCCTCCCCTCTTCAAGGACTGCTCCTTTTCCAGGCCTCAGGAGAATCAGGGAGCTTTAACGCTTTTCTTAGTCATATCAGAAAGTGAGCTCAGAGCCTCCATGCCCAGATGTCTGACTGTGGGCCTGCCCTCTCTGGGTCTCAGTTGTGCCATTTAATGAGATGGGAACAAGAGTCCTAACTTATCTCACAGGTGTGCATAGGGCAGAATGTCCGTCAGTGTTTTGACATCCTGACAAGAGGACTATTGTTATGATTGTTACATCAGTATCACCCAGGAACACTTGGCCCATCCAAGAGTCAGCCTGGCCTTTTGCCTGGAGCACAAGCGATGCACGTCCTTTTTCTGAGTTGGGCCTGTGGCCTGAGTACAGTTGCAATATAGAAATGCTGGCTCAGCTTCTGGCAAAGGTGAGGGACTTAAGTGTGTGGCCTATGGGGTGGGGAGCATGGAAAACTCAGGGGGTAATTGCTAGCTTTCTATATCTTAGCTGCTTATTGCTGACCTGTCTCTTCATAGATTCATAGAATGTTCACATTGGAAAAGATCACAGGGATCTTTGAATCCCGTATTTCCCAGACTAATTTGACCATGGAACATTTTGGAGCTTGAAATATACTGACAAAAGAAATGAACAAATAGTCCATTTATTAATGAATAAGAGGAATACAAATCAAAGCAACTTGGAGATTTCATTTCATATTCCTTACAGTGGCAAAGATAATCAAAGATTGGTACAATCAGTGCTGGAGAGATTGCTGGAATATAGGTTCACTGTTGGTGAAGCTTTGAATATGTTTAATGTTATAGAAAAACGACATGGAATTATGTAAGAACAGTCATTAAAATTTATACACTTTGGTTTAGCAATCTCACTACTATGCTTCTATTCCAAAGTGACCAAAGCCACAAAGAAATGTTCCATATAGAGAGCACCAAAATGTTCACAGGAGTACTTTTTGTAGTAACAAAAACCTTGAATCACAATAGAAGCTCACAGATAGCGGAATGGCTAAATAAATTTTGGTAAGTGAATGTAATGGAATATAATTACATCTTAAATATAAACATATATCATATTACATATATAAATGACAACTTTATATATGTGTGTGTATATATATAAATACATATATATGGAATTCAGAAAAACATTGGAAAACTTTCATAAACTGATGCAGAGTGGAGTAAACACACCTAGATTAATAATATATGCAGTGACTGTAAACAGCCTAACTCAGGTGAATTCCAATGAATAATCAAAGTTTTGTAGAAAGGTGAGGGACTACAAACATTGAATGTTGTATATGGTGCCAGAGTGTTGTTTTGTTAGTTAATTGTTTTAATAAGGTGCAAAGGAAGGTTCAATGGTGGAAAAAGAGAATATATTTGGGAATAACCATCATAAACAAAAAAGGCATTGATAAAATAAAAATTCATACATGTATTATAAATGCATGTGTATATGAGTTTGTGTGTATATATGTATGTACACACACCCCTTCCCTCCCACACACACTATGTCCTAACCTTGGACAAGTCATGTCTCCTTTGGGTACCTTTTATAAAATAAGGAGGTTTAATTTGATGGCCTTTAATGACCTTCCCAATTTTAATATTCTATGAGTCTATAATTTAGATATGTTGGTCCAAGGAGCCTAAAATGTTCCTTTCTGTCTTTATTTCCATGAGATAGAGGGTGGTTCAGGGAAATTTGGGGAGAGAACTAGAGAAAGCTAAGCTTGTTTACATACTGAAAAAATTGCCACTCGTTATAAGCTTGTTTAGTGTATACATACACAAATGTATGCATACATATGTCTATATATAATATATATCTTATATACCAACATATACACACAATTTCAGGCTTAGTATTTTATTGGGGAAAATCTAGCTAGCCCTAAAATTATCTTACTGAACCTAAATTTACATGGAAAAGCAGGGACTTAATTTGAAAGCCACTGCTTTCCTCTGACCCTTTCTTCTATGGTGGAGGAAACTGAGGCTCAGATAGCAGAAAGAATTTACTAAGGTTACAAAGTAAAAGGAGAGAGAGAAGGAGGGAAGGACAGAGGGACAGAAACACATACAGAAACAAACAGAGAGGCAGAGAGACAGAGACAGAGAGACATACAATCAGAGGGAAAAACTAGGACATATTAATCATACTGGACAGCCCTTGATTTGGTGTATGGAGACCTGGGTTGAAATCTGATTCTTCTACTTATTAGTTGGGTGACCTTGAGCACTTAATTTTTCTGGGCCTTTATTTCTTTCTTTATAAAAAGAAGGGAGTTTGATGAGATGATTTCCAAATCCCCTTCCATCTTTAATCCCATGATCATATAATTTTTCTACCATACCACGAGGTTAAGGAAATTTGTGCCATAGAATTCCAGGGGAAAGTCCACTCAGAATCAAAAGTCCTCACTGGGGTGTCCTGATGATATAGCCCTCTGAAGGAACTGGGGTGTGTCCTGTATTTGCACAGGACTAGTCCAAGCCTCTGGATTTCTTCTGTAATGCACTATTGTTATTACTTGTCCATTCCCCCATTCCTCAGTGATGTTGCTAGCTTTGCAAGGTAGAGCAGGAAAAGGGTAGGACTCAGAATAAGACAAGACCTGGATTTGAATCTTGCCTCTGACACTGTGTGACCTTGGACAAATAATTTGACCTCATTTAGCCTTAGTTTTATCATCTGTAAAATGGGGCTAATGATTGTTGTAGTACTTACTCTGAAAAGTTGTGAGTATCAAATGAGATCAGCTGAGACAGTGTATACAGAGTGCATTGCAAGCCTTTAAGCACTGTACAAGTAGCAGTTATTTAACAATAATAATACTTCTTAATTTCTTCCATCCTCTGCCCTAGATCTCTCAGGTGAGAAAGAGCATTCATGTTCCTTTGCAACATGCTCCTTTTGCTTCTACTTTTGCCCTTTAGGGCCAAGCAGACATAGATTCAAATCCTAGTTCTGAAATTTGTTATTTGTGCAACTTTTAGCTAGAGAGTTTGCTTCTCTGGGCCTCAACTTTCCCATTTGCAAAATCAGAGGATTGTGCTACAGCAGTGGTATCAAACTCAAACAAAAATGGGGGTCACTAAACAGTATATAAGGATCACTGTGGGTCTCATATTTACTTAGTTTTAAAATGTATTATCCATGATGTGTAGCATTTCTATTATTTTGTTAAATATTGCCAAATTATATTTTAATCTGGTTTGGACTATACTCAGGAGTGTTGTGGGCCACAGGCAACCCATGTTTGACACCTTTGTATTAGATCAAATTTAGAGCTGGAAGGGACTTTAGACACAGTCATCAACTCCAATTTATATTATTTTAACTTGGGGTCCATGAACTCCCCAAGGGCATTTGTAGATCAGGAGGTCTGTGAATTGAATGGAGAAAAATTCACATCTTTATTAATATCTTACTAGACTTTAGTGCTTTCTATAATTATGAATTTAGGCAACAAAACTGAGAAGTTATTCTGAGAAAAGACCCAAACTGCCAAAGAAGTCATGATGGAAAAAAATGAAAAAGCTCTGGTTTAAGGTCTCCCTCACATCCAAATCCTATTCTCCTAAATGTAATGCTTCCAGACAGATCTTAAGCTTCTAGGGTCATAGAAATGTGGATGTGAAGCTTTCAGTTCAGAATGAATCCTTGCCCATTTTAGCCTGTGGTTCTTCGACTCTGCATGCAATTTCCTTGCCCCTTCAGCATTCCCATTATCCCCTCTCTTGGCCTCCAAATTTGCCAGGCCTCTGAAGAACTATTTGCTTTAGAGGCTCTGAGCTTGGGAGTATAATGTTAATGGGATATAAGATCTTAGGAGTGTAATGTTAATGGGATATAAGATCTTCCTGCCCATTAATAGGCCTCATGTGGAGCCCATTAAGGGAAGTTGCTTAAGGGAGGCTTGCTTATAGGAAGGCTTTCATACCTTTGTTAATTTCTAATTAGGCACTGAGTCATGAGGGTTGTGATGCCCTATATATACATATATATATACACACATATATACATATACATACACACATATATGTGTATATATACATATACATAATACATATATACATATACATAATACATACTTCATATATATATATATATATATATATATATATATATATATATATATATACACACTCTGAGGTTAGCGTTTTGCTTTGAGGTTCATTCATTGGAAGAGAGTACTTGTGATGTGACCGGATGAGACTCTGGGTAGTTGTTAAGGAACTCCCTTTTCTCTCCCCACCCCCTACTTTGAAAAACCCAGATGTTGGTGTTTCAATCTCTGTTAATTATGTATGTATTGCCTTGGTCAGACAGTTGGATCTGTCTGTTGATCTGTGTGCTGTCTGTTGGTCTTTATTTCTTTGCTTGGATTTTTTTGGTTTTCTTTGTTTGTATTTTTTTCTGAGTTCAGGGTGCTGACTTTTCCCCTGAAATAATGAATGTAATTAAAAAGACTGTTGACCCCTTAAACAGCTATCCTTCCTAGTAAAGCAGATCTAAGACGCTGTGCTAGCAGCCACCCTGGGTATGCCAGTGTGGTTGTTGCTACAGGGTGGTGGAAGATGAGTCTGGAAATTGGGAGAGGAGGTGGACAGAGGGTGAACTGATTCATTTGCCATACTTGCTGCATTTGATTTGTCCTTTTTGGTGGCAGGTGAGCAAAACTATTATTTTAGAAAAGAACAAGGGGAAAACATGTGAAAAGAAAGAAGTTGGATTTGATTATTTTATAACTCAGTTTTGCATTTGATATTTTGAACTAATCCAAAAGGTTCTTGGAAACACATTAGTAAGTAATTCACCTCTTAAATAATCAATACAGAGATAACAAGGAGAATGCTGTCAAAGGTGGAGGAGTGGGTAAGGGAGGCAGGCTAGAGGTTTCAAGGCTCTCCAGTTTAGGCTCTGCTTTAATTCCTATATTTATTACATAAAGGCTGATATCAAGTAATCAATTGATGTCAAGCAATCAGTGGGAGTGAGGAGAGATAATATGATAGAATTTAAAGCTATAAGGGAACCTAAGAAATGATGTAGTCTCACTGACCCCGACAGAGGAAGTGACTAACCCAAGGTCACACAGAGGCAGAATCAAGTTTTCACCTAAGTCTTTTGCCTCTATTTCTAGAGGTGCGTTTATATATCACCTATTATGTGCAAGGGACTGTACTAAGTGCTTTTTTTCCCTGAATATTAGCTCATTTAATCCTCACAACAACTTGAGAAAGGTACTATTATTATTCCCATTTTATAATTGTGGAAACTGAGGCACAGAGAAGTTAAGTGACTTGCCCAAGGTCACATCACTACTAAGTAGCTGAGGCTGGATTTGAGTTCAGATCCTCCTGCCTCCAGACTTGGTGCTTTATCCACTGCATCACCAGCTGCCTCTGAATTGTTATTCTACTGCACTTGCAAGGCCTGGGATCCAGACAGTCAATATGTTGCTTTTCTCCCTCCCATGCCCAGGATAGAGTCCAGAGTGGATCAGGCACCAGAATAATCCCTTTGCACTTATATGTGAATTCATTAAGAAGTGGAGTGGGTATGGGCTAGGGGATTTCCAGTGGGGCTGGATGAATTTAAATCATGAATTCAAGGGATATGAACAGTAAAACCATCTTCTAAATAACAACTAAAGGGGAGTGTCTGATATTCAAGGACCTTTCACATTTCTACCCCACCTGACTTCTCACTTATCTTATTCCTCATCCAGTTCCCACCATGACACCCTGTCCCTCCTAGTCAGACCCATCTCTTCATTCTCCAGTCTAATCTCTGCCTCTGATTTTGTTCATACAGGTAAGCCTTTTCTTCTCTCTTTTCTTTTTTTTTTTTTTAAAGCAATTGGGGTTAAGTAACTTGCTCAAGGTTACACGGCTGGTCATTATTTATGCGTGGGTGCTCATTTTCTGAGGCCGGATCTGATCTCGGGTCATCCAAACTCCGAGGCCGGCGCTCTTACTCACTGCGCCACCTAGCCGCCCCTCTTCTCTCTTTTCTTAGTAGTCAAATACCATTTCATCCTTCAAGGCTCAACTCAGCTCCTACCTCCTCCATGGATCCTGCCCTGATTTTTCCAGTCTATGCTGCTCTCTTCTGATCTCCCATTGCCCTTATAGTCTATAATTTCAGTCCAGTGCTTGATTCTATCCCATGTTGCATTGCTCTCTGAAAAGGACTACTTCCACATCTCTCACAGTGTGACGAAATCAGGACAAACAGTAGTCCCTTGATTACATGTGTTGGGCAATTGATTGAAGGGGGAAATAAAGTATTTGCTCCTCTGTCAGTTCAAATATGGTTGTCTCTTCAGAATCTAAATAAACCGATTTGGTAGTTAATCTGTATGTAGCACTTGAGGAATATAAACTCCTTGAGGTTAGGAACACTCAAATCTTTGCCTTTTTATCTCCATCCCCAATGTCTACCACCACATAGTAGGCTCTTCCTACATGCTTATTGACTTGGATTGGATGGAAAGTTTACAAAGCACTTTCTGTGAATTACTTGTTTGAGCCCCACAATAAGTACATGAGGTGGTTAATGCAGATATTATTAGCAAAAGTAAGAGGGTTGGATTTAGAGTTAGAAAATGTGTTCAAATCCTGGCTTCATTATTTATCAGCTGTGTGACCTTGAACAAATCACTTAGCCCCTATGAGTCTCAGTTTCCTCATTTATAAAATATAGAGATTAGGTCACACACACACACACACACACACACACATGCACACACACACACACACACACACACTCCCCCCCCCCCCCAAGGAAATGGAGAGAGATTAAGTGATTTGTCCAAGGTCACCCCATGATATAAGTGTCAAAGCCACAAACAGAACCCAGGTCCTTTGATTCCAAACACAATTTTCTTTCCACTATACAATGGCAATTTCTTTGTAATGGCACTTTTGCTAGGAGTAGCTGTTAAATCTCCAAACAGAATGATATGAAAATGAGATGAAACCAGTCTATGCCTCTTAGATTAAGCCTCTTCTGATAAGAACCCTTTTCATTCTTGCCAGGCCTCACCAGTCATTGTATTTATCATGTTGTTTATAATAAAAACTGGGCAGAGCATTCACTCTGACAGGCGGAAGAGGCATTGCAGGAAGCTTGGTACCCTGTGGCCGCTATATTAAGGTCTTATTGCTTGACAGTTTCCTGGCCATGAATAGCCGATTCATTAGGAAGACTTTAAATTTAGCTGCAAAGTGACTGTAAAGGTAATTTCTGTAGGCTTTGCTTCATTGCTAGTCACATTCTTCAAAACTAAAATAAGAATAGAGAAAAATGAATATTTTTGGCTATTTCCCATTTGGATCAGATGATAAAATGGGAAAGCAGCATGATACACTGGAAAGAGTGCTGAATTTGGAGTCAAAGGAACTTGTTTCAAATCCTGACTCTGTCACTTACTACTATGCATGAAAAACCTTAGACTAGACATTTGATCACTCTGTACCTCAGTTTCCTCATCTGTAAAATGAAGGGGTTGAACCATGACCTCTAAGGTCTCTTCTAGATCTAAATCTATAGTAATCTAAGCCCCTCGTTTAACAGATAAAAACACAAGTTTAGTCTTAGCCTTTCCCCACTTTTACATGCACCAGTTATCCCAAATGAATCTTACTCATCCTTTGAGACACGGTTGAAACTTTACTTCCTCCATGAAGTTTTCTCTGACCCTCTGGGACCTCCAGCTGCACTACATTGTCTTCCACTCACATAGTACTGATCATGGGTTGCCTTTTATATCTCTCTGGTCTTTGTTTTGTATTATGATTTAATAATGCCCATGATAAACAAGTTGTGGTACATGGAGGTAAGGGAATATTATTTCCAAGAAGTGTGGAAGGACTGAAATAAGCAGAGGCAGGAAAATAATATACATAATGATGACAACTATGTAAGTTTGAAAAAATCACATCCACAAAATGATCAAAACTGAGTATTGTGAAATTATAATGACTAAGATCGACCCCCAAGGAGAGGAAAGAAGAGATGATCCGTCCTCCTGATTCTCTGCAGAGCTTGGAGTTTGTGAATGGAGGCCATTGTATAAAATGTCAGACTTCTTTGGAGGGCTGATTTTTCTCTTCTTCTTTTAAAAGTTTTTGTTATAAAGGATGGCTATAAGGATAGGGAGAGGGAAACAGGGAAATGTAGGAGATGTAAAAACAAAGGATATCCATAAAATCCATTTTTAAAAACAACAAAAACATTTCCTCCATGAGTTTTTTTCTGATACCTCATCTTGTTATGGAGGTCATGAAAGCTAGGTACATTGAACACAAGCTTGGCACAAGTCCTGCCAAATTGAAAAGGCTTCAGATGTGACTCTATTGATGGTTGTCCAAGGACCAGGCAATTTAAACTGGGAGATGCTCTGAAATAGAGGGTTTTGCTGCAAGACAATGATATTTTTTTTGACCACTAAAACTCATGAAATAGTCTACTAAGGCAGGGAGGGTCTGTGATATGCACTGATGTTAGGGTTATCTCTGCCACTGAAATCACCAGTTTTTAAAAATATGTACATGTCTTTTCTCCCAGCTAAGTTGTAAGCCCCTCAAGGGCAGGAACTGTGATCTATGCATCTTTGAATTCTCCTTTGCCTTCTTCCATAATGCCTAGAATAGGATTGAGGCCATAGTATACCCTCAAGAAATGTTGTTTTCCTATGTTTTGCTCCATAAAATTAAGAATGTCTTCTAAATTAAATTGAGGTTCAACCTGACTCCTTGTTGCAAGTTAAGCCCATTTCTTTTTTTCTTTTAGAGGAAATGAAGATTAGGTACCTCACTGAAGATTCATTTACATCTTCAAGTGTCTGCTCCCTTTTTCTTGTTTTCTCTTCTTCATTCAGTTAATCATGAGGGCAGCTAGCTTATGTTCCTTCAGACACTTCTAATTGGTAATTTCAAGAAGTTGGAACAGGCTAGCCTGACATTTATCTTTATGTAAACACATGGACCGGTATCGTGTAAGGGATAGAATATAGCTTGGCAAGCTTGCTTCTGAGCATGTGTAATTGAAGGGACTTTCCCCATCACATTTGTAAGTAAATGGAGAGTGAGCTAATTCCATAGGGTACATTTAGCCTCCCCCTTCTCTGCCTGTTGAATTCCTACCCCTCCTTTAAAATATAACTGATATCCTATCCCAAAATACTCCTAGGGAATCTTCCCTGATTCTCCTCCAGCTTCCATAAATGAGCATTCTCCTCTCAGATGTGGCCCAGAACACTGCTGTCACCTCTCTTATGCACTCACTCTTACACTTATATCTGATCCGAGGTTTTATGACACCTCTAGGAAGTGCACAGCATTTACAGACAGTTGGGCTTAATAAAAACGTTTGCTGGATGGAATTGAATCAAAGGGAACTGAATTAAGAGAGTGAATAGTTTCCATGCCCTTCAGGAGGGACCATTCACAAAGAAACAATTGATAGCTTATTTATAAATCATCATTAAGTAGTGTCCCTGCGGACTCTGCCATAGCAGAGTGTGTGTAGTTCTTGAAGGAAATGTGACTTCATCTCTGAGAATATTGTGCAACTCTGACTAGTCACCAAATTAGTCTCACTTTCCCCTAAATAAATTTCAATGAGTGAGGCCCAATAGGAGTCATATCCATCTTTATCCCAAAGACAGGAGAAGGCAGAAAGAAGGGAAGTACTTCCTGAGAGTCAGTGTGGGAATCCAGAAGAGAGTGGATCTAGAAGGAAGAGTGTTGAATTTAATATCAGAGCCTCTGGTTTAAACTTCAGCCTTTTGACTTACTAGCTTTGTTACCAACAACTGTTTGACTCATGGAGAACTATAAAAGGTGGAGAAGGCATTGGATTAGAATTCAGGGGTGGGGAACTTGAAGCCTTGAGGTCACATGTGGCCCTCTAGGTCCTCAAGTGAAACCCTTTGACTGAATCCAAACTTGACAAAACAAATCCCCTTAATTGAAAGATTTGTTCTGTAAAGCTTGGACTTAGTCAAAAGGCTGCACCTGAGGACCTAGAAGGCCACATGTGGCCTCGAGGGAGGCCACATGTTCCCCACTCCTAGATTAGATGTTCTCTAATACCTCTTCCTAAACTACATCTCAGATTCAGATATGATTAGATCTCATCTGAATCCACAATTCCAGTCACTTCTCTAATCAAGTCTCTCATTTTAAATGATTCACTTTTCCCTTCACCTTATTTATGAATTTCACTCTTTGAGTCCAGTAACTCATCTTCAATCTATTGTGGACTGGAGATGGACCATGATCTGGGTCCAGGATTGAATGGGAAATGGAGAGTATGCTGTATTACATTCAAGAAACCACTGTGCCTTCAATGCTCCTAAACTGCTCTTCTGTTCTTAACATTAATGTTGTCCCTGTGATGCTCTATGGCTGAAAATCACTCATTACTATTATCTCAGAAGAATCACAATAGCAGATGACCCAAGGGCAATGGAAAGATTTGTGGTCCTAGAATCACAGAGGTAGTGTTGTAATTCATTAATTTTATATACAGCACAGGTTTGAGGAGTGACTGACATCTTGAGATTTATATTACAGAGGGAAGAGTATTTCCTTCTCAGTCTTTGGTGCAGTGGAGAATTATTGCTGTCTTTGAATCAGGAGGTGGAATTGAGTCAGACTCTGGAGTTCTTAAATCTTTGAGAGGCAGATTGGAGGAAGATCTCCATACCTGAGCAGAACTGGGGAAACAAGCAAAGAAAGAAAGGGAAAGGAGAGCTGAGTTTTGGTAGTAAAGAGAGAGAATGAGGAGGGCCAACAGCCCCTAAGGATATCTTAGAGCAGACTGCTGCATCAGAAGCTACTAGTTGTACTTATCTTTTCAAGGACTTTTCAAGGACTTTTCAAGGAAGTTCCAAGAAAAGATCTATTCTCAAATTTTCCTTCTCGATGCCTATCCACTAAAAGACACAGTAAAATGCTAGATTCATTTCTTTATCCTGGTGTATCTGGTAACCTGATTTTTTTTGCCACAATCATGAAGAGGCAGGGAGCCAAACATCTCTGAATTTATGTTTAGCCTCTTTAGAATCCAAATATTAGGGATTATCCTAACTAGGGGCTCTGAGCTATGGTGATTGTATTGTAAGCTTTTTGATTAATATAAATTCCATAAAGAAACAGAGGAGGGGACCACTTGAACCTGAAGGAATTTTATATTGTTTCTAACCCCAAAAAACGAGCTAATTGTTATAAGATGGTGTTACTGATTAAATCTGGGCAGACAAAGGGAGTATGGAGGCAAAGTGATAAATACTGGCTGGTTAATCACACTCTCTACAGCAATACTCACAACTACCTCTGTTACAGATAGATGACGGAAGCTGAGGCCTAGAGAGATCAAGTGACTTCCCCAAGGTAGCTCACACAGTTAATAATTTAAATAATTTGAATTTAAACCGAGAGTCTTTGAGCAGACTACCATGATTCTTCTCAATTACACCATGTTTCTTCCCAAAGATAACTTTGGCATGCCTAAGAAGTATTATAAAAGATACTTTTCTGTATGTGCATGTCAAGAAGAGGAAATGGGACAGTCATGTAGCAAGAATGAGGGATGACAGACATACAGGGGTTGGGGGAGGGGGAAGAAAAGGGGAAGGAGGAGAAAAGCACCTACTACAGACACTTTACAAATACTATCTCATTTGATCCTCACAAAAACCCTTCAAAGTAGGTGCTATCATTGTTCTCATTTTATAGTTGAGGCAAACAGAAATTAAGTGACTTGCCCAGGGTCACATAGCTAGTAAGTATCTGAGGCTAAATCTGAACTCAGATCTTCCTGACTCCAGGCTCAGTGCCCTGTCCACTCTGCAATATAGCTGCTTTGATAGTCCAAGTGTTGCACTGATATCCTTGAAATATTCATTGTGTCACAGAGGAAGGCTTTTACCAGTGAGGTAGATACTTTATATGAGATTTAAAAAAAAAGAAATGGGCAAGAATCACACAGGATGAGAAGACATGTTTGGCTTGTGCTTTGCATCAAGTGAAAGAATGAAACCATATTGAAGGGATCATGGAATCCAGTGAAATTCAGAGTTTAGTATGAACATTACATCTATGGACTGCTATGACCTTCTATGACTGTGAGCTACCGGGATCCCCAAAGGGCCACAGGAAAAGTGCATTGAACTTTTCTATTACTTGGAGGGAGGAACACACTTTAGTTTTCCTTCATTGCTAACTTGACCATTTGAGCTGCACCTTCTTACGGGCCTTTATTGAGAGATTTAAAAAAAAAATTTTTTTTAAAGCAATTGGGGTTAAGTAACTTGCTCAAGGTTACATGGCTAGTCATTATTTATGTGTGGGTGCTCATTTCCTGAGGCCGGATTTGATCTCGGGTCATCCCAACTCCGAGGCCGGCGCTCTTACTCACTGCACCACCTAGCCGCCCCTATTGAGAGATTTTTTATTCCCCAAAACAAAGGAATGGAAAGATAACTTTGCCACTTAGGGTGGTGATTATAAATTCAAAGGATCAAAAAATTCACTTGTAATCCACATAACTGAGTTACTTTTTTTCTTACTTTGTAGCAACACCCAAAAGCAAAAGTTTAAAACAAACACACAAATAAAAAACAGCCCAAGGACTTACTTTCTAAGTTGTAAGCAATTCCATTACCCGGAGCTGACTTGTGCCTCAGTATAGATCCAGGCTCTCTTGTCCTTCTTCCAGGATGCTCTGGTGCCATTTTCTATGGCTGCAGATTCCCACAACCTTCATCCCATTTTTGCTTGCTGAAATTCTAACCGACTGTCAAAGTCTCATTGAGATGTCACTTTCTCTCTGAAGTCACCCTTAATCCTCCTGGCTGGGCTTACCTTTCCCTTCCCAGACTTCACAGAGTGCTTTTGATTGCTTCTTTTATACATTTATCACCAACTATTTTAAAATTATAACTGTTTGCATTTCAATTCCATAATCTTAAGTGCCTTGTATGTGCCAGGCAAAGGGATTTAAAGACAAAAACCAAATCAGTTCGGGTCCTCAAGAAGCTTCTATTCTACTTGGGGGAGGAGGAGAGGGCAGAATACAAAATGTACATGTCAGTAAATGTAAGGTAATTTGTGGAGGGAGATAGCACCTACATCTAGAAGGGATCAGAAAAGCCTTCCTATAGGAAGGCTTAAGGCTTGAGCCTTAAAGGAAGTTAAAGATTCTAAGAAACAAGAGGTAGAGGTGGGGGGTGCTAACACATTTCCGTGAGACATCATGACTGGCTGTGACCTGTAAGCTGATTTACTCATAGCTTAGAAGGAATACTGACTTCAGAGTTCAGGGAACAGCTAAGAGTTCAGTTTGTATGGACTGATTTGGTAGGGATACAAATTCTGGAATGGACGGAGAATATTATAAGATAAATCTGAAAAAGTAGCTGGAACTAGATTGTAGGGTACTTTAATATCAGACTGAGGAGTTTATATTTTATCGTGGTAGTAATAGAGACAAGAGAGTGATAACATTTATCTGGATTGTAAATTTTATGAGAACAGGGACAGTATCTCCTTTAATTTTAAATGGATCACAAACCTTGCCCTCACAGAGTTTATAGTTTAATAGAAAGATATAACTATAGTATAAAATGATACATGATCAATGTGTAAAAGGGATATCAACAAAGCCCTCGGCACAAAACCCTGTTTAAAGTAGGTGCTTAAATATATTTGTTGAATTTTATTGACAGACTTTTTTGTTTACACTTTAGAAAGAATAGCATTCCTGATTACCTGCCAGTCAATAGTAAAGAGCTAGGGTACTTTATGATACAGATGAGCTCCAATACTGTTTAGCCAAAGGACACTTATTACTGAGCCTACTTTCTCTATCTGGCCAAATCATGGGAAATCTTCACCTTGGTGGTTCTTACTGGGAAGAAGAGACTAAAACTTTCCATCCTTGCCTAAACCAACAAAGCTTTTCTTCTAACTGGGCCTGTCAGTCACTAAACATTTATTAAATACCTAGGTGCTGCTAAGTTTTGGGGACACAAAGAAAGGCAAAAAAACAGTACCAGCACTAGAGTTTAACGGGATGGGGGGGGCGGGAGAGGGGAAGACAATATGCAAGGAACTATGTACAAACAAATTGTACATAGGATACATTGGAGATAAGCAACAGATGGAAGGAACTAGAATTAAGGAGGATTGGGAAAGGCTTCCTTTAGAAGGTGGCATTTTAGCTGGGCTGAAAGAAAATCAGGGAAGTCAAGTGTAGGCATGGGAAGGTAGAGCATTCCAGGCTTAGGGACACAACCTATGAAAATACCTGGAGTTAGGAGATTGAAGTGTCATGATCAAAGAACGAGGAAGTCAAGGTTATTGGATTACTGAGTACATGGGGAGCAGGTGGTGACGTGTAAGAAGAAGATTAGGAAGGGTACCTAGGTGGTGTAGTGAATAGGGCACCAGCCCTGGAGTTAGGGGATCTGAGTTCAAATTTGGCCTCAGACACTTAACACTTACTAGTCGTGTGTCCTTGGGCAAATCACTTAACTCCAATTACCTTGCATCCCCCTCTCCAAAAAAAAAAAAAAAAAAAAAAAGATTAAGAACAGGGGTGGGGGACAGATTATTAAGGATTTCGAATGCCAAAGGATTCTATATTTTGATCCTGGAGGTGACAGGAAGATGTCTGTGTGTGAGTGAGTGAGTGTGTGTGTGTGTGTGTGTGTGTGTGTGTGTGTGTAGGGGGAATGACATGGTCCAACCTGCCCTTTAGGAAGAGAACAAGGGTTGAGTCTGGGGTCAAAGGATCAAGATTCAAAACCTGGCCCTACCATTTACTAGCTATGAGACCTTGAATAAGTCACAATTACGGGGCTTGAGCTTCTTCATTAGCATAATGAAAGGTTTGGACTAGATTTCAGCTAAATTCCTTCCAACTCAAACGTTTTATGATCCCATTATCATACAGGAACCCCTTGCCTAGTTGGAATTCAATTAAAATAGAAAATACTCTAAGGAGCTAAAACAAATGCACAGAACTCATGCACTAAAGCTCCAATCACAGAAAACCCTCCTTCTCCTTTACTTCACAGATAAACTATTAAGTGATTTACTCTTACTTTATATGGTTGAAGAAAAATGAAGTTGGCTATCTGGTTAACCTTCCCCCAGCAGATTAGAAGCAACAAATCAGAAGGGGGAAAGAAACTGTTATGGGAAGTAACAATGAAAAATTGAAAGGGGAAAAGCAGAAAGAGTATAAAAAGCAGGCAGAAGAACTAAAAAGCCACAGAAGGCAAGAAACATTTAATGTCAGGGAAAGCAGTTTACATACATTAATATAATGTGAGGACATTATCACACAGTGCAATAATTCATATTTATGATGATAACCCTGAGTCATCGAGAAAAGGTTAAATTCTGTTTGGTGTCCTCTGGTTAAAAAGTCAAGAAAAGGTGGGTGACATCTTAGAAAAAAAAATCCATCCCAACTGTGCAAAGAGCTTTGGACTTGGAATCTCAAGGTTTGGGTCTAGTTCTTACCTTTACATTATGACCTTTAGCAAAGCACTTCTTGAGTTCTCAGTTTTCTCATTCATGAAATGGGGATGGGAGATGAGGGACTGTAGCTGATTATCGATGTCAAATTCTAATAGAAATTGGGGCTACTAGTCCCTGTGGGCAGCATATTGACAATTTTCAAATGTAATGTTAAAATGTTATGTTTTCTGGTATTTCTATTTATTTTATTAAATATTGCTCAATTGCATTTTAATCTGGTTCGGGCCACACTCAGAAGTGTTGCAAGCTTCACAAGGCCCTCAAGCTGTGTGTTCCAAGTTAAAAAACAAAACAAAGCAAAGCAAAACAAAACAAAATATCTCCCCTCCCCCCCAACACACATCATCAATTATCTACAAGCTATTTAGAAATCTCATTGTTCAAGAATATGCTGCTTCAGGGTTCCAGATCCTGAAGATGATGCTGTAATAACAAATCTTCACTTCCTGAAATACTTTGTACTTTCCAAAGTACTTCCACATGTACTATCTGTTTTAACCCTTTTACTATCTCAGTGAGGAAGACAAAGTAGGTTTATTATCCTCATATTATATATAGGAAACCAAAGACTTAAAATTCAAGTGACTTGCCCAAGGTCTCACAGTGAATAAATGACAGGAACTAGACTAGAAGACACACATCTTGGCAGCTTATGAAGTGTTCTTATACCAGGCTGCCTCTTGGCCTCCAAACTGGACTTACTGAGAGTAATAGCAATAGTTGTTGTGGGACTGGGGCACATTTTTATCATTGTATAACCTGAAATACATGGATTGGTTATCTATATTGACAAGTCAGTCTTAAATTACTGAATGCCATAGTTATCCCTTGCACATCATGACTTTCCCCATCACGGTTTGGTTTTGATATATAGCAGGTTGGGTATAAGAAATAAAATGGGAAATTTTGTGGAGTTTTACAGAAGCTGCAGCTGACACAGGATGGCCAACAGAAAAAAGTTTTTTAGAAACTCAGAAATGCATAAAATATATGTATAGTATTTTATAATATCAACATATTTTTATCTTCGATACCATAATAATTCAGACTTCTTCTCTGGTGTGAAGGGAGGGCTAAAAAATTTTACATGGATTTTCCAGATCCTGGGGGCACTACATGCCTAGCCCTTGGGATGTGGAAGGGATGCTTATTAGGCACTAGATTCTGAGAAAGAGACAGGCATAGAGAATAGAGGTTTAGAGTTGGAAGGGACCTTAGAGGTCATTTAGTTTGACTGCCTCATTTTACAGACCTAGTCAATAGGCATCCTAAGAATTAAGAGATGTGGAGCTCAGTGTGGCTAATACAGCACAGGGAAGGATGCTCATAGGCAGAACCTGAGCTGAACATTCTTGGAGGTCAGGTAGACTTTGTATGGGGTAAAGGGAAAAAGGCAGGGTCTGCTGAAAAAAGATATTATATTTTCATTGTGAATGTGGATTCCTCCTAAATCAGCAAAAGTTGCAAATTAGGGCTACATTTGTTGTTTTGTTGATGTTTAGAATTAAAATGTATTAATAATGAAGATTAAACCTTAAAATGTATCAAGTATGACTAATATGGAAATGTTTTACATAATTGAACATATATTACCTATATAAAATTGCTTACCATTTTAAGGAGTGTGGTAGAGAGGGGGAGAGGATGGAGAGAGGAAGGGAGAGAAAAAAATGTGCAACAATTTTCTTTTTTTGCTTTTTGGAGGGCAGTTGTGGTTAAGTGACTTGCTCAAGGTCACACAGCTAGTTTTTGTGTTAAGTGTCTGAGGCTGAATTTGAACTCAGGCTCCTAACTCCAGGGCAATTGCTATATTCACTGTGCCACCTAGCTGCCCCCATCAAAAATTTAAAAAAAGAATGTTAAAAATTGTCTTTATGTGTAATTGGAAAAAAATAAAATACCACGAAAAATGTGAACATTTTCCCCCTCTGGAGGGCTAATTGTTAAACATTTATCAGCATATCCCCAGAAGACAAAATGAACATATTAAACATATTAGATTAACCCTGTAACTGCTAAATCTCCACTTAACTTATAGACTATTAAAGCTGGAAGGAATGAGAGTGGGCAACTTCTTCATTTTATAGATGAATAAGGTCTATTGAGAGGTCATTGACCTAGTCAAAGCTACAAATCTGGCAGGTAACAGAGCTGATACTAGTCTCCTGACTCCCCAGGCCAGCACTGTCTCTCAGAGCTACCTAAGGTCAGGTACTATTTAAAAAATATTTTCTAGGTGGACTAGTGATGGGGCACTGGAGTTAGAATCAAGAATGCCTGGGTTCACATCCTGTTCCAGACCCTTATTAGCTGTATGTCTCTGGCTTAGTCTCAGTTTTCTCATCTGAAAAATGGGGATAATAATAAGACCTACGTCACAAGGTTGTGTTAATATGTGCAAAGTCATTTAAAAACTTTCAAGCATTAGGTAAATATTAGCTATTATTATTGGACCGTACATTCTACACAGTACCCTTTACATTTTTTGAAAGCTCTACAAATGTTTTTTTAAACTGAATTTGTTGTATTAAGGGAGATAAAACATTCTCCGAAGACATTCCCATTTTGGGAATTAGCAGACACAAAGCTTAGAGAGAGATGGAAAAAGCCTGCTCTTGTTAGTCCTCTGTCCACTTTATTTTTACTCCCCACAATCCAAGTTCTGTATCTTCCAACTGCACCTGAATTCCAACTCCACTGTTGACCTTCCAACCGCTTTCATTTTTGTGTTTCTTCATTAGTAAGAGACTCTTCACCTAGCACACCTTGGTGTCAGGTGTAACCTTGTATGGAACCAGAGAAGAATTAATCTCATTGTTCTCTGGTCTCTCCTCAAGGGACCCTGGCCTAGAAAAATGTCTCTTTCCCTATGCCTTTTCCTCATAACCGGATTCCAGCTCATTTACACCGAAACGATCAAATCAGTTGGGGGAATGATTTCTGAATGTGGGGGATAGAACAAAAGGGAATGATGAATGAACCTCTTTATTGTGGAAACACCAAAGAAGATGGAAGCTGTTCCAGAAAATTCCCATGGCTCAATGAAGCAAAGAAGACTGGATTTCAAAATTTTTATTTCTCCAAATTCTTTAGGCGTGTTTGGCTGTGTTGCTCATCATTTTTATAAAAATCCTTTGGAAGTAGGGTAGGAAGGGCAATACCTGCATCTCCAGTGGCTTTTCAGGGTGAGCATATACATGCTTCAGAAGCTAACACTCTAGAGATGATTGTTTTCAATACAATACAGTAAAGTATTTAAAGTAACAGGTTGTGGTTTTAGATGAACTGATGGCTACTCTGTTTACAAAAACATTAAATTAGGTGGTGCCACATAATCAGTCTTTATTGAGAAGTGGGACAAATTGTACTCCATGTAGTCAGAGGAGGAAGAAATCATTGGGAATAAACATATGATTTAGGGACTTCTGTGCCAGCGTTGGGGGACAGTATAGGGTTTTCTCAAACAAACCTATCCCTCCTGTTCCCAGGAGGTATGTCCAATTTGCTCCTGCTGAGTTAAAGTTGATAGAACCAGGCAGGGTGGGTGGTGAAGGCAGAAATTGGCCATGTATCCCCAGGGTCTCTCAGTCTCTCACTGGTCTTGTGCATAAGCAAATTGTCAGGTCATTGGCTGTCATCCGGCCTCTCTGTCATCCATCAGAGGGACAGGTAGGAAGGTTGGTCCGAAAATGATGTTTCCAGGGAGCCCAGGGATTTAAGCCAAGGCCAGAGCACACCATGAGTCCTGGCGGAGAGGCACGCTGAGTCCTGACTGGGATGTCACGGAGGAAGGGAAAGTATAATCTTCAGGCTCGAACTTGAACTCTGAGTGGCTGGGACCCAGGGGGTCTTCTGCTGGACTAGGACCCTGCTGTGGGGATAAGAAGTTTGCAATCGAGTGCAGGTACATTGTACTGGGAATAGACTCACATTCTCTTTGACCTAGGATTCTGATTTGGTGTCACACATGAACTCCAAAGGTTGGATCATGCAAAGGCCTGGTTAGCCTCTATGATTCAGTCTTAATGGACAGGTAGAGTCCTGCCTTCTATGGGCCAATGGTTCCATCATATATAAATTTGCTGCCACTTATGGTGAAGGTTCCAGAGTTGCTTTACAAATGGGTGAAGCAGGACAGGGTCATAGTGAGGACAAATGAAGAGTTTGAGATTTTAAACCTGGAAAGGTGAAGACTAAAGAGATAAGAGTACAGGAATCTACAAAATCTTAACAGTGAATTAGCACTGGGGTCCTCTTTGAAAGGGAGTGGGAGAGAAATCTGTGGATAAGCCACATATGGTTAATAGACATAATGAGTTCAGAGATGTGTCCACTTTACACTCTTTCCTCACCCTGTCTCCTGCTACCCCCACATCCCTGGGAGAAAATTAGGATTGTGGGTGGGGAGGATATGACTTGGGCTGGGTTTGAGGCTGAGGAGGTACAGAAGGCACTGTGTTTACTTCAAGTTTATTCCATACTGGGCCAACTTGTGGCTGAGGAGGGTTATTAGGTAATTTCTTTTGCCCACTTCTAAGTAGGTATGACGCTTCATAGAGAGACCATGTTGGAAAGGTCCTCCCTGTGACCCCTCTCTGTAAAAGTTACCCTCACTCTTCCCCTATACCTCACTTCAGAGAGAGCTCTTGGGGAGTACCTGCCTAGATCCCCTGAACTGACTACACTGTGAAAGTTTTTACCCCTGATTGCCCTGGTCTGTTCTCCCTGAACCTTTATTCCCTCCTGGTCTTACCTGAGAAACGATGGTCTGCCCTGGGTACTGAGGGGATGTCAGGTTTGGCTCAGACTTTAAAGTGGCAGTGCTGTCAGAGTTGGTGATAGAAGATGGGGAGTTTGTGGCTGAGGCTGTTGACCCTGGAGAGAGATAATTACAAATTTCCTGAAGATATATGTATGCCTAGTAAAGTGCTCGTATGAGGGCCCATGGATCTAAGGTCCAACTAGCGTAATTTTTTCTTTTTGGGGGGCAATTGGGATTAAGTGACTTGCCCAAGGTCACACAGCTAGTTTTTTCTGTTAAGTGTCTAAGGCCGGATTTGAACTCAGGTCCTCCTGACTCCAGGGCCTGGTGCTCTATTCACTGTGCCACCTAGCTGCCCCTTTAAAAAATTATTTATTTTTTTCAACTAGCATATCTTCTTCCTTTAGGATAAACTGGGCCATAGAGAAATTATGTGACTTGCCTAAGGTCATAGTAAATCCTGAATTTTTTCTATTATACTTTCAACTCTCATACAGCCCTCTTTGAGTACTAGATTACAGGTCATTGCGTAATGCAAAGGCCTTGTCCAACTCCCCTCTACCTCTCCTCATTCCTCCTCCACCTTTTCCACTTCTGCTGTACCAGGATAGGATTATGATGCTTTTCTCTGGGGCCCCTCCACTTTCTCCTTTTGGAACCTTTCCTGGTTTTAAATCTCTTTGTCCCAAGAGCTTATATCTGGTTCTGGATTCTGAAAAACCTCATTTCTACTGAAGTTTTGGAGATTAAGTGGGTTACCCTTCCCAGGGGTATGTGCCTTTAAGAGAAAAACACTTATTCTAAATATAAACAAATAAAAAATGAAACTCTGATGGTGGGGCTTTAGGTAGGTCAGGAAACATTTTGGATCATGGTTCTTGACGATACTCCTATCACTTTGGGCAGGCAATCACATACTCTGCCTAACCAGAAGTCCCTCCCTACTTAGAAAAACACACTCTCTAAAGAACCCAAATGTGAAATAAGGCATAAGAGATTTGACCTGGAGCTAAGCCTCTCTCCTGCATACTGAGCCTATTCTCACCCCTAGGTACTCCCCTCAATCCACCCCCTCACAGTGCAGGAAGCTTCCTTTCCACAGCAATGGAGATGGCCTATCCCAGATCCATTGGCCCAGCTCAAACCATGGGTACCTGTGGAGCTCTTGGTTTTAGCAATGTTTTTGGGTTTCCGTTTCCGTGTCTGGATGCTCTCCTTCTTCATGGCAAGGGGACGAGGCACCTTAACAGGAACACAGAGGTATCAGTTAACAGTCAACAACACTTAAGACTTTATTCAGCACTGTGCTAAGTACTTTTTGGATACAAGGAAAGGTAAAAAATTCGAGTTCCTCTTCTCAAGCAGCTCAAAGTCTAATGGAGAAGACAGTATACAAACAATTCTACAAAAAAAAAAAGATATAGACAGAATAAATTGGGAGGGGGTAATCTTGGAGGAAAGGCACTAAGATTAAGGAGGCTTAGGAAAGGTTTCTTGTAAAAGATGAAACTTTAGGTGAGATGTGAAGGAAGCCAGGGAATTTAGGAGGCAGAGATGAGAAGGGAGATACATTTTCAGGCATCGGGGATACCCAATGAAAATGCCTAGAGTCAGGAGATGAAGTGTTGTGTTTGAGGGACAACAAGGACATCAGTGTCTCTAGATTGAAGAGTATGGGAAATAAAAGATAAGAAGGCTTTGGAAAGGTAGGAAGGAGCCAGGCTTAGCTTTAAAAGCCAAAGAGTGAAATTATATTTGATCTTGGAGGTGATAGGGAACCATTAGAGTTTATTGAATGGAGGGTGGCAATGTGGTCAAACTTGCACTTTAGGAAGAACAGCTTGACAGCTGAGTGGAAAATGTATCAGACTGAGGAGGGACTTGAGGCAGGGAAACCAATGGGCAGGCTATTTCAATTGTCTAGATGTGAAATGATGAGGACCTGAATCAAGGTGGTGGGCAGTGTCAATGGAAAGAGGCGGGGAGCATTATGAGAAATGTTACAAAGGTAGAAATGACAAGACTTAACCATTGGTAATTTATAAGGGAGGAGTGAGAAAGAGTGAGGAGTTGAGGATGACAGAACCTCAGTCTGGAAGGACAACGGTACCCTCAAAAGTAAAGGGAAGTGAGAAAGAAGAGAGGATTTTTGGGGAAAGATAATGAGTTCTGTTTTGTTTCGAGGTCCCTAGTGCTCTGCCTTTAGCCCCCATGGGGGCTTCCTTGCCTCAGGTCAAGCTCTTTAGTCCTGGCCCATTGTTGTTACTCTAGGCTAAGGTTGGCTTGAGCATGTGTCCTTCCCACAGCTGTGGTGGTTCCTCTCAACTTCTCCTTCCTCATAGGCCTCTTTTCATAATTTATAATCAGGATTTACACCCTCCCTCATTTCCCCAAGAAGCCTTCTCTGACCACTCCCCCTCCTCTCTTGCTACACTGTTCTCTGGTGTCACACAATTCAGTACTCAGCCATACACACTAAGTCCTAGTATAGATTGCTCAGAATGTGAATTTTAAAATATGAGATTCCCAAGGGCACACACTGTATCTTTTTTTTTTCAATGAAAAAGCATTAAACATAATGTGTCAGGCCCAGTGCTAAGCATTGGGCATATAAACAGAAAATCAAATCCCTGTCCTCAACAAGCTAATAGACTTTTCTAAAAGATTTTTCCTGTTTTATAAGGAAACTAGACCTTTTCTTTGACATGTTTCTCCCATAGTTGGGTGTCCAGTATGTGGCTGGCAAATATAAGGGCAGCAAGTCCTTTTTCCTATCTGGATCTCAGTTTCCCCATTTGTTGGACTAGATTGGCAGTTCTGAAACTTTTTGCTCTCAAGAAACCTTTCCACTCTTAAACGTTATTAAGAACTCCAAAGAAGGGGTGGCTAGGTGGCGCAGAGAATAGAGCGCCGGCCCTGGAATCAGAAGGACCTGAGTTCGGAGCCGGCCTCCGACACTTAATCCGCACAAACAAAAACCTAGCCGTGTAACCTTGGGCAAGTTACTTAACCCCAATTGCCCTAAAGGGGAGGCTAGGTGGCGCAGTGAGTAAGAGCGCCGGCCTCGGAGTTTGGATGACCCGAGATCAGATCCGGCCTCAGAAAATGAGCACCCACGCATAAATAATGACTAGCCGTGTAACCTTGAGCAAGTTACTTAACCCCAATTGCTTTAAAAAAAAAAAAGAACTCCAAAGAACTTTTCTTTAAATGTAGGCCATATAAACGCTATTTATCATATTATAATTAAAACTAATAAATATTTAAAATAACCATTTATTAGTTCATTTAAAACCCACAATAAACCTATTGCATGTTAACAGAAATAGCATTTTTTGGAGAGGGGAAGGAAGGGCAATTGGGGTTAAGTGACTTGTCCAAGGTCACATAGCTAGTTAGTGTTAAGTGTCAGAGGTCACATTTGAACTCAGGTCCTCCTGATTCCAGGGCCAGTGCTCTATTCACCATACTACCTAGCCGTCACAGAAATAACATATTTTTATGAAAATCTCTGTATTTTCAAAAAAAACCCCCAAATTTAGTGAGAAGTGACATTGTTTTACATATTTCTTTTTCTAATATCTAGCTAAACAGAAGGTGGATTCTTACATCTGCTTTTTCATTCAGTCTGTTTCAATATATTGTCTTGGTTAAAGTATGTGAAGGACATCTGGCTTCACATGCATATATAGATAGAAAATGGAAGAAGATTTTAAAAGTCAATTAATATAATAGGAAAAATAGTTTTTACTCTAGGAAACCTCAGATTAGACTGAGAACTGTTGGAGTAGATGGTGTCTGAAGTCCTGTTCAGACCTGATAGTCTGTGATTATTAAGGGACCAGAGTCATCCTTTCACTCTCTCCTTTGAAGATTGTGATGGAGTCTTTGTGAAATGAGTGGGAAGGTCTTAAAGAGGGTGTTAGTTTGGGAGAGTCATTAGGTAGGAACCAAAGCCTCAGCAGGGCATGGAATACTCATCTCACCTCTCTGGCTATACAGACCCCTTTTCACATTCATCTATAACCAAGTTCTTGCCCCAAGGTCCCACTTACCCCATGAAGCTTCATATAGAGCCCACAAGCATTACACACTGGCTCTCCTTCTGCATTTCTCCTCCACAGGGTGGTGTTGGTTGTGTGGCAATTAGTGCAACAAAGTCCAGCCCGTCGAGTTGAAGACTAAACAGGAGAAAGAGAGATAGAAAGGGTGAGCTTGATTCCAACAATCCAACAAGGGATTTCTTTGCCCATTGAACTTCAGTGCCCCATGACTTTCTCCTAGGAGAAGAAAACATTGGAAAGGGGTCAGGGGAGAGATAAGGGGCCGATGAAAGGCATAGCCTGTGTCTGAGATCACCCTCATCCCCAGAGCCCTTTCATTAAAGCTGATAAACCTGGCCAGATTCCTAATACCTTTCTGCCTGAGAATAGATGGGCTCTGGCTGTCACATTCATATTTCATAACAGAGAGAAGAGGGGTGGGTAAGGCCCTTAAGTGCCTGGAACTGGCTGGAACCAGAGACATTCAAATGAGTGTTAGGGTCCAAACCATACTCCCTTTCCAAAGGTTCCTATGTTGATTTCCTAGCAAATGTAGAAGTAGAGAACCAGGCTAGAATTTGGGCTGTATTTTCTAGCAAAAAGATTTTGAGTGGATGAGCAAGAAGGGTGTGTGTGTGTGTGTGTGTGTGTGTGTGTGTGTGTGTGTGTGTGTGTGTGTGTAAAATATCTCCTTCTCTGGGGTAGGTGGAGGGATGGAGAGAGAGAATTTGAAGAGCTGACAGCCTTCTTTGAGGATAGTCTTAGCAGGAAACCTCTATTCTAGCCCAGTAATCTGGTAATATGACCTGATTATAGGTGGGTTGTCTTCAGGACTGATCAGACCTATCTTCCATGACCAGACCACCAGAAACAGTATTAGGAGTGCAGGGTACTTCAGTTCATTCTTGGGAAAAGTCCCCATATTTTATCATAGCCCCCCTTAGAAATGCTAAAATAATAAGAAAACTAAGAATAATAAGAGCTAATCTTTATATATTAGCTTAAACATTTGCAAAACATTTTACATTTATTATTGTATTTGATTCTCACAACAATCCTATGAGACAGGTGCTATATTATTTTCATTTTACAGAGGATGAATTGAGATTGAGAGAGGTTAAGTGACTTGCCCAGAGTCATACAGCTAGTAAGTAACTGAGTCAGAATTCAAACTCAGGCATTCTTGACCCTATGCCACTAAGTCACTTAGGAGTGATATCAAAAGACAAATTAAAGGCTCAAGAATTTGAGACTCTTGCCCCCTCCCCACTGTTTTCCAAGGCTTATCTCAAGGTGTATATCCTTTGTGAAATTTTTCCTGGGTTCTATTTCCTGCTGTACTGCTCTAGTCAGTGACATCGGGTTAGTCACTCCCTGGGCCTCCATTTTCTGACAAAGGTGAGAATAGATGATCTCTAAAAATTCTCTCAACTCTGACTCTTTCTGATTCTAATAAGAACACCAAAATTCTGCTTGGTATATCCTACTATGAATTTCTTCTTAGAGAAGAGGACCCCCTCTTCTCACCTCTCCCACATTCTTCTCCCCTATTCCTACATTGATGGGGCTGCCAGCTCTTTTTCTAGCCTTCACCTGTCAACTCCAGCACTTTCGGTGTTTCCTATTAATGCCTGGGGAACAAAGGCATCTGAGCAATGTTAATGGGAGCCTGGAATGAGTGTCCGTGTATCTCTGAGTCACATTGCAGAGTGTGAGCTATCTTTCCACTTAGGTGTTGGAGTGATATTCTTCAGTCCCTACCAAAAAAAAATCCATAAAACCTGAAAACCTGTCCCAGAATGCCTCCTCCCCTTGGGCTCCCCAGACCTATCCCAATGACTGGGGGAGAAATGAGGCATGCTTATAAGAATTCCATCCCTGTTTACTTTTCCAGACTGACGCCACATCATCCCAGCCCCCAGGGCCAAATGATAAATGGACTGAAGAGGAAGGAAATAGGAAGGCCAGGAGCCTGGTAAAGATGAGAGTAATTCACAAAGGCAGATAGAAGGTCCCATTCTAGTTAACTATACCTAGGGCAGTTTTACATCTCAAAAATAACACAAAAAGGGGAGTGAAGGAGAGTTTTAATTCCTTTGAGATATGGGTTTAGGTTTTAAAGAAGGAAGGTGGAACACATCTACTTTCCTCAGAAGAGGATTTTAATTTCATTTCTTGTATAACAAGAAAAACCAAAACCAAAACAACATGCAGTAATATACTTAAGAGAGAACACTAGGCAGAGAATCAGAAGAAGTGAGGTCCATTCTTTGTTCTGTCACCTTCTGTTTCTGAACTTCAGTTTTCTGTAAAATAAGGTGATTGGACCAGATGATGCTTTAGGAGATCCCCTTCTAACTTCTACTGGAAGTAGGTCTTTGGTTCTAATAGCACCTCATTTCAAAAATTCTTTTTCCTTCACAAAGCACTTTCAGTTTATTTTAGTAGAATACAAGTTCCCTAAGGGTGGAGATAATGTCTTTTTTTTTTTTTGCAGAGCTCCAGGACAGAGCTAATCTTGCACGTGGTCTGTACCTGTGATTTCATACATGGCATGTAGGAAATTCTTAGAGAGGAAACTTCCTCTATCAGGGCTGATCAACTCAGGCTTTGCAATTTATAGTTTTTAAAGACTTGCCTTGGGGGCACTGAGAGCTTCAGAGTCATGCTCAGGGTTACCCAATCAGTCCAAAAAAGGATCAGGCCCAGGTCTTCCTCACTGAAGCCTGTTCTCTAACCAACACTCCATGCAACCATACACATTAATACACATTTGTTGAAATGAATTAAATGTGCATTTGTCCTCTATCTTTACAACAGCCTTGTGAAGTAGGTGGGTAGTACATTTATTAAATTATGTGCAAGATACTGTGCTTATTGTTGGAGACACAAGAATAAGATTCCTGCCCTCCAGGAGATTACATGCTACTGGTGGAAGAAGAGTACAACCTATGCACAAATTCATAAAAAGCACACACCAAATTATGCAAAGTACTTTTAAGAGGAAGAGAACATGTATTATCCCCATCAGAGTGCTGCAGTAGTATCCCCATTTTATGGCTAAAGAATGAAGTAACTTTGAGCTAGAAACCAGCTCTCCTGACTCCTGGTTCAGGGATATTTCTATTTTAGTGTGCTGTAACAGTCATTAAAAAAAACCAGCCAAACAAATAAGCAAACAACACTAAGAAGGTGTGTGTGTGTGTGTGTGTGTGTGTGTGTGTGTGTGTGTGTGAGAGAGAGAGAGAGAGAAAGAGAGAGAGAGAGAGAGAGAGAGAGAGAGAGAGAGAGAGAGAGAGAGAGAGAGAGAGACACCTGAGAGATAGGTTGCTAAATATATTTTAGATCCAAGGACAGTCACCCCAAAGAGTCAGCTAAGTGGCACAGTGGGTGGAATGTTGGACCTGGAATTGGCAAGATGAGTTCAAACCCATCCCTCAGACAGTTACTAGCTGTATGACCCTGGACAAGACACTTAACCTCTGTTTTTGCCTCAGTTTCCTCACCTGTAAATGAAGATAACAATAGCACCTATACCACAGTGTTGTTGTTAGGATCAAATGAGATAGTATTTGTAAAAAGTGCTTAGGACAGTGCTGGCGACATAGAAGGTTCCCTTCCCTTTCCCCATGCAGAGAGTAAATGAATAAATGTAATTATCGTAGCTGTTTCATAGCACTTCACATGTTTTCATCTCTTTCTTCACCTCTACCTCACCCCTATGGGAGAAAAGGAAGGTATTTTGTCTCCATTTGACTGATCAGGAAACGGAGGTACAGAGAAGTAGAATATTTTGCCCAAAAGGCAAAGTTCACACTGGAATACAACTCCGACTCCAAGCAAATCGCCTTTCCGCTATACCTATAAAACGAGTGTGATAACATACGCTGCTAACTTGTCTAACAGCACTGTTGTGAGGACACTGAAAATAAATATGAATGTCTTCTTTTATTATATTGTGCTCCCAGTTAGGAGAAATTGTTTTAAAAAGAGAAATGATATTCTGTTGCTCTAAAAGCACATAGTGTATCATTTCTTGAGATACAATGAACATTACTAAGTAAAAAATGTAAAAAAATAACAAGTTAGAATCCAAAATGGGCCTGTGTTATACAATGCTGAAGTATATGAATCACTAGACTGAAAAATGGAGAGAATTCTTCATTCCTTGGTTCTTCTTATTTGAAACAGCTATGAGTTTCTGATGGGAATCCTCTTAGTTATAAAGATCGAGGGACAAATGTTCGTTCAACTTTGAATTCAACGAAAATCTGGGAGTTTCTTATGTCATGAAACCTGAATTTGCAGTCTGAAGAAATTCAAGGGGTATCATCACCCTTGGACTAAAAGGCCTAGTTCCAACCTATTTTTGTTTTCTCTGCTGGGATTCATCATCCCGAGGGAGGCGGAAACTACTGCCAAGGCTACAATTTTGCTCACTGAAGGACAAATAGCATAATATGTTATTTTGAATTTACCAGCAGCTTTCTCCAAAGGCAGGGCCCCTGGGCCAACTTCCCCTCCTTCGGAGCCCCTCTTTCACACTATGACCTTGTCTAAGAAGCTGCTGCCTTCAACATTGTACTCAAATGTTTATTTATTTTTTTTCAAAATATAGCTAGCAATCAGATAGTATCCCTCCCCCTTCTCTCCTCTGCCCCTCCTCCAACATCATGTGTAACTGATAAACCACCAAAATCCTATTAAGGCTTAGGGTGGGTAGTACTAGTGACAGCCTTCTGTGATACTGCCTTGAGAGGCAATGGGTCAGTGCATCAGAAAACATCTGTAAACATCAGAAAACACTGTTTGTGGCAGTGTTAGGTGAGGAGATTCTATCTTTGAGGCCTGTCACACCGGAGCCCTGGTGAAGGAAGGTGCCTTGGTTAGGGATGACTTCACATAGCATGTTTCTCTAATGCATTTATTGTAGCAGGGTCTCCTCTTCCTTTCTCAGAACTGGGGCTTTGGGATAAGACTTTGAATGTAAAACTCCAACAAGAACAGTTCTAGGGGAGTCGGGACATGTGCTTCTCAGACCTTTCCTCTGCAAGCACCTTCTTTGATGGGGAAAATATCATCATAATCATGAACAAGTGATAAACTAGGAGCCTTTGGAGGGAGGAGACTATACATTATAGCATTTTTCTAGAACCCCAGTACCTAGTATTTGGTATAGCACGTTGTGAGATGCAAAGTACTATATGAAGCCAACACAACAGCATTACTCAATTCCACAAACATGGAATTACTTTCTAAATGTCTGTATATCTACCAACTCATCTGAACCTCATAACAATTCTGTGAGGTAGACAGGACAGGGATTATTCCCATTGTAGAGGTGAGGAAACTGAGGCATAGGTTGGTGAAGGAATCTACCAAAGGTCTTGTAGATAAAAGAAGAGCCAGGACTCAAACCCAAGGCCAGCCCTCTCTTTCCAATATCATTTACACGGTGAATGTCTAGTTTTCATAAACAGATCAGAGAGTCATATAAAACTTATTGTCACTGATTTTCCTTGGACAGTTGCTTTAGGGAAGTACTTCATTCATTCATTCATTCAGCCGCTGGTGGAGAGTGGATGAAGAACTGGACCTGGAGCCAGGAAGATCTGATTTTGAATTGGCCTCAGGTACTTACTAAATGTGTGACCTTGAGCAAGTCACTTAACCTTTGCTTACCTCAATTTCCTCAACTGTAAAATAGGGATAATAATAGCACATAGGGTCACTGTGAGGATTAAATGAGGTAATATTTTTAAAAAGTGCCAGCACAGTGCCTGACATATTTGTTGCTGTTCAGTCATTTCAGTCATGCTGGACTCTTTGTGACCCCCATTTGGGGTTTACTTGGCAAAGATACTAGAGGGGTCTGCCATTTCCTTCTCCAGCTCATTTTATAGATAAAGAAACTGAGGCAAACAGGGTTAAGTGGCTTGTCCAGGGTCACACAGCTAATAAGGGACTGAGACCGATTTGAATTCAGATCTTCTTGACTTCAGCCCCTGTGATCACTCTATCTACTATACTACTAATTGTGATTCTCTGCCTCTTTACCCTCTCCCTGCTTTCTTATTCATTTGATAAACATGAATTTAGCACTCACTTTGTGCAAGGCACCAGATCTCAGTGATAGGTTACTGCTGGAAGTTTTTAAGTAGAAGTGTTTATAAGGTCTAGTGGTTGTGACCATACAGGTAAAATGAGGTAGAGGATTGAGATAATCATCCTTATAATTAAGGGAAAACTTAACTGAGGAAAAAAAAGATATAGGCTGTTTATTTGTTGGGAGGAAGAAGCTGGGCTAGGGGTAGAGTTGTTGTATTAATGGGACAATGCTAAGTTAACCAGGTTGGTTGTCATGTGATCATGGTTTTTGGGTGGTTGAAGGGATGTTAGAAATTCTAATGTCTAACTCCTTCATTTTAGGGATGTGGAAACTGAGGCTCAATACAATTTAGACTGAGACAAAATTCCTAAGATAGTGAGTAATTCAAGCCTCCATATCTCAGGTTAGGGGACCTTCCACAATGTAGGGAAATGCAGCAGAGAGATCAGTAGACATTTTTTGATGTCCAATACCAGGCCAATTTGAGCTAGGATGGAGGCCTATTTGAATAATTGAACACTTTTCTATCAGATTTTTTTGCCATGAACATTGTGATTTAGGGACTATGAATGTTCCCTGCCTCTCTGGATAAATACCTGTCACTGGGCAATTATGTATAATAGGATACAACTATAATTCAGGCTGGCTTTCCCTGAGTTCTTGTGATGACTTAAGCACAAGTGTATTACTGGAGAAAAGAGAGGGCTCAGGGCCCTCAGTTCACTTAGCTGAGACAAAACCATAACTAGGGTGTGGCCCCTGGGACTTTGCTTACTGACACTAAAATTTAGAGGGCTCATAATATACATCTAAAAACACCTGACCTTAAGATCTAACTAATAAAAACAAGCCATTAAAAAAAGGAAGCTACCATATATAGTAATCAGTGAGCATTTCATTCTTCCAATTCAACTTTCAATTCAACTTCAACTTCCAATTCAACATTCTTCCAATGCATCTGAATTACTTCCTGTATTCTTTTCACATCATGGGAGATGATTTCAGCGCATGTCTGGTGCTATGGGGTACTACTGCTTGTACCCAGTACCAGAAATGCCCAAGGATAATTATCACAGGTTTCTCCTAAACTGGAGGTCTGGGAGGGTCATAAACCCCAGTCCCAGTGTCTTCTACACCCTCTACTTTATTGGCATCAACTAGGGTGATCCTCTGTTTTTATAATATTGCTCAGCAGTAGCACCATAAAAAGACATATCAGCTGATATCATGGCCATTTCAATGGTTACCATTTATACAGCACTATAATCTTGGCCAAGCATTTTACAAATATAATCTCTGATCCTCACAATAATACGGGGATGTAGGTGCTATTATTATTTCCACTTTATAGATGAGGACACTGAGGAAGAGAGGTTAAGAGATTTGTCTTGGGTCACATGGTTAGTAATTGTCTAAGCTTGGGTTTGAACTCAGGTCCTCCTGACTCCAGGGCCAGTGCTCTATTCACTGCACCACCTAGCTGATCTCCCCCCTCCCCCAGTGCTCTCTTTACCATGCCACCAGCTTCCTTATGAATGAACGAACAAATGAAGTCTTTCCCCAATGAAATACTCTTGGGGAACAGAAGAGAAAATGGCTTGTGTTTACAGAATGGTGAACATTCCCTCTATGAATCAGTGGGACAGGTCTTTGAGTACTATGACCTTTGACTGCTTTACTTTTAACAACACTTAAAAAGATAGTAGAGAAGCCAACAGAACTTCGATTATAAGTAATGATAGAAATGAACCTCAAACTTGGAGAGTGAGGAACTTGTTTATCATTACAAAATATGGCTAGTATAGTCAAAATAACACAGAGAAACCTGGGGCCTATTTCCCTTCACAAAGTGATAGTTTGATCCTAGGAACACATCTGAAGACATCCTTGTTAGGTGAAGAGATCAGTTCCTTAGTCTGAGGGTTTCCACTGCAGAGCCCCAGTGAGGTGGCCCTGATCAGTGATGATCTTCCCCTTCAGATATCAGGGAGCACTTTGTACTGCCCTCTTTCTATGGCACTTCTCATATAATAGGGTATATTGTAGCTATCTACACCACAGCCTAATAGTAGAAAATGAGCTTCATAAGGCCAGAAACCATATCTTATTTAATCTTTGTCTTTCCTCCAAAAACTAGCACAGGGCTCTGCATACAATAAGCAATGAATGAAAGTTTGATGGGGGAGTAAGTAAACTCATACATTCATGCATGCATTCATGCATGAATGAATGAATGAATGATTGAGGTGTTCATACTAGGCAATTTGCCTTTGGAACTGCTGTTGGGGTTGGCAGGCTGGAGAAGCTGAGGGCTGGGAGACTCCAATAATTGTATGAGGCAGGAAAATTACTGCTGATATCCCCAGTGCTTAGAACAGTGCTTGGCATATAGTAGGTATTTAATAAATGTTTATTGACTGATTGATGTCCACCATCACCATCGATGTGATTAACTTTTTCCATGACTTTAATTTGTTAACGTGTTTGGGATTTACCTGACTCAGTTATGAAATTCCAAACTATGCCCAAAAGCTTAGAGACATTAAAAAAAATTGTGGATGTCAAGAAGCAGTCACCTAGCCTTCAATGTCATCTCTAGTAATGTTCTGAGCATAACCTTGAGGGCATACCCCTTATGTGAACCAAAAGTTCCTATCCTTATATACAGAACTGAGGGATTTTCTTCACCCAGAGATAGATACACTAAGACGTGTTTGAGCTTAAAAACATAACTATTACACCAACACTACCCTTTACTATTTCCCCTACTTCCACTTACCCCTCTACCTGTTTGAGAGATTCTGAGACACGAATCACAGTGCTTGACTAGGAAATGCTAATTTTGCATAATGGTCCCTTCCTTTGCCTCTTTAGTTGTGGATTTTTAAGTTCTACTATTGAGGATCATCTCACTAACTCCCTAATCGGAAGATATCACATGTTAAATGAGCCTTGTGGCTTCTGAGCCAGGAAAGTCTGGGACCTAAAGTGAGAGCTTTGTAAGAATGGAGATGAGAAATCAAGTTGAACTCCTGCTGCTCCATAACAGGTCAGAGGTGAGACCCCAGGGTCTTAGAAAGGAAGACTGGGAAGATACTGAGTGAGAAAGAAGAGAGAAACATGAAGCTGCCATCATGTGGAGGAGGGAGAGGCCCTTTCCTTGTTCTCTTGCAGCATGGCATAGGATAGGACCAGAAAGAGGAGGAAAAGATGCAGGATTCTCTTGCCATCCATAGAGAAGGAAGTTAGTAATGATCAGGCTACACTGTACTATATTATACTCAACCCCTAAGTTCTTGGGCTCAATCATAAGATAAACATTCCTTCACATTATCAGATAGTGCAAAACAGAAAACTGTTGTACCTTAGAAGTCATTTGCTTTTAGATAATACCAAAGCTTCCTCCATATCATTAAATAATGACCTTTGGGTTTTTTCTTTTTGCTGGTCAGAAGTGTTATGCAGAATCTCTGCATCTAGTTCAGGATCTTTTTTTTTTTTTTTGGCTTTTTGGAGGGCAATTGGGATTAAGTGACTTGCCCAAAGTCACACAGCCAGTAAGTGTGTCAAGTGTCTGAGACCAGATTTGAACTCAGGTTCTCCTGACTCCAGGGCCTGTGCTCTATTCACTAAGCCACCTAGCTGCCCTAGTTCAGGATCTTTAAAAGTAGGTTGTCAAGTAGAAATTCTTCTTTACTGTGCAAGATGACAAATGACCCCATCAGTCATATCCATTCTTCCAAAAGGAGTAAGTAATCATGGTGGCACATGCCTAAAATACCTGCTATTGTGGAGCCTTGAGGCAAATGAATCATCTGAATTCAGGAGTTCTGAGCTAAAGTTGATCATATAGGGCCAAAGTTGATTGAGTTGTCATACTAACTGTGGCACAAATATATTGAGCCCCCTGGAGCAGAGTCCCCACCCTGCCTCCCTCCAAAAGTGTTACTACAGAAAACTCAAATGCATCACCAGTCATGATACCTAGATTCTTGTTTTTTTTTTTTGTCTTTGTGAGTGTGACTTACTGTGTGATATGAGTATGTTGATTACCCTATCTGAACTTTAGCTTTCTCCAGAAAATCAGATTAGACTACTTGACCTTTTCCAACTCTGATATCTTATAATGACATGACTAGACCTCTAATGGTTTTTTCCATCTCTTAAGATCCTTATTTTAAAAATACAATTTTTTTAAAAAAAAGCTTTTCTGCAAGACAATGACCTTTTCCCCCCACCAATGGAAAGACTTTACTGAGGGATTTCAGTAGATTTAGGTGAGTAATAACTGATAACTATATATCTATCTGTACATATACACATATGCACATATAAATATGTCTATATGTGTGTATGTTACAAAGCCTTTTATCTGAATTATCTCCATTGAGGTAGGTACTACATATCTTGGTATCCCCCTGAGATGAGGAAAATGAATGTCATAGATGTTAAGAAACTAGCCTTTCAATTGTTAGGGGAAGAAAACGCAGGTCAGGGGTGGGAAACTTGCAACCTCCAGGTCACATGTGGCCTTCTAGGTTCTCAGGCAAAGCCCTTTGAGTGAATTCAAACTAGAAGTTGAGGATCTAGAGGGCCATATGTGGCCTTGAGGCCGCAGGTTCCCCACCCCTGGCCTAGGTTCTTGGCTCTGAGCCTAGCTAGCTATTCTCTACACCAAACCATCCCTAACCTCCAGTCAGAATTCCCCTATTCCCTGAAATTATTTTAATGGAAAAATCTATAGAATTCCAGAACAAACACTGGAATCAGTTTTTAAAAATCAGTTACTGGGCCAAATTGGCTGCCAGATTCAGTCAAATGGCTAATCTGGAAACCCTGTATAGGTGCTCTCTGAATGTTTCATCTGAGAGCACTTATGATATACCTAAATTTAACTGTGCTGAGTTCCATCTAGGACTTCCCTATTTCTATATTCCCATCCTAATCTTCTCACCTTACTCTTGACCCAGAACATTGGACTTATTTACTTTTCTTCAGGGTGATAAGGAGTGAAAACCTTCCTTAGGTGAGTTGCTCAACAGCCTTAATTTTGAACCTTAATTTCCAGCCTTGGTGTTCAATAAAATTTCATCAAAGAATCACTAGCCTAGTCATCATTCCCAAGTCCTTTCACCTCTCTGAACCTCAGTTTCCTCATCTGAAAAGTGGGACTTTAGTACCCTCTTCATAGAGTTTTGTGAGACTTGATGATAAGATGACTACAATTTGCTTAAAAAAAAAACCACACACAAAACTTTAAAGGTCTATATAGGGAGAGGTATCCCTAAAGGCTTGAGACAGTTAAGTGGCACAGTGGTTGGAGTGCTGGACCCAGAATCAGGAAGACTTGAGTTCAAATTCAACTTTAGATACTTCCTAGCTGTGTGACTCTGGCTAAGTCATTTAACTTCTCTCTGCCTCAGTTTCCTTAACTATAATAAAGTGGGGATAATAATAACACCCATTTCCTAGGACTGTTGTAAGAATAAAATGAGTTACTATTTGTAAAAATCTTATAGAATATATGACATGGAGTATGTATATATATATGTATATATATATATGTATGTATATGACATTGAATAGCACTTGGCAAATACTTATTCCCTTCCCTTAGTGCAGTTTTAAGCTATTAAAACTGAAAAGAACTAAGTTTTTTGGGACACCCTGTATTGTCAGTTATTATTACTAAAGCAAAGTGAAAAATGAAAGAAATAACAAAACATAACTAACTGGATTTTCACCATTTAATTATTTTCAAACAAAATCAACTGGTGAATGGACGATAATTCAAAACAGATTTATTTTTAATCAAACAAAATTTGGTTTAATGGTATTCTCCTATAGAGGGTCCCCAAAGTTTCAGGACAGCTTTAAGGTCTTAAAGTTTACATTTTAATGTTTAATATTAAACTGTTAAGACAATAAGACTTTGGGGACATTCTATATTGGTACATTAAGATATCAAGGGTCTGTAATTTCATCGAGGTTCCAATCCTTCTAAAATTTAGGAGGTATAATTGAACTTTCTACAATAGTGGCTACAACCAATTACTATTGAGTCTTACTGAAGTACCATTATCACTAAAGATCATTAAGTATTAGTAAATTTTCATTAATACCACTATCATTACAACCAATACTAGTAGTTAAGTAATAAACATTCGAGGTGCTATCATTACTAAAAGCTTGGTTTAAAAATATACTTTAAAATAATATTATTTCATTCAGCTCATGGCTTTGCTTTTGACTCTATAAACTTGAACACTATGCCTCAGTTCCTTTCTGCCCTTGGAATTTCCTTTAGTCCTTATGGCCTTCTCAACCTGGAACAATGCTGTCCTCCTCGGTGAGGCCTCCATTTGGGGGAGGGGCCCAGATTTACCTTTCATCACATCTCTCCTGACACTGCTTCTGAGCTTCATACCTCCAGGGTACCACCCCATCCCTGGTTTTCAGTCTTCCTCCACTAGTATTAGGCTCCTTGAGAGCCTGCACTATCTTTTCCCTTATGTTTACAGCTCATCATTTAACACAATGCGTGACATATAGTAAGTACTTAATAATCAGTCAGCAAGTATTTATTAATACAAGAAGGACCAGGCTCATCAACTGACACAAATACTTTTATCTTAAACTGAAATAAACATTTTTATCTTATCTCTTTTATTTGCCTTATGGATTAAAAAAATTCACTGGGTCAATTGATATAGTTTGGTCCTTTTCAAGGCATTCTTAAATTCTGGTCCTTCTTGTTTAAGTGCCTACACTGTGCAAAAATACAAAACCAAACCAAACCCAACCCAGATCTTGCCCTCAAGAAGCTCACAGTCTATTGGGAGTGAAAGCAGTATGCAAAAAGAAGATGTATACAGGATAAATTGTAGATAAACAACCGAGGGAAGACACTAGCATCAAGGTGGGGGTTAAGGGTTTTGTTTTTGATAATGAAGCTGGTAAGGATCTCTGGTGTGATTGTGTGTGTGTGTGTGTGTGTGTGTGTGTGTGTGTGTGTGTGTGTGTGTGAGAGAGAGAGAGAGAGAGAGAGAGAGAGAGAGAGAGAGAGAGAGAGAGGGAGAGGGAGGCAGGGAGAGAGGGAGAGATATGGTCAGATCATTTTAGGAAGTCAATTAATTAGAAGGTTTGCAAAGTACTTTACATATATTTTCTCAATTGATCCTCATGATAGTGAAAAAGACCAAGATAAATATTTTTTAAATTGAAATTAATTTTTATACTTCCACCTCCATCTTTACTTTTATTGTGTAAAATATATAAATATAAATGTATTCAACTCTTATTCTATGAGAGCAAGCATTAAACATGGTTATTTGATCTTAGCTGAGGACTTGAGCACATTGGATTCAGTACCCTGTAAGGAAAAGTGAACACAAACCTGACTGAATTGTGGAAATGTCTAAAATGTATTCTAAAGATAAAGTAGATATATGCCCACTCTCAAACCATATAGCCAACTCACAAACGGCCATAAAAAGAGGATCTAGTCCCAAGTCCTACACAAGAAAAACTACTTTAGAAATTACCAATTCCAAAGGTAACCACATTTTAGATGTCGGAAAATTCAAAAAGTCAAATAGTTTCCTTATCTCTCTGAAACCAGTGGTCTCTGATCAATATCAACCAACCAGAAGTTTAGGACAATTTCTGTTGCTTTCCATACTCTCAGGAGGGGTTAAATGTTTCAAAACAAATGGAAAGTCCAGATAGAAACTCACATAAATAGTCCAAATTAAGAAAAGAAAATTCAGCCACTTGCCCTGGGGCTTCTGTTTAAGGGCACATACTCCTAGAAAAAGTTTAAATGATTAGGGGAAATTAAAAAAAAAAAAAAGCAGAGTTCTAATACCGTTAAAATGGCAAATTACTAAAGAATTTAGAAAGGCACTTCATTTAGGCTTTTTTTTTTTTTGAGCCTTCCAGTAGCTTAAACTATGCAAGAGGAACTGGAGAATTTCTTAGTTTAGCTGGAATATTTTAATTCTGTTTCTATGAATATTTCCCTCCTTTCTCGGGAAGAAAAATTTTGCATTTTTATAGAAGGTCCCTAAGAAGTAACCTTTTGGCAGGTGCTCCTTGGGGGAACCTTAGTTGTTACACTCAGAGAGTGTAAAACTTGTCCACCATGTGCAAGAATTCCCAATTTTATTTTTTGTTTTTGCACTTCACTAACTAGCTTCTTGGTTGCAGAGAAGAAGGATGTTAATATCTTAATTAGAACATCAACTATGATTTCTAACTAACTCTGGGGATATAGTATTTCCAGAGTCTATACTTTCCTCTGATGTGGTCAGCCCCAGGAATCTGCTTTCCGAGGAAGTCTATGCTGGTGGGTTTAGAACCCCTCACCAAGGTACAATCCCAGCTGGAAGCGTCCTCCCGGAGCTTTATGAATTTTGTTTGATTATATTTCTTAACAGAACTGATTCTTATGGTCCGCAGCCAAAATTCAGAAAGATCAACTTCATAGCGTAGGAAAACATCTTTTAAAAATACTTTATTTATAATATTTTCCTTCCAAAGGGGAAAATCGGTAAATCCTTAATCAGCCAAACCGAGAAATTCTCTAAAAGCTGTGAATTCCCCAGCGGCTGGGACAGGCTCAAAGCACAGGCAGCTGTGAGCATCCTGCCTCAAGCTCAGTCTAGCTCTGCAAGCCCTGGACTACATTCCGCGAAAACAGTCCTACTGGTTAGTCTATCCTGAACTGGTGAACTCGAAAGTGCAAGTCGTCAAATAAAAGGGGGAAAAAAAACCCTGACCCCTCTCAATTAAGTTTTAGTCTGAAAGCCGAGAGGAAGGCGGGGGAGATGAGGCAGGAGTCATTGACAGGTTAAGGCTCACGCCCATTTGCCCTAACTTGAGTGAGTCAAGTAAAAGTTCCCTGTTTTATTCCAGATCTCTGTGATAGGCAGGCACTCCCTCTGCCTGAGCAGAAACCAACCTTTGCGCAGCAGAAAGGGGAGTCAGAGGACCTGCGTTCAAATCTCGCCTCTGATGGCTTATTCTCAGGGTGACCTCGGGCAAGTTGCTTAACATCCTTAGGCCTCAGTTTCCTTATCTGTAAAATGAGGGAGTTGGACTGCTAGATGGCCTCTTATGTCCCATCCCGCTCTGTTACGGTTTGCTTGAAGTGAACATAGTCCTCTGCCCAGCTGCTTTATCTAGTGGTGGTGGTGGGAGATGGGGGCAGGGGAAGAGGAACTCTATCAAACTGCACAGTCCACCTCCCCCCATCCCAAGAGGTCTACCCAGCTCACCAGTTCTGCCTAAGCCTGTGGAGTTGGACAGAAAGCTCACCTAGAGGGCCTCGCTTTGCAGATGCAGCATCTCTCTTGTACCCTACCCCCTTCCTCCACCTCTTCTACTCCTCTCCCCAGAGACCTCTCCTTCCGATTCAATATTCAGAGTATCCAAGTCAGAGCAGACTCCGGAGTGAATTTCCCAGGTACTTCAAGGACATAGAAAAATGTTGCTTTTGTTAACCTCACGCGTACAATCCCCTCAGCTCCCAGCCTCAGAGTCGAGACCTAGTCTCTCTCCCGGGTCGCAACACCCGGACCGATACTTCCAGAGATCTGACTTACCAGCCTCTTCTGGGGCTTGATGAGCGGCCGGTTGATGCCATTCATTTTGTGGTAGAGGCCACAGGCGTTGCAGAGGTAGTGACCGGTGCCATCTCGCCTCCACAGCGGCGTGGACATAGCCCCACAATTAACGCACTCTCGGCCCTCACCCGGGAACTCTTCCAGGAATTCTGAAACTGAGCAAAGACAAAAGGGTTTCAGGATCCGTCTTCGGAGAAGGGGCAACCCTGCATGTGCAGAGCCGCGGAGGCTTTGCTCTCCACATCAGAGTACTGAAGGCTAGAAAAGACTTCTGGGACCATCTAGTCCATACTCATTACTTTGCAGATGGGGAAACTGAGAGCAGGGTGGTAAAGTGACTCATCTAAGATTACTCAGTTAATGCAGAGCCAGGATTCAATGTCAAATTCATCTTCCGACTTAAAAAATCCAGTGCTCTTTCCTCTCCCTTAATATCTCCCCCTACGTCTAAGACCTCGATCTCCAGGGACAGAAGACTGACCTAATTGCCAGGCTTTTGGATTTATTATTTTGGGGGGGGGGGTGGGCGAAGGGGATGTAGATAGGGAAGAGTATATAGGGGATGATAGATTTGGTGTTTCTCATTGGAAAGGCAGAAGGAAAAGTTGAGTGTGTTGTGTGTTAACAACAAACGACTGCACCAAACACTTAGGATTCTAAGGGCCCGAAGCTTCGGTTTTTATAAGCCTTGTCTTGTGACTTCACGTTTAAACACCAGAACAGGGAAGTTCGACAGAGAATTCAGTGCCATCATGCCCACCTTCTTCAGGGTGGAATCCCAAACCAACTTCCCCAAGTACAGAATTCATAGCTGAAAGGAACTGAGATCATGTAGTCCAAGGACCTCATTTTACCATCTCGGAAAGTTGAGACCCTCAAGAAGCACAATCGACTTGTCCAAGATCTTACCACTACGTTTTGGCTGTCCAGGGTCTGGCAGTGAGTATCAGAATGGGGATTCGAAAAGGGAATTCCCAGAAACCCGGGTTCTGGGTTGTCTGTAATGTCCTGACAAGTATCTCTCCTATGCGCTTTCTTCCGTCCTGGAGTCGCTTAGGGATAACGAAGAAGCACGGGGACCGATATCTTTCCTTGCTTTTTACTGGGCTAGTCTTTTATTCCACAGTTCATATTGCTAAGCATCCTTGCCCCTCCCTCTAGGTCGAGGTCTTAGGAAATCCAGAAAGCTCCCGGGAAGCCACTCGGCCACCGGGGTGGGGGTGGGGAGTGGAAGTTCAAACCGATCTGTTAACCAAAGCCTAGCCAGGTCTCCCAGTTTTCGTTTCTACTTAACCTTCCTGGGCCTCGAGCTAAGAAGTATGATTTTATTCCTTACGCCCACGCATCCTCTCCCTCCAGTCTTCCTCTCCGTCCTTCCTCACTCTACCCACCTAATTTCCCCACCCCCAGCTTGGGGTGTTAATGTTGCGGTTTTTGCCTTCTTTTCTCCCAAGGCCGGAGCCCTGGCAGTCTAAGCCCAGCCCTTGGCCTCCGCGAGTCCCACGGGCGGGCTGGGCTTTGAGGCCGGCACCGCGGACAAACTGGCCCACTGGCCGGGTTGTCTAAACAGGGCCCAGAAGCGATGTTATTGTAAGGCGATTAAAGGCGGGGGTGGGTGAGTGGGTGGGTTGGGAGGGGCTGGGGGCCGACTCGGGGGCTTCCCTGATTTCCATCAAACCTTTGGGGGCTTTGACTGGTGGCGACGCGCAGGCTGGGCCAAGACGGATGGAATGTGTGTGGGGGCCGCGGGCGCTAGGGCTGTTGGGGAGGGGGGGGGTGAGCAGGGGGAAGGTGACGCAGGATCAATCACACCTCGGGTCGGGCTGCCACGGACAGACCGAGGAGCCGCGCCAGGGTTGGGGCGCGAGGGGGGAGTGGAGGCGGGACTGGACTCGGGACCCGGGACCCTAGAACTAGGACCAGGACAAGGCCGAGAATGAGGAGGCCTGGGGGTTAGCTCGCTCCATATATAAATATATATATATATATATATATATATATATATATTTTTTTTTTTTTTACTAGTAGCAGTTAGAGGTCATAAGCATAAATTCTTGGACCTGGATTACTTCCTTTTGAAAAATCCAAACTCTCAGCCCCCTTGTGTCACCCAGTTCCAAAGCATCTCCCCAATCCCTCCAGTAAACGCCACCCAAGGAAGGTGATGGATAAACCCCAAGAAACTCAAACTCGCTGATAATCTAATTATTCAGGGACACAGTATGGTGTAGTCTTCAATTCTGGCCATTTTGGCTACCTACTACATATGTGACCTTGAGCAAGTCACTCACGTCCCACGTACAATGAAGGTTTTGCCTAGGATATCTTAGGTCCTTTCTTTTCCAGCTCTAACAATAAATGTTCTAATGGCCCTTCCAGTTCAGCCATTCTATGTTTGGGGTCCCATTCCAGCACTTGACATTTTATAGTCTAGGATCTCTTCTAACTCTAGACATTACCGCTTCCGAAAGAAAGCAACAAGCATCCAAAAGGCAAGGAGGGAGTCTGGAAGTAGGCTAGTTCCTGACTGCTGTTATCCCAGATAAACTGGATTTGGAACGTCCCAGGCCAGTTGCTCCCCTTCCCTCGTAGCTGACTGAGAGCCTTTCCAGCTCTTGGACAGTCCATTCCTCTAGGAGAGGAGAGGCACTGGGAATCTGTGGTGGAAAGTAACCAAATAAATAGGTGAGCCATTATGGAAAGCCAAACTCAACTTCGGAAGGTGGTACTGGTTGGTGAGTGAGAAAAGCTCAGCTTTTCAGCTTCTGGATCTTAAGCCAAACGTTTCTCCACTATCATGCTCCTTCATCTCGAAACTCCACTTTCCTCCTACCCCCAAGGTGATCTTTAGAGTAGCCCACACAGCACAAACCAGAAGAGAAACTTCGAGCTACATCGGCTTTCCGGCAATCACCTATTTGAACGATGCATTGGGTCTTGTATGTGAATTGGTGTATCTAAATTATCCATTGAATTGAGACGTGTAGAGCTGGTCTATGACTGGGGGAGAGAGTTCGGAATATTTTCCCAACTTAGGTTGGGAGGCCTGCAATTGTAGGGGAGGAGGGGTAGAGAGGGCGGAGACCTCACACCCTATTCTCTGGGTGACTTTGTTCTCTGTAGAGATAAGCTCCCCGGAGCCTAGGCATGAAGTTGATGGGGGGTGGGGAGGGGAGAGTGGTGGGGAAGGAGATAACTCTGCTGAGGGCTAGAAGTGCTTTTCAAAACAAAACATAAAGTTTGTAGGGGGTGGAATTGGGGATTTCATATAGGAAAGGTTGGAAGAGACAGGATGGTAGAGGGGAGGGATGGAGAAAAGGAGAGGTGGGAGAGGACTGACAGGGCAGTTGTAAATATAGAGGAGGGGAAAGGGAAAGGAGAGCTAGATGCAAGAACGCAGGGAGAGAGAGGGAGACACTAAGTTTTAAGTATGAAGAGAAAAGGAGAGAAAGGAAAGGATGTGAAAAAGACAGAGGAGGAGAGAATAGGGAGAGGGAGAGGACTGAAGAGGAGAGGAGAGGAAGGAGGAAAAGAAACAGAGGGGAGAGGAGAATGAGGAACTTTGGTGATTACAGAAAGTGTCTTCTTGAACACTACAGGGAAAGAAGCAGCAGCTTAGTCCTGAAAAGGTTACTTAGCAAAAGGGCAACAGGGGAGTAAGAGAGAGAGACAGACAGAGAGATAGAGAAAGAGACAGACAGAGAGAGAGAGAGAGAGAGAGAGAGAGAGAGAGAGAGAGAGAGAGAGAGAGAGTATTCGAAGAGGGTGGCTTAAAGAATGTGATAAAATGGTTCTCAACCCAAGTGGCTTTTATTGACCACTGCCTGATTGAGTTTCACTATCTCTTTGGAAGGGGGAGAACAAGGCAATCTGGGAATTGTTTGGAAGAAGCTGAATTAGGAGACCAAAAGTCTATTAAGATATAAACTAATTTACTTCAATAAATTACTTAAATGTTAAAACCCTGTAAATATGTTCCTCTGGCTTAAATATTGGGCCTTCAGCTCAGTGGATAGGGGTCCCTGAGCCCAGGTGAGGGCAAAGAAAAAGATCATAGAGAGGCTGGCTTTGGTTGAAGGTCTCATATGGAAACTTTGGAGCTTACAGTGTTTCAAAGGAGTGTTCCTCCACTGAGCTAGGACAGAGCTCCACCTAGACTAAACACCCCTTTCCCAATCTTCAGATTCATGAGAAGGTGTGGGATGGCCTGTAGGTTATGCCTGACTATAAAGGTGTGCTCAGAATAATTATGAGGATAATTCATTTCCAAATTCCTCTTATTGTTGAAAAGGGAATTTTTAGGGGGGAAATTTTTGCTATTTTTTGAAAGAGTTTTTTTTTTAATTGGGGTGAGGGTGTTTCAATTGATCTAGATAAACAAATAATGAGTCTCTCAATTTAACAACTCCATACTTCCTTTGTATAGGCAAGGCCAACAGCTGAGAATCTGTGCCACCCTTTCAGAAACCTGTGAGATTTTGCATTAGAGTAGAAAGGGTAAAGTGCCTGTCCCTGAAAGAAATGATCCTTATTCTAACCCCCCTCTCTTGTGAAGGGCAAAGATTCAAGGGAAGCTACATATCTCAGACACTGGAACCTAATCCCCTAGAGACTGGGGGTGAAGGGTGGGGATGGAAACTCCTCTAGACTAATTGTGAGCTTCTGAACCTGACCTCAGGCAGTAAGACATTTCAGAAAAGGAGGGCAGGTAACCACGACTTGTATCTTCAGAAAAATAAAAATATAATTTGCTTTAAAATAAGGATAAAGCAAGTTTTTCCCTTCTACCCTCTCAAGTACTCCCCACCCTCCCATTCTGCTCTTCCCACTCCAACCCTGGAGCAACAGAGTCGAGTTCTGGTTGGGTCTCCAAGATATGGATAGATAGAATGACAAGGGGTAGAGAGTTGAGACACAGGAAACAATGGTAAGGGGCACCAGCTGATCGGAGGAGAAAAGAACTCACCAAAGGTGGACCTCCTTCCTGGAAGGCCAGCTTGGCGACTCTGTAGGCTGTGTAGAACGCTGCTTTCGAAGTGGCCTGCGGTCCAGGAGGGGGCCATGTCCGGGCTTACATAGGCTGGGTAGGCGTTGGAATAGGATCCACTGACTGAGCGCACTAAGGGGTTGGTGTACTGCTCCCTGGCGCCACTGCCCAGGATCAGGGGGCTCTGGTAGGTCCCATCCCGTCCCCCGCCGCTGCTCCCAGGAGGGCTATGAGAATAGGAGAAACCAGATGGCGGATGGGGGCTGCCGGGATTAAAGGCCGAGGCCTCACCGCTTGCCTGGGCCCAACTTGGGTGACTGCCCAGCGGATGGCTCTGGTGTGCAGCCTCACAACCCGCCAGGTAGGGCATCGTGGGTAGCATGGAGGGCACCCGAGTTGTGGGCACATATACGGGGGAACTGGCTGCCGGCGAGTGTAGGAAGCTACTGGAGTCGTGGGCATAGGGAGCCTGACCGGGGTTCGAAGCAAGGGCCAGACTTTGGTACATCTCTAAGTAGGCCTCTTCGTTCCTGGCCCAAAAAGTGACGGCTGGAGAAGTGATTAAAGCTGGAAGCTTAGCTGGAGGGGCACAGCAGGAACAAGGTGCTGATACCAAGGAAGAAAGCGTTAGGATTCGGTTCTATTTTCCCCCAGTGTCTGATTTGGGTGCTTTTCTCTCCCTTATCTGGCTGGCTATCTGGGTCGACTTAGGGGACTGGTATCCAGATGTTGCCAGGAAAGGACGTTACCTGGAGGGAGATGAAAAAGAGAAACACGGCCATCAGCTTGGTCTTTTTTGTTTATGGGCCCAGAACTTTTCTCTGCACCCCTAAATCACTCTCCTCCCCCAAATGTTCCATCATCTTTCGGGATTTCACCTGCCCTCTGGGTTTGAGTCGTCTCCCCGTTTCCTTCCTCAATCTCTGGTAGATCCATCCTGCTTTATGCTGGAGGAACCCCAATCAGATCTGGAACACCAGTGGAAGATTCACCTCCCATTTAGCTCGGCTGGTTCAGTATGTTAAGCCCTCCACACTTCTCAGAGTGTTTGGCTGAGACTAGAGGCAATATACCCGGCTCCCTCGAAAAGTGAAATAGGTTCAGAGATTGGGGATCTGAAAGGCCTGACTGAAGACAGCTCTCAACATAGCTAATTTTCAATACTCCCCTCTTCGTCTCTTACTCAACTCCCTATTACCTAGGAACTCCATTCCCCAAGAAAATTGATCGGGTGATTATTGTAACCCGGGTACTACGTTTTCGAACTCGCTTCTAATTAAAACCCTGGCAAATGTCTTAAACCAAAGACAAGTTCTTTTTTCAGCACCTTTCCCCACCTCCGGAGGAGGGGGACCGAGAAGCAAAGACGATAGAGATAATCAGCCTTAGGTAACTATTCCACCTACACGCATCTACCCCCACCCAGGCTGCAGGGATCCTGTTCCCTCCAGAGAAGAAAGTTGAGCTAAGGTTTTCCGAGATTGGGGACCCTGAAGTGGATTAGATTGGCGAAAAATTGAACCACCAAACCATCACTAATCTTAGAAACCCTCTCCACTGAACCGACTCCGGGAAGCTAAATTTCTAGGATTAGGACACGATGGAGAATAAGGGAAGAACCGGCAGAGGAGAGTGTCTCCAGGGAGCTGGACTCCCCGGGAGAGGAGAAGGGAAGGGAAAGAGAAAACTGCGAGTGGGAGGACAGTCTTTGGGTTCATCCATTAGACCCAATTCCTCAACTTGTCGCAGGACAGCATTTGAGGACTCAGGAGGCGAGGGGAGTCGCTGGTTCTCCTTGTCGCGCCCAAGGAGCAGTAGGGCCCCCGGGGGCTAAGTGTAGGCCCTCGGGAAGTGCCTAGGGTGGCACCATCAAGGCCTAACGGGATGACAAACTCTTGCCTTGAAATAGACCAGCAGGGCCAGCTGCTGCTCAGAGACCCCGGCAACAGCCTGAAGGGCCCAGGGCTCGGGCAGGGAGAGGGAGGCGGGAACCGGGCTGGGGTGGGAGGGGGCCTCAGGGAGAGTTGTTTCCACCGGGAGCCCGAATTCACACGGGCGCCGGGCGGCCCACGTACCAGATAAGGCCGGGCGGGCAGATAAAAGGTGGGCAGAGACATCATACTCACTGTGGCGTGGAGGGGAGGGGGCAGCGGCCGAAGCGGACGAGCAACTGGGAGCCAGAGGCTGCGCCGCAGGGAATCCCGCCGAGGGCCGGGCCGGCCCCAGCCCCTCCCCTCCCCTCCCCTCGAACCCACCCCCTGTCGCTAAGCTTCTCCAAAGGTCAGCGCCGGCCCCGCCCGACTCGGCCCGCCCCATCTCCCGGCGCCCTCCTGGGGGGGCTCCAGGCAGCTCTGAGCCCCCAGCCCGGGTCAGCGCCGGGGCTCTGGCCCGAGGGATCACGTGACCCTGCACGGCTTTCTCTGGGAATTTGGCTTCAGGCTGGAGCGAAGCAGGAGAAATCCCAGGCTCCTTTGGCAGGGCCCTGAATAGTCTGGTGGGCAAAATTGTCATTTTTCAGGACCGGGTCTTCTGGCCCAGTCTCCCAAACTTGGAACAGAGGGCAACTAAGAGATGAATAGGTTATTTATTCTAAATTCAAACCAGAGGTATGTCCCCCTGTGCCTTGCCCGCCTCCAAGCCCCTCATGCAGCCCACCCAGTGGCTCAAGTAATGACTTTGAGAGCCAAAGCGGGATCTCGAACCTCTCGGCCTGTCTGACCCGGAAGCCAGCCAAAGCCTGGAGCGGTGGCTGGAACCTGAGGGTGAGTTCAAGTCCGATGTTTGTTCCCCCAACAAACAGCACACAGATACTCGAAAGCTTTAGGACACCTGACTGGAGGAAGTTGGAATTATGTACCCCCAAAACAGAATGTGCTTATGTGTTCTTGTCTACATCAGGGTGAGATTTTTTGAAACATAAAACAAGTGAAAAACTCGCGAATCTGGCCCCCAGCAAAAGCCTTGGGTCGGAGGTGGGAATGGATGTTAGAGGTGGGTTTTTGGAGGAAGAGATGCTGTGTGTGCGTGTGCCTCAGCTTTAAAGAGGGACATCGATAGGATCCTCAATCCCTAGGCAAAAATTTCGTGTTCTACGTCTCAAATTTAAAGAAAAACCATCTCGTAAGCCCAGGTTGCTTTTCAGGACTGGGACCCAGCTGATGGAGAAGGGCCTGGCCAGTTTCCTGACGTCTCTCTCCAGCGGTTGAATTCCCTATCCCTAGCGCCGTCAAGCAGCCGCGCCAGGTCTAGTGAAGACATTTTAAAGTCAACGAAAGGAGCCACATGTCAGGTCTGACGGTTAAGTCTCCACGTCATTCACTAGCTACTGGGGGTCCAGAAGCTCAAAGCATCCTTCTCTACTGCAGGAACCCAGCAAGTCGGGTTCCTGAAGCAGATACAGGCTTAATACTAATAGCAACACTTTTAAGGTGTACAAAGCACTTTCTTCACAATTGTTAAGAACTACCTGTGAGGTAGTTAGTACAAATATTACTCTCCCCTACCTCTCACCTCATTTTACAAACGATAAAACATCCTTCACTGTCTCGTACAAGGTCGCTAATTTAGTAAGTGTTCAAGACAGGAATCAAAAGGTTTTCTTCCAATTCCACGTTCAGCGTCTTTGTATTGCGAGGTAACGCCTTTATGTTGACCCGACCCCCAATCCAATTCTAGAGCTCCGGGCTCCCCACTTCCACTATTGTTCCTGGGAAGGCCTTTTACAAATTCACTAAAAGCGCCCCTGGCTAAGCTGCCAAAACTTCATTTGGGGTACGGAGAATTCGGCTCAAATTGTTCCTAAAACATAAGGGGGGGGGGGTGTAAAGTGGTTCCTGTAACAGCGCAGGAGGCGGAGGAGAAAGTCCAACTGGGTAAAGCAGTCCAGTCGCAGCCCAGACCTGGCAGCACCTGGAGCTGGGACTCTGCAGAAACCAAATGGTTTAAAGATCGAATGCTGGGGTCATATCTCTCTGGAACAGAAGCGTCTGCCAGACAACTTACTGGTGTCCTGTAGAGGATAGAAATTATGGAGTATAATGCTATTTCGTGTCCTAAAATGTTATTCATAGGGATATCTTTTTTTTTTTTGTGCTAGGAGCTGGCATGATTTGTAATACATTCTGCTTTCTTGCTCTATGAACATAAGGCTTAATATATATACACATACATGTGTAGATACATAAACATGATACTTTATAATCTTTTGCCCTAAGGGATATGTTATTTTATAGAGCTCATGGATATTCTACTATAACATTCCTCCTCACTTGCCTTAGTAATATATCAGATGCTCTGTCTTTTATTAAAAATAAATAGCTCACACAATCTTCCCTACAAAAACCTGTTACAGTTTTACAAACTAAAAAAAAAAAAGACTCAGATTTGAAATGACTTGACCAGTCACACACAGAAGAAGGAAGTGAGAATCTAGCACTCCAAACCCATCAAACATCCATACATGGATGTATGTGTGTATTTCTATCTTATTCCAATAAGACACAACATATAGGTATATCTGTGTATACCTGTGTAAAAGGATGTGTATATATGAATATACAAATCTATTTTCATCATCATCATCATCATCATCATCACCACCATTTACATTGAGGTTGTGACTTGTTCAATGTCACACTGCCAGGATGTGTTAGAGACTGACCCAGGTCATGCTGACTCCAAGCTTAGCTCCTAAGTCAGACTGCCCTCCAAATATGTGTGTTTGTGATTTCAATCATGGGGATATACACACGTATGTTTATATATTGGATCACATATCTCCTACATCTATGATTATAATGAGTTTTCCTACAAAATGTGTAATGTACATGTATGTGAAATACAAGACTATCAAAGGAATATAAGTAATTATAGATTGTATTTATACGTTCTATATCTCCCTATGTCTTCCCCCAGGAAAGTCCTAATCCAAGTTCTCATCCAGGCATGGAGGGGGCCCTGGATCCTCAAAGGTTATGAGGGCAGCATCAGGTTGTACCCAGTCAGCGGAGAGTTTTTAGTGTGGTTCAATGAAAGCCTATTAAGTCTGTTGTCCAAGGACCGGACTAGCTAGGTTTGGAGAGATTTGTCTCTAGGTTGGTCGTAAGGAGAGGAATTTTTGAGTCGAGGAGACTTTTGAGAACCATCTTCTAAATGGTAGAAGGATTATGAACTAATTTGATGGAAGGTGTTCTCCACATGAATGAAACCACAGACCTTGAAATACTGAGGTATTACTATATTTTGTGATAGAGCTCCAACTGGGGGAGCATATTAATATTTTGTTATTCCTCACTCACTGAGTAGTGCGTGTTCCTACTCGGGAGACCAGGGCACATTTCCCAGGTGCTGTGCTGAGCAGGTATTAACCCAACACGTCTCAGCCGTTGCAGATTCACGGTTTCCATCCTGGGTTTTAGGATATTGCTCTGAATGCAGTCTGCTAGCTCTGAAGCTGATTGTCGGGGAAATTCAAGAGTCAGGAAGAGAGCAGAGGATAACCCCGCACCTCCTCCCACTCTCTGGCTTCGGGGTCAGTTCCTTCGGCCAACGGAACCCTGTTTGGGTGGGGACACTTGTTTCGACTACTTTCTTGGCTATCTTGCAGTGAGCAGGCTGGCTAGGTCCGTCCCATCTCGTCCCATCCCGTCCCATCTGGACGTGACCAGTCTCTTCGAACCCCAGCTCTCAGTTACATTGTGCAGTCTCCTCCCGCCTCGGAACTCCATAGTCATCCACAAAATTTGGGGGCAGGAGAAAGTCCTGCTCGAGACTGAGGAAGCAGGGGCCCAGGTCCATTTCAAGGGATTGGAGTCAGGGCTGGAAAATAAGATCAACTTCGACCGAGAGGTTGAATAGGACCAGGTCCGATTTTGAGGTGTGCAGGTGTGGGTTCCAAACAAGATCTGAGGGCCTGGGCCGGTTAAGATGCCTAAAGCACGAGTTTATGTGAGCTTGCTACCGGGGTCAGGCATTAAAATAGCTTTAAGGAATGAGCCCTGGATTAGGAGGTAGCAGGCGGAGGCTGTGGGTGAGCCGACTGCTGGTTCGCTGCGACCCACTTTGAGATTTTCTACTGCCCTTTGCGGGAGGCTAAGGGAGATGCTTCAGGGACTGAAACCATAGCTTGGCTTTCTTTTGGAGAACAGGAATTTAACTGTATTAGCCTCCAATACAAGGCTATAGATCCCAGAGTCGAAGAAGAGGACGTGGGAAAGTGGAGAAAGATGAGGTCGAGACTGGGTGTAGGGAAAGGCTTGTGTACACACCCCTCCTCCCAGCCAGGCGTTCGCTCTTTGCGGGTTTGGCGTCAGCCAGAGCTCAGGTTGGGGATGGTGTGGGTTTCCAGACACTGAGTCTCTACGGTTACTGATTACATTGGGGGTGGAAGGGGAAGCATGGTAAAGAAAACTCGAAGAAGGTTTACAAGGTATTTATGCGATTTTTTTTTTGTCTCCACAGCCAAAGCAAACAGATAATTGAGGCAAGATCCCGAATGATATCGGTAAACATTGGGGGATGTTTATGAGTCCTGCAATATCTAGATAAAAGTCTCAACTCTCGGTAGAGACCGATCCTTCCAGGATCCCCAGAAAGGGCAGGGGGAAAGAGAATGAGTTTGACAGGCTGGTCCTGAATCGAAGAACACTGGGCTGACACTTGGAGGCATCTCGGATTTCTCACAGCTTTGGTGGTCTCAGATCGGGGTTCCCCAACAAGCATTTGCGTTGTGTAAAAACCAAGTTCGAGGGAGTTTACACGGTCATCAGCCAGGCCAGGGTTTCTTGCCTGGAGTCCTTTGACTCCTTCCTTCCGCTTACCTACTAGAGAAAATTTCTTTCTCCTTGCGACCCAAATAATTTCCAAGTGGAAACAGCTCCTTTCCTTTGAGCTTCCCAGACCTTGGCTTGGATCTTCTTTGGGGAGCAGAGCTATCCGCTCCCTGCCCTCACCCCCCCGCCCCTGCCCCCTATTTCCCTTGCCCCCCACCTGCTCCTTTTGTTCGGAGCCATCCTACATCGAAGCGGGACCCTGCCCCAGTTCCGGGGAGAGATTGTCCCGTACTATAGACACAGGCCGGGAGAGGCGGTCGGGGAAGGTTCAGCTACCTGTGTACACACACACACACACACACACACACACACAGAGAGAGAGAGAGAGAGAGAGAGAGAGAGAGAGAGAGAGAGAGAGAGAGAGAGAGAGTCAGTCAGTCACAACTTTGATACTGTGAAGCCCAAAGACTTGTCTGGGAGATAAATGCAACCAAGTGGGAATGTCTCCTTTTGGCGATGCCTCAAGCCTGTAAGGCTTAAAATTACCTTCAGAGGAAGAAAAATAAAACCCCCCACTCTTGCCTGATGCCCCATACAGTGGAAAGTGCTGTCGAATTGCAGTCAGTGAAGAGCTCCCTTCGATTCCTGCTCTTACAATTGTGTATGTAGTTTGGTGGTGTCTGGGAGCTGACCTCTATGAACCTCAGTTTCCTCCTTTGTAAAACCAGGCTAGGAATACCTGCACTACCTGCCTTGCACCTACAGTGCTTCGCAAAATTTAAAGCTCTTAGTAAACAGTGATTTTACAACTTTATTCTTTCTTTCTTTTTTTTTTTTTGAGGGGTGAAGGCAAGGCAATTGTGGTTGTGACTTACCCAAGGTCACACAGCTAGTAGTAAGTGTCAAGTGTGTGAGGCCAAATTTGAACTCAGGTCCTCCTGACTCCAGGGCCAGTGCTCTATTTGCTGCACCACCAATCGGCCCCTGATTTTCTTTCTCTTGAACCAAACTTTTATTCCTGGTAGAAATCCAAGTTGGTTGTAAGGCATCTATTACTGTTTTAGTATGCTGCTGTAGTGCCCAGTAAGTTATCCTCTCCCCAAAACTCTTCATCTCTCTCAAGCAGAAAATGGAAATATTTCCCTAAAACAAGAGGATAGGAACACATAGGAACCCCAGCCTTTGCACCAAACTTGATAAATTTTGACAATAACAGTTATACAATAACATTCAACAGCATCACAGATGTTCTTATGCTTAACAAATTACACACACCCCTCACAAGTACCCAGTTTCATAAGAGCTAGCACTTACACAGGCCTCATAGGTATTTCACATACACCATTACATAAATCAGCCATTAGCTATATCATTATTTTATGGAGGAGAAACTGTGACTCAGAGATGTAAAAATGAGTTGCTTAAAGCCACCAAGCTAGCAAATGTGGGAGAATGGAAACAGTCTTTGGGCTACATCCAGATATTGACTCCCTACCCTAAGCTGCTCTCTATATGACTATATGCATAGTCATATCACAGACTTGCACACAAATACATTCAGCCTGCTCACTTACCAATTGATTTGGTTACAATTCAGCTGCAGTGAGTCCCACTGTGGATAGGGAAAAAGGACAAGGAGAAGTGGGATATAACTTGAACTTAACCTTTCTTTGGAGTTTCCACCAAGGCAAATGACCTGGAATGTATATGCTTAAAGGGTCAATCGGAGGCATGGAAAGGTTATAATTTGCACTTATCAGCCAAGGCATGTTCAAGGCAGTATTTGAATCCTGATCTTCTTGATTTCAAGGCCAGCCTTCCACCCAGTAAGTAATGCCTCATTGACTCTCTTCAGATTTAGTATATTACTGAAGAGTCAAATGCTCCTGCAGAGAGATATTTCTGCAGGGAGGCTGAACTGAAAGTTTTCAACTGACCTTTGGTTTCATGAGCCTAATGCAAAGTTCTCTCAGTCAGGGAGGTCAAAGGATAGACCTATGCGGGGGTGCTGTCTTGGGTGGGAAAGGGATTGGAGGAACCCTTAAAAGAATCATTGAGAATTAGATGTTCTGAATTGAGTGGAGCTGTGCTAACCACTTGAGCAGAACAGAAGGACCAGGACTTAATAACCCAGCCCCCAACCACATCAGTCAGTTTTAGCCAGTATTTATTAAGCATCTACTATGTTCCAGGCACTGTGCTAAGCATGGGTGAGACAAAGCAAGGCAAAGACATGGCTCCTGACCTCAAAGACTGAGAAGAGAAACTCCTACTCTAACTTGGGGTTCCATGTTCCAGGGGTTGTAGAGGAAGGTGCAGTGGAGGGAGGCTCTGACTTTCCCTGGATTTCCCCTTTGTCCTGGTGTAGAGCTCATGAGATCTGATGGCTGAAGAAATAGCTTTGAATCTAGGCTCAGTCATTTGCCACCTGTGTGACCTTGGGCAAGTTGCACTTCTCTGAGTTTTTGTTTCCTTATCTGAAAAAAGAGAGGGTGCAAAGTTTCAGGTATTTTTCAGGTCTAAAATCCTATGATTCTTTACTTCTCCCTTATCCAGTCTGACCAAACAGGCTCCAGTCTCAGCTTGCTTTTGTCTCCCTCCCTTTCTTTTTCAGCTAGGGGCAGTGACTCTGAAAGGGTCGAACCTTGGGTCAGGGACATATACCCTAGTTAGTAGGGGTAGTGGTGAGGGGAGGCAGAGTCTTGGCTGTTTAGGAAAGGAGATCGGGGCGGGATAAATTGAGAACTCAGAAGCCAAAGGGAATCTTGAAACTGGAGGATCAGATATATACTTACCTTCATTCAATATACTTACCTTCATTCATTATCCAATTGTCCATAGAGATATCAGTGAATTCTGGAAATGAATGTCAATGAGGAATTTACTAGATAGAATTCTGGGTAGTCTGTATGACCTGAGTTCAAGTGTTACTTGTTGACACAATCTGTGTGTCTCTGTCACCACATTTATGTGCTTCAATCTACTTCTCAGGCTTTAGTCTATAAGTCAGAGCCAGGTTTCTGTGTACCTCTGTGGTGGGATCTCCTTCCATCTGCATGAAAATTCATTTTATATTCAATGCCCTGCCCCATCATGGTAGAAAGTGATCTCTGCAGCAAAGTGGTGTCTGGAAAGAAACCATGCCTGTAAGGTGAGATCTGAGTTAAAATTCAGTCTTCAACACATACCTCAAAGTATATTATAAATGTGTTCCCTCTTTCCCTCTTTGCAGAGCTGGGAGGTCTGTAGGTATGGAATATTTTATATACTATCATATGCTATATTATATACTAATACACTATATATTACATAGTATTACATACATCCATATAGTGATTGGTTTTGCTAAAATACTTTTTCTCCTTTAAGGTTTTTTTTTTTGTTGTTGTTACAAGGGAAAGGGAAGAAATATATTAGGAAATGAAGGTAATGCAAAAAGAGAAGATATCAATAAAAATAAAATTAAAAAACTAATATGATAATTTCTGCTTGATGTGATTTCCCCCCTCTCCCCAGCAGAATGTAGGTGGCCAGGACTGTTTCATTTTTGTCTTTGTATTCCAAGGACATAGCAGATTGCTCTGCCCATAATAATTTAATAATAGATATAGGGACCTATAAATTCATTGATGTAGTGGGCTCCCTGATGAAGAAATTCCTTCTAGCAATGCATTTTGGCATCTTCTCTGCAACTTATAGTCTTAGGAAGTGCCCTAAAGCACTTAGAAGTTAAACGACTTGTCCAAAGTCACACAGACAATATGTATCATAAGACTTGAACCTGAATTTTTCTGACTCCAAGGCCAGATCATTGCCTTTCATGATTTAATATATTTTTATTAAATTAAACTAAATAAAATGAGATAATATCAGTAATAGTTTTCCATTAATTTCAGTCACAAAGCTAGAAACCTATACTAAAATTCCATGATTACTATCCCAACAAGATCAAAATTATGATTATGAGTTAGAATCAGAATCATCTTTGGCAAACAACAACCCAATTAATAAACAGCACCAGAACCTTAGAAATAGTGGTATGTAGTGAATAGATTACTGGGATTAGAGTCAGGAAACACTGGTATAAATGCCTCCTCTGACTCCCACTAGCTTTGTGACCATAGGTAAGGCATTTGAACCTCTCTGTGTCTCAGGCAACTCCCTAGGGCTTCTTGAAATCATACATGGATCTGTTTTGGTGGAAGGTGTCCCCAAACTAGTAGTGTCCCATAGCATGAAATCCTAGATCCTTTTGGTATGTGGATAACATCTGGATGATCATGAGAAAGAGTATAAATCTTGAGAGGACTGGAGACCACATCATAGGAAGATTGCTTAAAGGAACTGGAGATATTTAGTTTAGAGAAGACACTTAAGGGACTATATAACTGCCATGTTTGAAGGGCTGTTATATGAAAGGTGAGTTAGTTTTGTTTTATTTGGTCTCAGAGGAGAGCAATGGAATTTGCAGAAGGAGAGGTTTCATCTTGATATGTAGAAAAACTTCCTAATCATTCGAGATACCCCTAAGTTGAATGGACTGTCTCTGGAGATAGTGAATTACCCATCACTGGAATTCTTAAGGTGGAGACTGGATGACCACTTAGCAGAGACACTGTAGGAGAGCTGTGAATTGGACTAAAATATAGCTATATCTTGAAGATTACAGTTTTCCTGGCCGGTGTCTCCATTTGGACTTTTCAGGTCATGACAATATCCCAATTCAGGACCTTCCTTATATGAACCTGATTCTTTTGACCTTGGACCTTCTACCAGCTATTTCTGGGGCTGCAAGAGGAGGGAGAAGAAGGAGAGAGAGAAAGGGAAGGAATCTGAGGGAACTGGGAGGGGTGGATGAATGTGGGTGAGTAGGGGACACCTGTGAGGAAGGATAATAAGAACCAATATTTATTTAGCTAGAGCTTTAAGATGTATTTTTACATCTTAACGTATACTATCTTATTTGATACTTATAAGTCTTGGAAGGTAGGTTCTAGTATCATTCCTATTTTACACTTTATCCCCCTATGAGAAAATTGATGTTGAAAGAGATTAAGTGATTTTGCCTACTCTCTCATAGCTAGTAAATATTGGAGGTGGGATTTGAGCTCAGGTCTTCCCAATTGTCTATCAGTCAATCAACAAACATTTTGTGAGCATCTGCTATGTGTCAGAGGCAGCTAAATAAATGGCTTAGTGAATAGAGCACTGAGTCCCGAGTCAAGAAGACCTCAGTTCAAATCTGACCAAAGACACCAGCTGTGTGACCCTGGGCCAGTCACTTAACATCTATTTGCCTTAATCCACTAGGGAAGAAAATGGCAAATTACTTCTTTAACTTTGCTAAGAAAACCCCATGGACAGTATTGGAGAGCTGTTCCAGGGGGGTCAGGAAGAGTCAGACACAACTGAAGAACAACAAAGAAACATATGCCAGATATTGTGCTAAGTGTTGGGGATATTGAAAGAGGCAAAAGACAGTTCCTGCCCTCAAGGAGCTTACAGTTTTATACTCTATGGGCTGTGCCAACTAACCACCCTATGATACATGCAAACGAGGAGAGGATGGGTGTATGGCCAAGAATTAAGGTCCTGCTATGTATACATTGTCTGGGAGGAGAACTTCATTTTCTCTCTCTGTGTAATTTTGTTGTGACTGATAGCACCATCTCAGGAAGGTTTCCCAGACTGGGTTCCAAGGGAAATGCCAGTTACTGAGCAGACTGGAAGCTAAGCCAGCCCAGGGGTCCCCAAGGAGATGGGTGGACCTGAGTTTGGAGTGTGTGTGTGTGTGTGTGTGTGTGTGTGTGTGTGTGTATTTCAGAGGCTAGCTTCTCTTTAGCATGCTCAAAAGCACAACTTCCCCCTCCCCATCTCCACCCTACACAGAGGCAATAAATAAAGACATCTATTTTGCTGAATTAACCTTCTGGTGGCCAGGTGAAAAGGTTACATTCACATGATTCATGGCAGGCTGAGCGACAGCACTTTGTTGCTAGGATTTTGGGGAATGTGAGGGTCTGAGCAGCTGGAGTCTGAGTAATCTCGAAGGGAGAAGGCTAGGCTCCGGTCTGCCTGCCTCCCCTGCCTGTTGGCTCTGCATTTCTTTTCAGATTGTCACTTTTCTATCGGCAGCAGCAGTGAGTTCTCTCTCAGCCCCAGCCTGGGGCTCTTAGAGCTTGGGAACCGTTAACTCAGACAAATTTATTGGTGGGAAAAAAAAAAGGAATGGTTCTTCATTGTTTTGGGTTTGTGAGGATTTCAACCATTATGTAACCTCATTAGGACAGGCTCTATGAGGGATCATTAATGATTTGGATAGGAAGGGTAGTGTATTGGAAAGAGCACTGGACCTGAGGCAGTAGCATTTTGGTGTCCAAATCCCATTTCCTCCAGTGGTCAGGGATTCAACCTTAGGCAAGTTATTTTTAACCTTTATGACTTTCTTTACCATATCTGGAAAATGGGAAGAATAATTCCCATCTCACAGAATTCTAAGGGAGCAAATAAGTATGTGCTCTAAATGTCAGTAATTCTTGTTACTTACAATTCTTTTCTATGCCTTCATGATCATATTTGAGGACCTTGTAACTGGTCCAACCACCTGGAATGGGGGTGGGGTAGGGAAAGAGGCAGATTATTGGCCAAGTGTTCACAGACTCAGATCCTGAGCATTCTCTGATGTATTATACCTCACCCACCCACTCAATTTCCATAGTTAGGGACCCTCTTTCTAGATTACCACCAAAGCCAGTCCTTTTGAGCAAAACAGAGAACTGGGACAACCAGTGTAATGTTTCGACAAAAGCCTGGGAATTATTCCTGGGATAATGGCTCCATATATATGCTTGGCATGAGAAAAACCAGAATAAATAGTCTCCCTTAGCCTAGTACATAAAACTCTGGAGATGACCTGAAGAGGCTTGAGTTTCTAGTTTCAACTCCTAACTCAAATACCAGCTATTAGAGGATAGACAAGTCACTTAAGTTCTCTAAGCCTTAGGTTCATCATCTGTAAAATAATAATGTAGAGTTTTTATATTTTTTGCTACTGTATTACAGGCTTGTTAGAAGAAAATGCTATAGAAATTGGAATTATTATTTTTTTTCCTAGCTGAGAGTGACCCTTTAGCCTTAATCTAAGCTTCTGAGATCAATAGAACTAATATCATTGTAGTCAACTCTCAGTTTTCCAGGAAGTGGAGAGGAAGGAGGAAGAGAGATAGAGAGGGATGGAAAGAGAAAGGAAGAATGAGAAAAGGAAAGAGAGGAGGAGGAAAGAGAAGAAAAAAGAGAAGGAAGAAAATGGCAGGATGGCAGAAGGTAGGAAAAGATTGGAGAGGAAAGAGAGAGAGGAAGGCAAGGAAGAGAAAAGGGAGGGGAAATAGAGGGAAAAAGAGGAAGAAGGAGAGAGGGAGAGAGGGAAATGGGGAAAAAGAGAGAGAGAGAGAGAGAGAGAGAGAGAGAGAGAGAGAGAGAGAGAGAGAGAGAGAGAGATTTTATTAGTCTTCTCCTTGGCTTTTCCCCCCTGTAAATACTTTCCAACATGCTTGACAGTGTATATCTCTGGAGCAGTAAATCAACCACATCTGTTGCAATCTGTGTTCATATTCATTATTTCTTATATTTTTCCCCTAAAGGTGGACATTTCTCTAGCACACAGTACTCGACTAAGTGTAACAGGCTAAGTTTCAGAAAGTTACCTTAGTCAGTGTCTAATCTAAATTATCATGACTCACTTAAAGTGAAAAATGCAATCCCTGAAATTTTGTTGTTTACCTGTCTGTATGATACCTATGTGATACTGCTTCCCCTGCAAAGACTTCCCTGAAATTCTCTATCGATTAATGCAGGCTCCTTCCTCAAATTATCTTGTACTTACTTATATGTGTTTGTTATATTGACCCATTAGAATGCAGGCTCCTTAAAGGAATGGACTTATTTATTTTCTTTTTATTCCCAATGCCTAGCAAAATGCCTGACACAAAATAGGTAATTAATAAATGCTCATGCATGAAACTGAGTGACAGTTGAAGTCCAGGGGACAAAACCAAACACTTACAACTTCTGGGGGCCTCCACTAGCAAGGATCTTCACTGCTAAGAGAATATAGATGTTATTGTCAAACTGCTGCTATCATTCTGTTGTTTGTCCCGTTTTTCATCCGAAATCTTAGCCAGTTGCCTTGAAAATAGTGCCACAGGGCCTGGCATGTAGTAGGGGCTTAATAAATGCTCGTTGATTGACTGAAAACAGATTTTCTTTCACATTTTAGATTGGGAGGCAAAGTATGTGTGACTCAGTTCAGTTCATCTGCATTGTCAAGAGATGCAAAATGCATACTTTGCCATTGATGGGAGGTCAGGGGGAGAAATATTTTTGTATCCTGCATACGAAGACTTATGGAATCAGATCTATATGTTGAGATAGGGGAGATTATGCTCCTTGACATCATGCCCAAGGAGCCTAGAACATTAGAAATGAATGAATGATCAGGGAACAGCAGATAGGGCAGTCAATTATGGAGTATTTTGGGAATGTTTATTATAGCCTAGCACTGTGGTAATTGATAAGGAGGATTTAGAAAGAGAAGACATTCTGTGCTCTGGAAGACCTAACAATCTAGCATCATGGGAGCATAGATTTAGAGCTAGAAGGGACATTAACAGTTTTTAGTCTGAGTCCCTCATGTTACATATGAGGAAACTGAAGTCCAAAGAGATTAAATTGTTTGCCTGAGATCACATAGGAAACAAGCTGCAGTGTCAGAACCTGGGTCTTAATCATTCTTAATTCAGAGCTCCCTCAATTGTATGTGGCTTTTTGACTTCAGTAATATGAAGTCAATTATAATAATTATATAATAATTATAATAATTATATTATATTATAATAAATATAATAATTATAATAAACATCATTGTTTATTAAGGATCTCTATTTTGCATCTACCTGGTTTCAATTCTGTGTAATTACCCTCTCTCAGGTTAAGCCCATCACTTTTAAACTCAGCATTGTGCAGCTAACTCAAGTCTTTACTGAAGCCACCTTTCCCTTCTGTTTGGAGGGCTGGAGATGGAGTACCAAACTCCTCCCAATACCTTCTTTTATAGAAGGCAGAGACTGGACTCAGCTCACTACAGATCTACTGCTCTGCCTAGTTTCAACTTTGAAGAACAAGATGCCCCTGTGCTGGGTACTCCCTTGTGTCTGCATCCTGAACCCTTCCCCACCACTGCTTTCCTCCCTTCTTTTGTGTATTGTCTCTTCCTTTAGATTACAAGCTACTTGAGGTGAAGAGACTCTCTTTTGTATTATTAATTGTATCCCCAGCACTTACACAGTGCCTGGCACATAGTAGATGCTTAATAAATTTATTGGATTGGACCTACAATTTACTGGGCACTATGTTAGGCCTGGAGGATACAGATTCACAAGTGAGAAATTTCTTGCCTTCAAGGAACTTACATTCTAACTGGAGGATACAATACATAGAGGAACTGGTGGCCAGGGAAAAGAGTTGGTGTAGGCAATCAGGGATTGTGAGTGGAATCATAAAGCAGTCAATTGTCATATCTTTTCTAGTAGCAATGTTAGTATTGATTTGGTTATTATTGCCAGAGTCAGAGGAAGATATGGAAATCAGATGCTAGGCATAGCCTAGCCTTCATATGAAGACCATATGGCAGATGCATGGATTGGTCAGGCTTTGTCATCCAGGTGGATAGTTGGATGGAGTATAAAGCACATAAATGCTGCAGTAATTTAGCAGAGGCAAAGATCAGTCTAAGCTTGACTAGTTCCAGGTTTCATGAAGGAGATAGGAACTGAACTGAATTCTGGGTAGGATCAGGAGGGATGGAGAGGAGAACACTAGTAGGAGTGAGTATGGAGTGATGATTCTACAAAATTCCCAAGAACTGGAAATGGGAGACTATCAGAAGGGAGGGAACAGAGGAGAAAGGAATTAGGAAGAATGAGAAAATAAGGAAACAATGATTCTGGGGTTAAGACTAGACTATAGGAAATAAAAGGCCACACAGGATGGTCAGGAGTTAATCAAATATCTAGGATGAATAATTGTAGTAGCTGGGATGCAGGCAGTCCCTAACTGAGGAAATGACAGGGAGGAACACAGAGTGTCAAAGCAGAAATAAAATCAATCAACTAGCATTTACTAAAGGTCTACTATATAGGCACAGTGCTAGGTCTTGGGGATGCAATCTTTCTTTTGGGGTGGAGGTGAGATAACATGTATACATATACATACACACATGCATATATACATGTATATAAACATACACACATATTAATACAAATACACACATATTAATATAATATATAACATGCAAATGTATATATACATATCTATTCATGTGCATATTAATATACACATTCATATATTAATATATACATGTATATAAACACACACACACACACACACATATATATATATAAGCTATAAAACAAGATTGTTTAGGAAGTAGGACTCTAGGACCTGGGGAGGGCGAGTCAGAAAAGGTTTCATGCAGAAGGTGTCACTTGAGCTAAGTTTTGATGGAAACAAGGCGTTCTTAAGATGAAGAAGGATCACAGAGGCAGGAGAAGGATCATCAAGCAAGAAGAATAGTTTGGCTAGAAGTGGAAGAAGGTATTATTACTTGAGAGGGAGTAACTGAGGCATCGAGGTGACAAAGTATATTCATTTTGGCACTGGAGTCAGATGAGTTCAAGTCCAACTTCAAGCACTTAGCTACATGAACCTGGGCAAATCACATAACTAAAAGCCAAAACCTATTTACCTCAGTTTCCCCAAAATGCAAAATGGGGATAATAATAGCACCTATCTCATGGGGTTGTTGTAAGGATTAAATGAGATAATATTTGTGCAGTGCCTAGCACAGTACATGGTAGGGGACATACACACGTTTATTCTCTTCCCCTTCCCTCCCTCCTAAACTAACTAGTTGGAGAAGACATTTGAAACCATCCTGTCCAATCCTCTAATTATACCCATTGGAGGTTTTCAAGCATAGACTGGATGACTAATAGTGTGGGTGCTAAGAAGAGAATTCCTAGGGGCGGCTAGGTGGCGCAGTGAATAGAGCGCCAGCCCTGGAATCAGAAGGACCCTGAGTTCGGAGCCGGCCTCCGACACCTAATCCGCACAAACAAAAACCTAACCGTGTAACCTTGGGCAAGTTACTTAACCCCAATTGCCCTAAAAGGGGCGGCTAGGTGGCGCAGTGAGTAAGAGCGAGGCCTCGGAGTTTGGATGACCCGAGATCAGATCCGGCCTCAGAAAATGAGCACCCACGCATAAATCAAATGACTAGCCGTGTAACCTTGAGCAAGTTACTTAACCCCAATTGCTTAAAAAAAAAAAAAATCACACACACACACACACACACAAAAAGAGTGATTCTAGTCCTTGTTATGGTAGTAACTTTGGGAAAGTCACTTAATCATAGAATATTAGAGATGGAAAGAACCTCAGCAGAATTGTTGTACAACTCCCTTATTTTATGGGTGGGGAAACTGAGGCCCAGAAAGTGGAAGTGACTTGCCCAGAGTCAAAACAGCTAGTAAATGGCTTAAATCCAGGTTTTGGATTTCTATAAATCTTTAAATCTTTGGGTTTAAGGCAGTGCTCCCAGGGTACGGGGTTTAGTTTTCTGTGACTCTGAATGCAGTTTAAGGCTACTCTTGAAGTTGAGGTAGTGTTCTCTCCTTGCCTGGTGATGGGCACTTGCTGAGCTAGCATAATAATTTTCAGGGAAGATTATCTGAGTTCCAAACTGTCCCAGTGGTTGCATTGTAGACTTTAGACTTATGCTTTGCCTAGTTATGTGGGGCTGGGGCAGGAATGGGATATTAGAAAATGGTGGTAACAAATTGTACCGTGTTATTACTTCTTCTAGAGTAAAAAACTGCTAGAAAAGTGTTCAGGGGATGCTCAAGTTTGCAAAGTGAATTTCTGAAGGCAGCTTATCTCATATGTTCGGAGCATAACTCTTCATTGGAAACCACTTGGTGCCTCTGCCACATTGTCTGGGCTCTCCAGGTCCACGGTAGTCCAACGGATCTTAGCTGAGTTTATTTCAGCTCTGCCCAGATGAATCTGGCTCAGCCCAGCCCAATCCAGTCTAACTCAAGCCTGCCCGGCCCTGTTCAACCTATTCTAGATCATCCCAGGCTATCCCAGGTAAGCCTTGTCTAAAATCTTGTCTTAGGATAGACTAGATCATTCCCTGCTGAAGCCCAGCCTCGACTTTCATCGTTGTTGTCATTCAGTCATTTTAGTTGTGTCTGTTTCTTTATGACTCCATTTGAAGTTTCCTTGGAAAAGATACTAGAGTGTCTTGCCATTTCCTTTTCCAGCTCATTTTCTAGATGAGGAAACTGAGGCAAACATGGTTAAGTGACTTGCCCAGGATCACACAGCTAGTGAGTATCTGAGACTGGATTTGAACTCAGGTCTTCCTAACTCCAGACCTGGTTTTCTATCCACTGTGCCACCTAGCATTTGAGTCTAGCCTCAATCAGTCTAGTCCACCCAACCCAGCCCAGCCCGACCAAGTCCAATTTAAACTGTTCTATCCCAGTCCACCTCTTCCAGCCCAGAGCAGCTCAGTACAGCTCAGCTCAGTTAAAACCCAACCCAGCTCAACTGAGTTTAGGTCATCCTAGTCCCATTCATCCCCAGGGCAGTTTAGTATTGTCTGTTCATTTCAGTATAAGCCAGCCCATTTCAGTGCAATCCAGTCTAAATCAACCCAGTTCAAATCATCCAATTCTAGTCCAGTCTATTCTATAGCCCAGGTTCATTCAATCTAGCACAGCCTAGTTCAACCCAGACCAACTCATTTTAACCTAGCATAGCTGAGCTCAGTCCAACGTGGGTCATCCTATCCCAACCCATGTGAGCCTAGAGCAGTCCAGGTAAACCCAGCCTTGATTATCCTATTCCATTTTAGCCCAGCCCGGGAGATAACAAGTAGTCAGCAAAGGGATTTCATTAGAAGAGACAGCAAGTGCTCACAAATGGGAAATGCATCTTCTCATAAACCCAGGCTGCACTATGGATGACCCAGCCATTGCATAGAATTGGCGAGAGAGAAAAGGAAAACTGGAAATGAAAACAAAGTTCCAAATGCAGCTGAAGCATTTCTTGTAACCAAATCTATTTTCAAAGGCCTTCTGTCACTTTCTACAGCATTACAAATGGCAAGAAATCTTGGGCCAGATCATCCAATTCTCTTTTAAAAAGTGTTTTTCAGGAGTGAATCAAAGCAAGTTTGTTTTGGGGGAGTAAGTAATCATAGTCGACATTGGATTTTATCTTCCCAATTTGCAGAAGTGTGCTACATGACTGGAGCATTAACAAATTTCCTGTCACATGTGGAGGAAGATTTATGGCTTGTCTCCTAGGGCCTGTGAGTGATTTCAGTGAACAGCATTCCCTGAGAGAAAAAGAGAGACAGAGACACATGTAGCATTAGAGAGAGAGAGAGAGAGAGAGAGAGAGAGAGAGAGAGAGAGAGAGAGAGACAGGAAAGAGAGAGAGCAGAGTAGAGAATGAGTTTGTAAAGGTGTGTGTGTGTGGGGGGGTGTTAAGAATCAGTGAGATGAGAGAAGATATGGAAACAAACAGAAAAATGACAGAGAGAGAGATGCATAGAAGGGGGGGAAGAAGAGTAGGAGAAGGGAGAGGGAGAACCACAGGAAAAAAAAACCCCAACAGAACGGGGGTGGGCGGGAGAAGGAGAAAGAGAGAGGGAGGGAGGAAGGAAAGGGAGAGAGAGAGAGAGAGAGAGAGAGAGAGAGAGAGAGAGAGAGAGAAACAATAGGAAAGAGAGACAAAGAAGGAATACAGAGAGAAGAAAGACAGATTGGGGAGAAATAAATGGAGGGAGAGAGAAAAGAAAGAGAACAATTTATATTAATATTACGAGCATAGCTAAAAGAACCATGAGGAAATTTTCATCATTTGGAAAGAAGGGATCAGGAAGTGAGTGGGCTCTTTGTCTTGTCTAAGCCTTTAATATTATCTCTTTAGCCTTCTAGAGAAAATAAGTAGAGCTTCAACATCTTCAACCTGAAAAGAAAGCCTAGATTCCTACCCCAAATCAATTAGCTGTGAATTACTCCAACGTGAGTGACATCACACTTGACTCTTAGTAAAACAGCGTTAAGTTGGTGGGTAATAAAACAGCTTGACACTAATGATGGGCTGTGTGTGATAAATTACTGTCCGAGATCAGATAAGCCTTCTTGAGACTAACCTTGAACTAAAGCTGCTTGGTTACTGAGTCTTCTATAGCTGTGGTTCCCTCCTCCTTTCCAGAGCAGATTAAGAATGCAAACCATATGTCATCTCATGAAATTACAGTCCTTTATTTTTAAAAAATGAGATCCAAAATTACTCCCTAGGCTGGCTGGTACTTAAAAATTACGGTGGAAACTTGCTCTCTGCAGTCCACTCAGATCACACTCCCTCCCAACCTCTTTAGCTCTGGTAAATGTTGTTCACTCCAGCTAGTCAAGAAGAAGGAAAAAAAAACAACCCTCAAAAAAAACAATACTTCAAAAGATCCATGCTTTCATGGATGTGTGTGCCTGTTTCTCTCCCCACTCTCATCACCATTACTTCTTCATATGTTGGTAGATAGTCTTCACAGGGTCATAGATTCAGAGTTGGAAGGGATCTTAGAGGTCATTGAGACCAACCTCTATTTTGACAATTAAGGAAACTGAGACCCAAAGGAATGAAGTAACTTACCCAAGGCGGTCTTCTTCCTATAAATTCTTGACTCTTTTCTGTGTAGCATGAGTTGCTGTGATTTAAAAAAAATTCTTTTGTGTACATCATTAACTTTTTGGGGATGAACTTTTTAGCACCATTCCCTGGTGTATAGATACACAGCCTACTTCGAAACCTCTTACTCAAAGTCTTTTCTGATTAGTTGGATTGTACTCCATTGGCATAATTTTTTAAAATCTTTTTTTCCCATAATGGTGGCATCCAAGGAATAATCAGAAAAGTGACTCCCATTGGGCGGCTAGGTGACACAATGAATAGAGCACCGGCCCTGGAGTCAGGAGGACCTGAGTTCAAATCTGGCCTCAGACACTTAACACAAAAACTAGCCATGTGACCTCAGGCAAGTCACTTAACCCCAATTGCCCTCCAAAAAGCAAGAAAAAAAGAGAAGTGACTCCTGTACAAAGTCCCTGTAACTTCTGCCTAAATGTTTGCCTCTTTCTGGCCAAGTGGTTCAAAGGAACTGGCAACTGCTCTTCCTTTAAAGGAGCTGCTTTGTAGAGTCTAGCTCAGGCATATATCCTAACTATCACATCAGCCCTTTCTGTATTAGTGGCAGACAAGGTATAGGAAGATTACAAGTGAACAGAAATTACAAGGAGAAAAATACTTGAAACAGAAGCTAAACAATGTTATTCAGGTCTCACCCCCTCTGGGTTCACTTTCCTAACCCTGCTACCCCTCATGAACTGGCAGGCTCAATCTTGAGGAAGGCAGTTTACTACTAATCTCCTTGGAGTTCTAGAGATAACCTTGAGGAGACTGGGTGCCTAACACTCTAGTCCTTAAGCCCTCATCCATCGTGGTCTCCATTATTAAGCAACCAGGAAAGGGATTGACTTAGAAGTAGAAGTTGCAAAAACACCATACCCACCCTGCCTCTTGCCCCCATGCCATACAAGGAGACACTTTCTCTCTGCAAGTCGAGGGTCTCTCCGGAGTGTGGGCTTAAAGTATGAGGGTAGTGAACCATACAGGTTCACACCACATGGGACCATCTTAAAACTCCTGGCTCTCGGGATCCCATTTTCCCTTTGTGATGTCCTCATGAAATTTCCCGTCAGTATTGTTTCCTGATAGATTCTGTGTATTGGTGCCTTTCTGGAGTCAACTTCAAATTTCTCTTCATTATGAAGGGTCATGATCCCTGAAGTGGTCCATATACTCAGATGACTATCTTTCTACATCTGTGTGCAGCCACTTCCTCTGTTGTTAGATGTGACCACTAAGTGGACTTTGTTACCAGCTCTGGTTACAGGTAGGAACTCTGATGGCTCTTTGCCCTTTCAAAGTTCAAATTCTGTTCAATTCTACCTCTGGTTTGCCTAAAATCAGTGAAAGACGAGCAGGAAAAAAATGGAGTTGCCATGTGCTCACCAAAAAATATTAGTTGGATAAGGAAATGCAACTTACTGCTGGCCTTTCACTTGTCAACTCACAACAATTCTTCCTCATTAGCTGTGGGGAAGGAAAAGAGACTTTTGTATTCAAACTTTATTCTGGTTTAGGATCTCCTGAATCTTTGGTTCTTCTGGCTTTAAAGCCAATTAGAAGACTTTTTTTGTCATTATATTGTACCAGTTCCTCAATCACTTGTGTCTAGAAATCAGAACCCTAAAATTCTACATGTTGAATTGGAATCAGTAAGGTAATATATGTGTGCTCTGTGTAACTCACCAGGACTGGCAAATGTGTGAATGTTTCAGGGATTGAGCCCTCATTGGCCATCATTAATCCCACCTGATTTCTTGATTGTGTTAAGAAATTTAGAAGTGGGCTGGCTTGTTGTTTTGACTTTGAAATAAATTTAATTGTAATTATATTTATATAGAACTTGAATTTTTTTCCAGATGCTTTATTAACTTCTAGTTTACACAATTCATTTCCGCCAGATTTTGAGTTACAATTTTTTCCCCATATTCCCCCTACCCACCACCCCAGAAGAGCAGTCCCACAAGATATCCCGTCATCCAATCTGCTCTCTCCCATATCTTCTCCCATACCTCCTTCGACTTTTCCATTAGGGCAAGGTGAATTTCTGTGCCCCAATGCCTGCACATCTTATCTCCCAGTTACATGCAAAATAGTATTAGTAATAGTATTTATATATATTTGAAACATTTAATTTTAAAACTTCGACTCCCAGATCCATTCCCTTCATCCCTTGTCACCCACTCCCTTTGGGAAGATAAGCAATTCAGTGTGTGTTGTACATGTATAGCTATGCAAAACATTACCATAGTAGATATATTATAAAAGACTGACTATATTTCCCTCCCCCCCATCCCATCCCCCACCCCGGTCCATTCCCTACTTTGATCCTGTCCCTCTTCAAAAGTGGGTGCTTCCAACCCCCCTCCCCTCAGCATGCCCTCCCCTCCATCCTCCTCCCTCTCATCCCCCTCCCCCTACTCTCCTGCAGGGTGAGATATCCCATTTAGTATATATGTCATTCTCTCCCTGAGCCAGATTCAATGAGAATATGGTTTTGCCTTTTTGCCTTCCTGTTCTTCCCTTCCCCTGCAACTACTTCCCCTTGCCTTTTCTACATGAGATAGTTTACCCTATCCTGTCTCTCCCCATCTCCTCTTGCCACATTCCTCTCTCACCTCTTAACTTCACCCCTTAAGTATCATCCCTTCCCACCAAATTCAACCTGTGCCCTCTATCCATGTATACCTGTAAACATATATACACCCATTCACATATGTATTCATATGCCCATATACCCTTCTTCAATTATTTTCACATTGAGAAAGGTTTCATCAGTCACAGTTATTGTTTTTCCATGTAGGAATGTAAATAGTTCAACTTTGATAAGTTCCTTTTGATTTCTTTTCCCTTTTTACCTTCTCAAGTATCTCTTGTTTCTTGTGTCTGAATGTCAAATTTTCTATTCAACTCTGTTTTTTTCCTCAAGAATGCTTGAAAGTCCTCTATTCCACTGAATGACCATATTTTCCCCTGAAACAAGATACTTAGTTTTGCTGGGTAGGTGACCCTTGGGTTCATTCCCAGTTCTTTTGCCCTCTGGAATATCATATTCCATGCCCTTCGATCCCTCAGTGTAGAAGCTGCCAGGTCCTGGGCTATTCTGATTGTGTTTCTACAATATTGAAATTGTTTCTTCCTGGCTGCTTGTAGTATTTTCTCCTTGATCTGGGAATTCTGGAACCTGGCTATAATATTCCTAGGAGTTTTCTTTTTGGGATCTTTTTCAGGAGGTGATCTGTGGATTCTTTCAACCTCTATTTCGCCCTCTGGGTCTAAAACATCAGGGCAATTTTCCTTGAGAATTTCTTGAAGGATGATTTCTAGGTTCTTTCTTTGATCATGGCTTTCAGGTAGTCCAATAATTTTTAAATGATCTCTCCTGGATCTATTTTCCAGGTCAGTGGTTTTTCCCATGGGATATTTCACATCACCTTCTATTCTTTCAATTGCTTGAATCTGTTTAACAGCATATTGATTTCTCATAAAGTCACTAGCTTCCATTTGTTCCAGTCTACTTCTGAAGGAATCAATCTCCCCAGTGAGCTTTTGAGATTCTTTTTCCATCCAGCAAATTTGGCTTTTTAAGGCATTCTTCTCCTCATTGCTTTTTTTAGCCTCTTTTGCCAATTGATTTAGTCTATTTTTTAAGGTGTTATTTTCCTCAGTCAGGCTGTTGACTCTCATTTCATACTTTTCCTGCATCCTTCTCATTTCTCTCCCCAATTTTTCCTCCACTTCTCTTATTTGGTTTTTAAAATCCTTCTTAAGGTCCCCTATGGCCTGTAACCTGCTCATATTTTCATTTGGGGCTTTTGGTGCAGGATTTCTGACCTCACAGTCCTCCTCCTATTCCATGCTTTGATTCTCTTTGCCCCCAAAATAGGAGTCTAATGTTGAATTTTTATGTTTATTTTGTTTCCTTTGCCTAGGCATGTTGCTACTTAATTACTTCACTTTTGGGCTTGTTGCCACAGTAGGACTCTTCCATCAGACAGGGGAGCTTCTGTCCCAAATGTTGGGATCTTCTCAACTGCCAGAGGTATTAGTTGGGTGCCCTCCCTGAAGCCCCCACACACTCTGCCAAGGTGGACACACACTCCAAGACCTCCACCCCAGACCACAATCCATATCCAGGGAGGTTAAAGCAAGAGCGATTATCCCCCAGACTGATTGCCAGATCCCCCTACAGTTACCAGGCCAGGAACTGAAGCTGCAACTGAAGCTGCAAAATGGCGGCTGTGCCACAGCTCCTCAGCAGCTTCTCACCCCCAGGGGAAGAAGCTGATGTGTTCCCAAATACTGGTCCCGAAGTCTCTCACTTTGTCCTAGGCATCTATGTATTGATAATTCTGGAAAAGCCACAGCTGCTGGTGTTCTGGGGTCCCTCTAGCCGGCCATTCATCAGGCTGCCCGGGGGCTAAAACCTACGACTCACTTGGTCCTGGGCTCTGCTCCCAGAGTACTGCACTGGCCACTCCCTGCTGGGCTGCCAGGCTGTCCTCAGCGGGAGGTTAGCTTCTCTGTGTTGTTCTGTGGGTACAGGAGCTCCAGAGGTTGCTCAGAGTCCCCTTTTACATGATTTTGAAGTGGTGGGGAGAGAGCACCTTGGAAGTGCTGTTTCTACTCCACCATCTTGACTCCACCCCAAACTTGATGAATATTAAAGAACTTTACCTACATTATTATATAATTTAATCCTCACAACAACTCAATGAAGTAAATAAGACAAGAATTATCATTCCCATTTTACAGATGAGAAAACTGAGATCAAGATGGTTGAGACTACATGTGGAAAATCATATTTTGTGCTGGCTACTAATTATTAATTATAATATTTTGTTTTTATATCACCTTCATTTCCAAATATATCTTTTCTCTTCAACCACCAAGTAAGTCATTTCTATAACAAAGAATTTTTTAAAAAATGCAGTTCTGCAAAACTAATTAACATTTCAGAGGAGCTTTATACCATAAGTAAGATACACTCTTAATCTTCCACCTTCGTAAAGAAAGGAGAAGGGTTATTTTCTCAACTTTCCTCTGGGGACACACCTGGTTATTATAATTACAAAGTGTTATGTATCCGTTGTTGTTCTATCTTTTACTTTGTTGTGGTCATTGTGTATGTTATTCTTCAGATTTTCTTTACCTCACTCTGTATCAGTTCATACAAGTCTTCCTATGGTTTTCTCAATTTCCCATATTCATTATTTTTTCATTTAAAGTTAAAAACATTTTTGAATTTAATGAACCCCACCCAAAAGAGAGTGCATTTCTATTTGTAAAGTAGAATATATAAACGTGATTTTATATGAAACTGAGAATATTATGTATAGCTTGCTTTTGGGAGGGGAATATATAATACATTCAATATGTTACTGTTAAAGCTCTTCTTCTTGCCTGTATTTCACTCTGAACTTCTTTATGCTCCCTTTTTTGCCTTTTAAAATATGCTTCAATGATTCATGTTAATATTTTCTTTGAACATGATAATGTTGATTTTCATGGAAATAGTATTTTATTTTTTCCAATTACATGTAAAGTAACAACATTCATTTTCAACATTCATTTTTTCAACATTTTCAACATTCATTTTTTATAAGATTTTGACTTTCAAATTTTTCTCCCTCCCTCTTTTCTCTCCTCCCTCTCCAGAGACAGCAAGCAATATAATATAGGTTACATATGTGCAATCATGTTAAACATACTTCCACACGGATCATTTTGTGAAAGAAGAAACAGAACAAAAGGGAAAAAACACAAAAACAAACAACAGCAACAACAATGAAAAATGAAAATAGTATGCATTGTTCTGCATTCAGACTCCATAGTTTTTTCTCTGGGAGTGGATAGCATTTTCCATCATGAGTCTTTTGGAATTGTCTTGGATCATTGCTGAGAAGAGTTAAGCCTATCATAGTTAATCATCACACACTGTTGCTATTAACTGTGTACAACATTCTCCTGGTTCTGCTCACTTCACTCAACATCAGTTCATGTAAGTCCTTCCAGATTTTTTTGAAATTTACCTATTCACCATATTTTATAGCACAATAGTATCTCATTACATTTATATACCATAACTTGTTCAGCTATTCTCCAATTAAAATGGGGCATTCCCTCAGTTTCCAATTCTTTGCCACCATAAAGAGTTACTATAAATATTTTGGTACCTGTAGGTCTTTTCCTTTTTTTATGATCACTTTGAGATGCAGTCCTAGAAGTGGTATTGCTGGATCAAAGGGTATGCACGGTTTTATACCCTTTTGGGCATAATTCCAAATTGTTCTTCAGAAAATGGATCAGTTTACAACTCCACCAACAATACATTAGTGTCCCCATTTCCCCACATCTTCTCCAATATTTTTTATTTCCATTTTCTGTCACATTAGTCAATCTGAGAGGTGTGAAGTGGTACCTCAGAACAACACAATAATATTCTATTACAATCATATAATACAATTTGTTTAGTCATTTACTAAAAGAATGATATCTACTTTGGTTTCAGTTCTTTGTTATCCAAAAAAGCATTTTTTGGCCACCATATCTTCAGATGAGAATCAACAAATTATAGTGTTTCAAAGAAAGTGCTGGGAGAAGAGATTTAGGAGGGCCATAGTACCTGTTCTCAAAAATTTAAAGGGTTGATATGGATCAGAGGGATTCAATTTATTGATGGATGGAAATTCTAAGAAAGCAGATTTTAGTTCAACACAAAGAACTTTTTTTTAAAACAAACTAGAGATATCTAACAGCAGAATGGACTGTCTAACAAGGTAGTGAGTTCTATGTCACTGGAGATAATTTTAGAGCTGAAAAAGAATTTATAGATCAATTAATCCAATCTTCTCATTTTGCAGATGAGGAAATTGAGGTGCCAATAGGGGAAGTCTTTTGTCTGAGGTCAAACAGCCAATGTATCAGGGTCAAGATTTGAAACCAGTTTTCCTGACTCAGCATCCTACACGGTTTCCACTATAACAATGTTGCCTGGTCACTGATTTAGACTTTGGATAGTGAGGGGGCTTGAAACCCTACTGTTGGTAAGGCTATATTCTGATTGTGTGTGAATATTGCATTTAAAAACCGGATAGCACACTCATTCTAATAATCCAGTCCTCTTTCCCATTGTGATTATTACTTAATGCAGTGAGATGTCACAGAACTCTCACTAGGTGACATTCTCAGAATAACTTCCCTAGACTTTATTATTTAATGTGAACAGCAGCAGATCCCTGTCCTTTCCCATTATTCTCCCTCTATTCAGGCAGGTAACTGACCCAAGGTCAATTCTATCCTTATTCTCTACTCCCAGCCCCACCCCCAGTTTCTGAGTTTATGATTAAAAAGGGTTGGAAATAATAGCATGCCTTTTGAAAGAGGAAATGTGAGGTCATAGAATGGTGGAGCTGGGAGGAAACTTACAGGGCTTTTCCCCTAAGGAAGCCAAGAGGGGAAGCTAGTAGCCCAAGGCCACAGAGATAGTAAAAGTAATAACTAACAGCATGCATTTATAGAGTGCATTAAGGTTTTCAAAGCACTTTACATAATCTATCTTATTTGGATTTTGCAACAAACCTGTGAGGGTAGGTATTATCAAAGAATGAAATCTGAATTTGAAGACAGACATTATGTCACAACTGCTCTGTCATCCACATCTCCACTGAAATGTAGTACTCCAACAATAAAGCAATAGCAGCGTCTGTCATATCAGTAAATGGGACTCAATCTCTCAACAAATTTTTATCAGGCTTCTCCTATGTTAAATACTGTAAAATTAAGAGATGGGGAGGTTAGGATCCTTGACCCTGGAATTCATAGACTAGCATGGGAGACACAGACTCACACTCGAGGAATATTTAGAGAACAAGCCAGCGCCATTTGTGATCAGTGCTGAATGAATAATGGGGTGAGGTCTATGAGAAGTCAGAAAAGGGAGAAATGAATGGGGCTTAAATACTATTACTACAATGACCCAAAATTCAATACAACGCAATAAGGATTTATTAAGCACTTACTAAAGCACTTACTATGCGTAAGGTATCAGACATAAAACAAAACAAAACAAAAAACAAACAAAAAAAACAACAACCCAGCAACCCAATAACAACAAAAATTCAACAACAGGAAAATAGTCCTTATCCTTAAGGAAGTTACATTTTACTGAATTATAATAATTTATATTTGTTAGTGCTTTAAAGTTTGGAAAGTGTTTTACATACTTGAACCTCTCACTTGGGCCTCACAAATGTAAGTTAGGTACCACAGGCACCTATTTTGCAAATAAGGAAACTCATTAAGGGACTTTCTTGTGCTCATGAGTGCCATAAGCAGAATTCTGACCCACATGCTCCTAATCCCAAGACTTGTGTTCTAGCTGCTATTTCTATAGCATTGTAAGGTTTACACTAATAAACATTTTCTTCATAATAACCTTGCATGGCAGGTAGTGCAAGCACAAATTTTACTTGATGATACAACTGAAGTTCAGAGAGTTCAGTGCCTTTCACAAGGTTGCACAGCTAGCAAGTATCAGAGCCAGCTTTCACACCCGTCTTCTGACTCTAAACCAGTGTCCATCCCACTTTTCTAAGAGGCCTTTCTAGAAAAGAAGATGGCAAGAAGGAGATGGGTCTTGATAGGGGGTTCCAATATTTTGAATTAGGTGGGCCTGGAAGGGAGGGTCAGGTTGGAGATACAGAGATGTTTAACCTTTTCTTTCTTGGTAAAAGTAATGCCTTACCTGCGACAGAGTTTATAATTTTCAAAGTACTTTGACATACATGACATATGGATTCACACAATTTCAGTCCAACCCCTTCATTTACAGGTGAAGAAACAAAGGCTCTAAGAATGAAATACCCAGGAAAGGTATACTTTAGCTCAGTCCTCTGTCCAGTCTAATCTGTCTCATGGTTTTCCTCTTATCCACCTGCTCCAAAGGATTTCTCAGGGCTGCTGGTGAAAGATCTGGAGGGAAAAAGGAAGGAAAAAAAGGACATTGATAAAATTGATTAAAAAAAAGGACATTGATAAAATTTTTAAATTCAGAGAAGAAAAAATGAAGTGTGGAAGGACTCACAAATGAAGCAACTGTCTTTTTTGTTGTTAAACCATATATATGTATGTAAATATGTGAGTATGTATATGTGTATACACACACACACACACACATATATATATATACACATATATGTACTTGCTTCAAAACTAAATAGTAGAAATTCACATTTTCTTATGTTCTGATCTTTGTATTTCAAGTGTTTATGTTTGTTAAATGACTACTAATTTCACAGTGATAAAGAAAATTAAAAATTTTTCTTTTTGGAGGGGCAATTGGGGTTAAGTGACTTGCCCAAAGTCACAGGGCTAGTTTTTGTGTTAAGTGTCCAAGGCCGAATTTAAACTCAGGTCCTCCTGCCTCCAGGGCTGGTGCTCTATTCACCGCACCACCTAGCTGCCCAGATAAAGAACATTTTAAAAAAAGAAATTATGAATACAACATTTCTTTTTTTTTCTTTTTCTTTTTGTAGGGCAATTGGGGTTAAGTAACTTGCCCAAGGTCACATGGCTAGGTTTTTGTTTGTGTGTGTTGTGTCTGAGGCCGGATCCGAACTCAGGTCCTCCTGCCTCCAGGGCCGACGTTCTACTCACTGCGCCACCTTGACGCCCCAGAATACAACATTTCTTTTTAAGAAACTCCCAGTAATATTCATAACGTAGAAGGAAAAGGTGAAGACACATTGAATTTCTCTGTTTTTCTTCCCTTTCCTTTCACTTCTTCCAGTTCCAAAATGAGGTAATTATTTTACTAACTTGTCAGAAGTGATGGAAAAGTCAACGTTTAGTCCTTCTATTCTTAAGGGAAAGGAACAGAGGAGCAGGCCAGAAACAGGCATCTGGACAGTACTTTGACACTAACCACATTGTCCGGGACACTTCCCACTGAATTATCATTACTGATAATTGGCAGTTATGTCAGCCTCCGTGTAAGGAAATTGGCACCCGCATGTTCCTAAATAAAACTGATAAAATCCTTTCTGGAAATCTCTTCCTATGGGGCCCTCTCACCCCACTCCACCTTCTCCTTGGTTGGGAGAGGGAAATGATGGAGTAAGAACTCTTTGAAGTTGAATGGAAAGTTAGCCAATAGGCAGGAGGAGGAAGATTAAAGCTGAATGGAAAAATTTGGGCCTATTTTTTCTTCTCTTTTGGTGACTTCACATTAACTTGTTAAACAGAGAAGGAATCAAAATTGCCATTTTAAGGCACCAGACTACCTCCCCACCCCCCATTGTTGAGGCTTTAGTCTTCCTGGTCTTAGCTCTTTCTCTGTGTTCCCCTTCTGCAAATTGGAGGTTCTGGGACCTTTTTAGTCCTATCTGCCCTTCCCTTCGTATCAGGGTCATGATATAGATCAAGACAACAGGAGATGGCCCAGGATGAAGTGGGAGACCTTGGCCCTTTTAAGTTACAGTCTTTTCAGGTTCTCACTTTGAGTGAATCAACACCCATTCACTGAAAAGGCCTCTTTAAGAGGTGAGTCAAGGGATCGCCCCTTTAATTCAAACAAACAAACAAACAAACAAACAAACAAACTGGGAGGGAAAGACCCTCAGGGTTGTTGGCCAAAAGAGAAACAGTTATTATTTACATTTATGCTGAACCAAGAGAGCCCAAAAAAATTACCATTAAGTGGTACTTGGGCAAGGCAGTGACCTATTATTGTCCAATCCATGAAATCCAGAATGAATTGGGTTTAAGGCTTTGTCTTTGAGAAAGAAATCTAGGTTGTAAACCCCAAGTTAACTCGGTCTCTTGGACTGGACAACAATAGGCCCCTGCCACTTAATGGTTATTTTTTGGTCCCTCCTGGCTCAGAGTGAATGTAAATATTATGTAACAGTTGCTCTTTTGGCCAGCAACCCAGAGGGTCTTTTCTTCCAAGTTTGATTTTTTTTTTTATTAAAGGGGACATTCCTTGACTTACTTCTTAAAGATACCTATTCAGTGAATGGGTGTTGCCTCACTCAAAGTGAGAATCTGAAAAGACCTTAGTTTAAAAGGGCCGAGGTCTCTCACTGCATCCTGGGTCATCTTCAGTCATTGTGATCCCATACCTGGTCACTGGACCAGGATGGCTCTGGAAGAGAAAGTGAGGCTGGTGATTTTGCAGTCTTTCCTCACTCAAATCAAAGTCAATTGCAAGTCATATCATCATCTCCCTGATGTCTTGATCCTCTTTGAGAATGAAGGACAAACCACAACAACCACATACAATCAGGATCACGACTAGGAATTTTTGCACTCAGTGCAAGTACCATATATCACATCCAAGGTACATTGGCAACATCATACCCAAGGCACATTGGCACAAAGCAGTCCTCATTTGGGAGTGGGATGAGGTGGGCAGGGCAAGACAGGAGAAGAGTTGACTCTTGTCTGGGAACTTCCTATTTTAATTATTAAAAAAACCCCACAGAATTGTGATTTTATTGCTATAGGCAACTCCCAATGAATGACTCCCTCAACCAAAGCACATCAACAAATGCCCTGTAGCTTAGAATCTTAGAGAATTTCTTGGGGGCATTGAGAAGTTAACTCTAGATCTGATATACATAATAGGTAGAATCTGAACTCAATTCTTCCTGATGGCAAGGCCAGATCTCTGTTTACTGTGCCTCATTGTCTCTTGCTAATTAGGTGTTGAATTCTGTTCTTTCTGTGCCGTTAAAAGGCTGCAAGTTTTATCAATGCCTTCTAAATCGAACACCTTCTCAACTCAGCATCTTGGGACAAACTACTCACTCTTCCCTAGTTATGACTCTGGCTTGAACCAGGAGCTTTCCCTTTTCCACTTTAAATTTTATCTACTTAAATCAGGACATTTAATTAAATCAACATGGAAAAATTAGTAAGAGAGCTGGTTTTAGAGTCAGGAAAATTTCAGTTCAAGTTTGGCCTTTGACATACAGTGGCTGTGCCACCTTGGGCAAGTCATGAAACTTTAGTGTTCCAGGCAACTATATAAAGCTGCAGGTTTATCAGTGTAGGGCACTGATCTCCAGTGGTAGAGGGCATTATCTCACTTGGGGTTTTCTATACCAGTGAAACCCTAACCTGGTTTCCTTCCCCACCTGCAGTCCCTGTGGGTGACTATCCTCCTAATACTGTAATCTATAAGTCCCAACTTGTGTGCTTCTCATTGACAATTAGACAGTCAACAAGTATTTATTCTCCCCTATGTACAAGGCATTGGAGATAAAAAGACAAAAAACAACCCCAAATCCTAACTTCCCACTAAGCTAGCTTTTGGAGGACAGAGTTAGCACAGAACTGGTCAACCAATATATACTGCTTGATTGATGGATGGATTGGATAACTGATTCTACATGATCATACCATTTCAAGTTGGGAAGATGTCAGGGGTAGAGAAAAAGAGGTCAGAAATGCTATCATTTTAATCACTAGGAAAAAAAAATACTTCCCCCTTCAGAAAACCACACATTTCTAAGGTTCAGATGCTATGTAAATTTAAAGCTAATTTTCAATTTGGGGGTGAGGCTGAGGTAGAAACAGAGGTGGAGTTGCAGAGGAGAAGTTTGGAATGAAGATGAGAGAGAGGACAGTGATGAGGAGGAAGGCCTGTCATCATTCCAAGCTCTTGTACAACTTCTAATACTGCTCCTGTGGAAGGGACCATGTAGCAGATAAAAATGTTGGCAGGGGTGTGTGTGTGTGTGTGTGTGTGTGTGTGTGTGTGTGTGTGTGTGTGTGTGCATGCATATACCAATAAATAGGCCAGTCAGAGCCAGAAACTCTGTGCTATGGTTTTCTCTGCATGCTACTTGTCTATGCCTAGGGATCTGCCTACGGACAGGGCTGTTCCAGCTGAGATTCCTTCAACTACAGTCTTCTGTGTGAGATGCCTGTCTTTTTGGACCTGTGTCTATAGCTCCTTTCTGACCACAAAATCATCCCTCCAAGGCCTCTCTGATGAATCCAGAGGGCTTGGCAAATCTCATCCCAGGAATAGAACTCCCTAAAATGGGGAAACGGGAGGGACAAAGTTGTGTGGCACAGGTTGGTAAGGGGAGGAATGCTGGTTACAGAGGGAGGGTGGTGTGTGGATTAAAGCTTTTCCCCAGGTGACTACCAATTTATTTTTCTACAATACAAAAATAGAAAGGTTGGCCAGAGAAGAAACAACCTCAGGTTGCTTTATATCAAGGAGAGATAGTTCTTTTATTGGTAAATAATCTTCTTCACCACCTAAGATAGGGGAGTCAAAATGACTCCATTTGGGGAAGTTTGTAGCCTTCCCTGATCATCCCAGAAAATGTGATCTCACTTATTCCATAAACATTTATTAAGGATCTACTGAGTGTGCCCTAGAACTTACCTTTCTCTGTATCCCCATCTTATGGCACTCTGCTGTCCACATATTCCTTGAAATAGTTATCTCAAATGACATGTCTCACTTACTGAGATCATAGATTTAGACTTGGAAGTGACCTCAGAAGCTAACTTCTCTTTTTAGAGATGAGGAAACTGAGGCCCAGGAATGTTAAATGACTTGTCTGAGGTCATTGAAGTAGCAAGCATCAGAATTTGGATTGGAACTCACAAATTCCAACTCTGGAGTCATTTCCTCCCCTACTGTACTAGATTATAAATGTCTAGAGGGAAGGGGCTATGTGATATTCTCTTCTGAATCTTCAGTGCTTAGTTTAAAACTCTTCCCTTGGCACCTCCTTAATTTGTTGACAAATGAAATTTAAGGAATGTGTTATTGGAACACAGAGTGACAAGCCTTATTCATAGGAACCTTTCACTTTAAGCCAAGCTAGCAGAGGTAGCTCATTCAGTGGACAAAGTAATAAACTTGGAGTCATTAGATCTGGGTTAAAATCCCGGTTCTGATACCTGCTACTTCACTCTCCTGAAATCTGCTCAGGCCACCTCTGGTGGGAGCTGCCCTAGGGCGAGAACTTCATGGCTCATGTGGGACTGCACTCTGCTCACAGCTCTGTGGGATGGACCCTTCCTGCTTACCTGCCAGGCTTCCTTCAGTGGGAGACTTGTTTCTCTCTGTCACTTTGTCGGTTCTGTAGTTCTAAAGTTTGTTCAGAGTCATTTTTTTACATGTATTGGAGGTGGTTGGGGGCGGGGAGAAGGTCCTGTTTTTACTCCACCATCTTGGCTCCACCGACCCCCCCCCCCCCCACCCCCCGCCCTCAAGTACTCTAACACTTGATGCTTCTATGATCATTAGTAACCCATTACTTTGATTTTCAACATCCTTACCTGTAAAATAAGAGGGCTGGACTACTTGACCTCTGAGGTCCTGTCTATTTCTATGACCCTATGTGTAGTATTGCCTCTGAGCTTGAAGTTCAGGTTCCCAGAAGGGAGGCTGCTACGAGGGTTTTAGAGGTAGGCTACCCTAGAGGTAACTACCTTCCTAACACTATAACCCAAGAACCTCAACTGGTATTTTTCCTATTAACTGAGCCAATAGTAAGGTTTTAGCCGAAGGCATTTGTTCAAATGGCACACCAAGAATGATAGCTACAAAACATATCCAGCACTTAGTGTAATGCCAGTCAGGTAGTAGGTGCTTAATAAATGTTTGTTGATTGATTAATTAACTGATATCCTTCCAAATCTTGGAACACTCTCCTACAAATATACTTGAAATCTGTTATCAAAATATGGGGCACAAATTTAAATTTTAATGGTAGCTAAGCACATCAGTAGGGAACATAACCAGAATTTTAGGGCCTCAATGTCCTTTCTTTCCCAGTTAGTTAGTAGACTGTTGGGTGGAGTGATTAGTGCTTGTGATGGATGAGTAGTTCTTTCTTTCTACCTCTTTCTCACAGGACTTGGCATGTCTGTTAGAAGGGTGGCTCAATTGGGCTTTCTCCTAGAAGGGAAAGGTATCATGGCTGCACATGTCACTCTGCTTCTAACCCAGGTCAAGCCTTGTGTGGCTGCTGACTGACTCCTTTGAGCTCTGCTGCTACTGAGGTAGGCCAGAAAAGTTGCTTGTTCACTGATCATCCTGCCATTGGACTGGGCTGGACTGTGGTAGCAGCTGCCAGTCTCAGCCACTGAACTCTTCTCAGGTTCTAGTGTCTCTGCTAGGCTGTTCAATCCATAGGACTTCCTGGGGTCACTCTTCAGTTGGTAGCCATGGTCTTCACCATCTCCAGCCTCTGGATCTTACAGTATTCCTTTCAGTTAGAGTTTGGCTTCCTCAGAGCCAGTATTGTGAGGTTTATGAGCCTGAGGAAAGAGGTAGGAGAGGCCTAGCCTCTCCTATTTAACAATCGTTCTTGGTTTAGAGGTGGCTTCCATTAATGAGAGGCCAGCTTTAGATACGATGATCATCCCAGTTATACTTCCCAGATTTCTGTTGGTTTTTAGGCAAATGAATGGCTAGGGACAAGGTTTCTGATGAGGTCTGTGCCATGGGGCAAGTTCATTTTCTTAAATGTCCTCTTTATAGGCAATTATGCTATTCAAAGCTGAGTCTCTTTCTAAGATATGGAATAGTTCCTTTGCATATGAAAGGCCTTCCTCTTTATGCTTCAATGTATGTTTTTGCCTCTTTCATATCTGATTTTATAAATATCAACAGGGAAGATACTATATAAGATTTAATAATTTAATCAAAATTTCAGCCTCAGTCTATTAACAAACACCTACTATGTATTCAGTCTTCTACTAGTTGTTAGAAAGGGGCAGAGGATTCATGAGAAGCAGAAGAGCAAGCCCCTGCCCTTGGGGAGAAAGGCCCCTGGCTTATGGGGGCTCTGACCTATGAGGTCCCTGACCTCTTCCTGATTATGGGACAGCATCATGCCGTTACTTCTGACCCATATCTGAATCAATCCAATGACCTTTTGGCAAAGGGCTCATTACTCTCCAGAGCCATCTGGCAATATACCCCTCAAAAGAGCCAAGTGAAGAATAAAGAGGCATAATTCTCTCCAGTGCAGTAATAAATTATGAGGAGGAGGGGGTAATCATGAAATGTAAGAAAAATAAGGTTCAAGGGGAACACTGACTTGGGCCTATGCTGCTCAAGGAACAGGAAAGAGCAATGGCTGTGGAAGAATATGAGCCATTAATACAGACCCCAAGCCTCCCTGGCAACATCTCAAGCATGCTGCCTCCCCCATCCCTCAATAGGATTGGATCCTGGAGAGAGCTGAAGCACCCAAGTAAGCAAGCTCCAGGAGCTGCCCTATCCCTCTGGGCCCCAGCATGGGGTTGCCCCAAGGGCGTAAATTATCCTGGAAGGAGCCTGGGAGGAGTTTCCTCTGCCTACCCTGTCTCCTGCTCTTGCATAAGTTAGAGAACAACAGGGGAAGGAGGGATTTATGGGTTCCCGGCCTCACCCTCTCCCTGCACTCTCCCCTTTAAGCAAACTGCCACTTGAGGCACGGGACAGAGACAGATTGGGAGAAGGGAAGTTTATAGAGGACAGCAGATACCTGCAGACCAAGCCCTTCAGCTGGAATCACATAAATAACCTCCCATTTCAAAGATTTGCAGCAAGGATCTGAGAGCAGGATGGAGCCTTGGGTTCTTAGTCCCCACATTAGAAACAAAACCCCACTGATTTATATGCATTTGATAAGCAACTAGCTTACCCAGGCCTAAGTGATTTACCCAGAGGTGCATGGAGCCAGTGTCAAAATATCACAATTTGCTGATGGTTATGCTCCAATTGTGGTTTAAATCTAGTGTTAAATTATGTTTCATTCAGAGGGTGAGGACGACTGTGGACAGACACATGACCAGCAACCTAGTTTTGAACTCAGAAGGTGGGGAATTGTTTTTCTAATTGGGAGGACAATTTCAATGGAGAAAATGATGTTTTAAATACATGTATGTGAAGAAATTTTAATATAAATCAAATGCTGACACTCATGCTGATGGGAAATCAACAAAGGAGAAGAAAAGAAGATGTTACAAAATATATGATACAAGGGGAAAAGTCCCATTTTGCTTCTTCTATTCCCTGTTAACAACATTGTATGCTACCTACTAACCATACTGTAAGCTACCAGGAATATCGGTCCTCTTTACAATAAAAGCAATGTTTATATTCTTGACAGAACACATTTGAGAACTTACAGTCATTAAAGATGTAAACTAGAGGTAACACGATAACCCTTTCCCCAATGCTCTATTTTGGTAAAGCGATTTGTATGATTTATTGGATAGACGAAGGTTTACGGTTCACTTTGAACTCCGGATTCTTAACTCAGCCATTGCCTGATGGGCCTGAAGCATATAAGTGATGGCCTGACCTGAAAGTGTTGGATGAAAGACACAAGACAAAACCACGCCAGGCTTCTGGGAGTCAGCCCAGCACTTCGGCCTTAGACCAGAAACTCCAGGGGAACTTGTTCTCTTCTCAAGGTGAACGGGGCTTTTAGCAAATTACTTGAGATTTAACCACCAGCCTCCCCAACCAGGAAAAGAGAAAAGATGTTTTAAGATACAATGAAAATGCATTAAAAAAAAGAACATGCTTTCTAGGCAACTATGTTAGTACAAATGATTGGGAAGAAGAACACAAAGCTAGCTTGACAGATAACTCCCTTGGCTGTGGCTGTCAGGAATCTCTCCTCAGATACACCATCTTTGTCAATCACCGCAAAGAGGCCCATAAATGGAATGCCTGGTGAAAACAGTTTCTGTTCTGGTGGTGAGGAAAAATGCAAGATTAGAGCTGGACTCCACTTCCCTCATTTTACAGATAGGGAAACTGAGGCCCAGAGAATAAAGCCACTTTGCCTCATTGTCACACAGGCATGCATTTCCTGGATTGATAAACAAAAGAAAAAGAACCTCAGTGGTGCCTTTCGTATGTGATATAAAACATGCTGTAGTGGAGTCAATATATGAATCCAGGTTTTGTGACTCTGGATCTTAGGCTGCTAAGGAATCAATGCTAAAATCAATTAGTTCCTCCACACATTATTTTATACTTATGGCCTTAAAAAAAAACCAAAAACTGGATCTGATCACAGAATTAATTATCTCCTAGTGTACCTTTACCAGGCTCTGACATAGATTCAGCATGTTTTGCTTAAAGCTGGTATTTCAGTGTCAAAAGAATAATAGAATCACAGACCTAGAGCTGCAAGAGACCTTGTAGGTCATCTAGACCCATTTCCTGATTTTACATGTAAGGAAACTGAGGCCAAGAGAGATGAGGCAACTTGTCCAAGGTCACAAAGGCAGGCAGCTCCCTCTGAAAACAAGGACTCTGTGGATTGGAAACCTACAGGAGAAAAAAATGAAACAAATGCTTAAAATTACCACATTGGAATAAAAAAGGCAAAAAAAGTGAGATTTGATTGAATGAGGCCATGTACAGACTTGGAAGACATTCTCTGGGCTAGAGTAAACACTGAACCCTCTCCTTGTTGAATCCTGCTTATGCGGAGACACTTAAAACTGGACAGTGTGGCCTATGAATCCTTTCCCTTGGTCTTTGCCTCATTAGTTAGAACTCCTCTTACTGGTTTGTACCAGGAGATCCTTTTTTCTAGTAATAGACATAGTCAAGAGGTGGTAGGAATTTGGGAGAAAATGTAGTTTTCCCATAGGACTATAAAGTTTTTCTCCCTAAACTTGCTTCTTTTGGGGCTAACTTTTGGCTTACTGTCTGGCTGACCCTGGAGGAAGTATGTAAAAAAAGTATATACCAGGTCTAATTATTAGGCATTTTCTCTCTCTCTCTCTCTCACTCATTCCCTCTTTCTCTCTCTGTCTCCCTCTCCTCTCTCTGTCTCCTCCCCATCTTTCCTCCCTTTCTTTTTCTCTCCCATTCTCCTTCTCTTCTTTCTCCTATATTCTTTCCCTTTCTTTCTCTATCGGCCATCCTATCTCTCTTTCTCATTCTTTCTCTCCTTCCTTCTCCCTCTTTCTCACCAGGGCAATAGACAGTCTCATTCTGGGACCTGATTATTGGATCATAGATTTAAAATGGCAAGGGACCTTAGGGATCATTAAGCCCAGCCTCCTCATTTTACATATCAGGAATCTGAGGCCCAGAGAAGTTTAGTGACTTGCCCTGTGTCACACAGCCAATGTGTCCGAGGTTACATTTGAATTCAGGTCCCTTAGATTGCAGCCCCAGTGCTCTCTCCACTGCGTCAGTAGCTGCCTCTGCTACAACAACACAGAGCATGGGCTCTGGAATCAGAGAACCTGGGTTTAAGTCTTGGCTCTTAAATTTACTGCCTGGGTGACAGTGGGCAAATCACTTGACCTCTCCAGGCCCCAGATTTCTCCTCAGAAAAACGAGGGGTTTGGATTAGATGGTCTTTGAGGTTCCTTCCAGCTTTGATGCTATGATCTATGAACCCCTTTACCAGAAAGCAGAAGGAGCCATGGCCTCTAGGGTCAGGAGTCCAGGAGAAGTTCCTATCATGCCTCTAATAATCCCAGAGTAGCAATTCTAACCTGGGTATTCTTTACTCAGAGCTTTTAAGGTCACAGTCTAAAAAAAGGATTCCTTGGAACTGAGCTGTGCCTGATAGAATAACAATACAACATCAATATAGCACTACTATGTGCAGGTACTGTGCTAAGAGCTTTAAAAACAATCGCATTTGATCCTCACACCCCTGGGAGGCAGATGCTGTTATCCTCTTTTTACTGATGAGAAAAGTGAGGCAGACAGAAGTTAAGTGACTTGTCCAAGGTTACACAGCTAGCAAGTGCCTGAGGCTGGATTTGAATTCAGGTTTTATGACTCCAGGCTCCCATCTAGCTGTCTCAATAGGGACTTCCTACTTTTTTGGGAATGATTGTCCGAACAATTGACTTTAGATTAATTTATCAGGAAAAATTTTTTTCCAATCGAGTAGGATTCATTCATTAATTCATTAACTCCTAGATTCATACAAGTTTTGAGTTGAAAAAGATCATTTAGTCCAATCCTCTTCTTTTTCTTTCTCCCATTTTACTTATGGAGCAATTGAGGGGAGAGGCAGGAAAGGATTTACTTACACACTATGTTCTGTATTTTGGGGGAGTGCTTGATAGGCAGCATAGAGAACCTGTAATTGTTTGGTCTTTAATGAACAACAGTTTCTTGCACATCCTTAGGATGTTCCCTTAAATTGTCTGATTTCTTCTGTAGCTTAGTTCTTGGAAATACTGCAAAATTCCTTAACCTGAGCCTCGGATTGAAGAGGTAGGATTAGGTTAAGAGACAAGATAGATTTTTCCTTAATCAGAACTACCAAGTGGGCAGAGTCTGGAATGAGTTTGCAAATTGTCTGTTAATTTGCAATTCACATATTGGAAAGGAAGTTGTGAAATCATCTGGAAAACTTTAACCTTAAGAAAACCTTAAGAAAGGAAATCTTTAAGGTTTTCTGCTTTCCCCCTTCCTTCCTTCAAGAAGGTGGTCTATCTTAATATGGAGGATTCCATACCTAAGATTTGTAGCAAAAGTGTTTGGTTTTTTACTTTTATTTTTTTAGTTTTGTTTAGTTAGCTGGCACACATGGACTGGCAGGCCAGTAGGATCTGGCATTCCTGTTTCTATGACCAAACCATGGGCAAATGTTTGGGTCCCCTTGGTACTGTGAAAGCATGCTCTTTTTCATCAAAGCTTCAGAAAGTAAAAAGGAGCTACCATCTCCAATATAAATCTGGTCACAATTGAGAAGTACCTCTGTGATGATCCCTTACATAGAAAAGCTGGGTTTGTTGCACATTGTGGTTCTTATGTTGTAGCTCCCTTTACTGTATTTATTTTTGAATGTTCCCTTTTATGTGCTCTATATTCCAGCCAAATAAGGCTTCTTAAAAAATAGAGATTAATCAGAGGACCAGATAAAATATGACATAGAGAAGCAAATATATTTAATACTCTATTAGTAAAAAAACACTGAGATATTAGCTACTAGGATAAGGGCTCTATAGTTGACAAAAACTGTTGGGAAGATTGGACAGCAATCTGGAAGAAAGTAGACTTAGACTAATAACTAAGACCTTATATGAAGATATGTTCCAAATCGGTATGTTTAGGTCTACACAGGTCACCGATAACTAGATATAAAAGGTCACATCATAAACAAATTAGAGAAACATGAAAAAAATTACTAGTCAGATCTATAGATAGAAGAAAACTTCATAACTAAACAAAGAATAGAGAATATCACAGACTATAAAATGAATAATTTTGATTACATAGGATTAAAAAGTTTTTGTACTAGCAAATTTAATAAAGTTAAAATAAAAAGGGAAACAGTTGACTGGGGAAAAATCTTTGTAGTAAGTTTCTCCAACTAAGATCTAATTTCAAAAGTATATAGGGAATTGATTCAGATTTCTAAGAGTAAGAGCCATTCTTCATTTGATAAATGGTCTAAGGATATGAACAACAGTTTTCAAGAGAAGAAACTCAGGCTATCACAGCCATATGAAAAAAATTACAAATTAGAGAGATTCTGTCTCATACTTCTCATAGTAGAAAAGATGACAAAAAGGAAAATCATAAATATTGGAGGAGTTGTGGGAAAACAGGCATATTGATGTATTGTTAGCAGGCCCATAAATGGGTGTGACCATTCTGGAAAGCAATTTGGAATTATACTCCCCAAATTACTAAATAGTTCATTTCTTTTGACCCAGCTAGACCACTGCTAGGCCTATAGCCAAAGAGATCAAAGAAGACAAGGTCCTTTACGAATGAGACAAACATACTTGAATGACAAAGTAAGAGGATGCCCATCAACTGAGGAATAATTGAATAAGTAATTGTGGTATATGAATATAATGGAGTACTATTGTGCTGTAAGAAATGTAGAAATAAATGATTTCAAAAAGACATGGAAAGACCTATATGAACTGGTACAGAGTAAAGTAAGCAGAACCAGTAGAACAATTTATAACATTAATATTACAAAAATGAATGATTTTGAGGACTTCTATAAACTGATGAAGAATGAAATGGCTTTGAAAACTGTTAGATCTCTCTTCAATATAATGTCCATTCATGATTTCAGAAGACTGATGATGAAACATGCCATCCATTACAGAGAAGGGATCAATTTAGGGTGCAGAATGAGACCTGTATGTTTCCATATTCAGACACTGAGAAATCTTTTTTGCCTGATTTTACAACTTAATTCAAGTAGTTGTTCTTTTTTTATTTTGATAGGAGTGGGGTAGGATTTCTGTAAATCTGAAAAAAAAATGGTGGGGAGTGCTACAGATGTATACTTTCAGGTGAGGTTACTGTATTATTATTATATGCCCTCCATTTAAGGAGGGGATTAAGCATAATCTTCTCTCCATTTCCCGTTAGTTGGACTGATTTGGGGCTCCTTTGGACTTTTCGGGCATACATTCATACCTGCCTCCACCCTCCCAACTTATCTTTGGGAAATCTTATTCTGGCTTGGTACTCACATCTCATCAATACCATTTGGCCCTTTGATAGGATGCTCTGATGGGGGCCGAACCATAAGCTCCAAAACTTCCATTTAAGGGGGTGAGCATCTCTTCTCCTCATTTCCTTCTAGGACTTCTCCATCGCTCCTGTGCCAGGTACCTTCTTTTCACCTCTTTTTCATTTTCCTCTTGTGTGCCGTCTTCCCCCATTAGACTATAAGCTTCTTGAGGACAGGGACTGTCTTCTTATTTGTATTTTATATTTCTGGTTCTTAAAATAAATTCAAATAAAAATTCACATAGTGAATGCTTAATCGATGTTTATTGACTGATAATTTTTCTCAACTGTTTTATTTCATTAAAATAGAACTCTCACAAAGTGGGAGTAATCTGTGTTTGTAATGAAAAAAAAAACAAAGCACATCAATAAAACTTAAAAACAAACAAACAATTTGACTTGTTTACAAACCAATACAAAATCCTCTATCTCCCATCTCCAAAGTTTTGCACAAGGCTATGCCCCATGCCTGGAATGCATTCCTTACTGATGTCTGCTTCTTAGAATCCCCTATTCTCTTCAAAGGACTTCCTCCCTCATGAGCTCTTTCCTAACTCCCCAAGTGATGAGGGTCTTCTCACCATTTTGTTAATAACAACAGCTGGTATTTAAATGGTCCTTACTATGTGCCAGATACTGCTAAGCGCTTTACAATTATTGTCTCATTTGAGCCTCATAACAACCTTGGGATATAGGTGCTATTATTATCCTCATATTATAAATGAGGAAACCGAGGTCAAGTAGCTTGCTCAAAGTCATACAGCTGGTAAATGTTTAAAGCTAGATTTGAGCTCAGGTCTTCCTGACTTCAGACCTGGTACATAATTCATAAAACCACATAGCTGCCTTGTAATTACCTTGTATATGCTTCCTATTTGTTTATAGGTTTACATCTCTTTTTGTTGTTTTTTTTCCCTTTCTGGTAGAATGGAAGCTTTTTGAGGGCAAGATCTATTTCATTTTGTCTTTGTATCCATGATCCCTAGCAAATAATAGGTACTTTAAAATGGTTGGTTGCTTATTAATAAAAATTGGTCAATATCTAGCAATAGATTCATAATGTTTGGCTTTTGTATAAATAAAGTTGATTCAGATGTCTTGAGGGTTGCTTTTTATATTCCTGTTTTTTTTTTTTTTAACAAATGTACCTATCAGGAAAATAACAACAACAACAGCAACAACAAAAAACTGAGTGTCCCTGCTTCTCACTCTATTTTCTTCTCTTGGTCCTAAGCTGGAGGACATGAAATTTAGACCTTGGGAGAAGGTGCTATTCATAGCTGCAATCCAGAGGGAGGGCACCTCTGTTGCTTCAGAAATCCCCAGGTCAAGGCAGCCTCCCACTGAAATCACTGACCCTGCTTGTCATGAGCAAAGAATTTTCTTGGAGCCTCCTGCCACCACAGCTGGAAAGTTTCTGGGGATAAACTGGATGGAATGAAATGGAGCAGACTGACAAGGGGACTCTCTCCTTTGTGCAGGCATGGTCACGTGCCTCTTCCTAAGCCAGCAGGAGGCGGAATCACTTTCTGTTGGCTTTGTTTCTTTTGGGCAGAAGATAAAATTCACTGAGCTTTTTATGTGCTTTAGAACCCACCCAAAAAACTGACAACCAGATGGGCTGCAAGTCCAGAGTCTACAGAGCACTTTTGAGTGAGATAGGTGCCTTTCTTCCTTCACAGGACCAAAATCAGGGCCAGCCTCTGTGGGTAGGATGCCATGCAACCTCCTTGCCCTTAGCAGCAACCCAGCTGGTTGTTCCTGCAGAAAGTTGAAATCACTACCACCAAGCCAAATGAACCAAAGTCCTCCAAAAGTGTCCTTAGAAGCTGCTTTGGGGAAGGTGAGAGCAAATCTTTGTTGTGCAGATGAAGCCAGCGAGAGACCAGTCAGCACAGCACCACTGTCTGTGATTTCACCAATAAAGTGCCAACTTACTCTATCAAATGCAACAAAAAATTTTTAAGCTCCTCCTATGTGTAAGGCAAAGGAAGGTAAGAAGCATTTAACTGGGGTTTATAATGTGCCAGGCTATTCTAAGTGCTGGGACAATAAATACAAACAGAAGGATAGTCCTTGTCCTCCAAGAAATTATGTTCTAATGAGAAATGACTACACAGCAACGGTAACTGAAAAGGGAGGAGGTGAGACAGTTCTTGGGATGGGGTACGTTGTCAGAGTTCACAGAGTCAGAAGCACAGCCTGTAGGGGAGCAAAATAGGGTCTGACTCTAAATTGAAGGTCTCCAGAAGGAGCTTACCAGTGGGAGAAGTGGGCCAGCATGATGGCAGATGGATGCTCCAGGTGAGAAGGCACCAGCCTCTGAAGGAAGTTTCAGTCAGAAGACAGATGAATTAGGGTGGTGAAATCAGTAAGAGAAGTACAGTTGTGGGGTGAGTGGGAATGCCAAGTCCCATGCTAGGTGTCTGGGGTGCAAAGATAAAAAGAAAACTGGTCTTTGTCCTGAAAGTAGCTCACATTTTACTGAGGAGGGGACATAGGGAATATAACATGTATTTCCCTTTTTTCTTTAAATGTGTAAGGAAACCTATGATGGAAGCCTGACTCTCCCACTCTCTCTCTCTCTCTCTCTCTCTCTCTCTCTCTCTCTCTCTCTCTCTCTCTCTCTCTCTCCTCCTCTCCCTCCCTCCATCTGTCTCTCTCTTTCTGTCTCTCTCCCTCTCTTTCTCCCTCCATCTCTCTCTTTCTGTCTCTCTCTCCCTCTCTCTGTCTCTCTCTGTCTCTCTCTGTCTTTTTCCCCATCCCCCCAACAGACACACAAAAAATCACACATGCTGTCCCAGCTGATTCCTGCTTGCTTTTTACAGATTGTTAGGTATGGAAGGTACCTTAGAGTTTATAAAGTCTAACAAACTCATTTTACCAAAAGGGAAAGGCCAAGAGTGGCAGAGGCAGGGTTTCAAGCATGACATAGTGGAAAGAGCATTGGACCTGGAATCAAAGCATGTGGATTCATTTCCAGGTGATTTTGTAGAATTAGAACTAGGAAAAGCTGCAAAGTTCATCTAGTTCAAATTTTTCATTTTATGGACAAGGAAACAGATTCAGAAACATTAAGTGACTTGCCCAAAGTGATGCAGTTTGTATATGACAGAGCTTGGATCTGAACCCATAGCTAGGGCTCTTTCTATTGTCTTACAGGCTATGTGTGGAATAGCACCCTCCAAATGAGGGTGTGTTGAATGGGGTTGCTTTCTGACTAAACAGCAAGTGAAGACAGAAGCTTTGAAAAAAGGTTTGTGATATTTAATCTACTCTCTCATCTTGTCCTGTCACCTCGAGAGGTATTAACTAATGACCCAATGGTGACCCTGCCAAGTCTGTCCTTGGAAGTTAACTTCCCTAGCCCGTCCCTATCAGGTCCTCGCCTGCCCCTCCCTTTTTTCTTTCCCCTCATTCCCCGCCGCCCATAGGCAGATAAGTCCAGAGGGTGGGAATGGGCTTTCTCTAGGTCTCTCTTTGGGAGCTGACCAGGGTCTGACCTGACTCAGGGGTCACTTCCTAATACTCCCTACACACAAGGCTACAATGACTATTGATTGACTCAGAGAGCTAAGTCTTGAGAATACAATCTCATTTCTTCTCATGTCCAGCATTTTTCTATCTCTTGGTTGTGCATTAAGGGAAAAAAAATTAACTCCTTCCTGACTCCTAGGTAATGAAGTGGATAGAGTGCTGGGCCTGGAGTCAGGAAAATCTGAGTTCAAATCTAGACTCACACACTTACTAGCTGTGTGACTCTGGGCAAGTCACTTAACCCTGTTTACCTCAGTTTCCCCATCTCTAAAATGAACTGGAGACAGAAATGGCAAACCACTCCACTATCTTTGCCAAGAAAACCTCAAATGGAGTCATGAAGAGTCGGAAGAAACAAATTCCTTTTTTGTACTTTCTAAACTATTTAATCCCACACTTGATCATAAAATGTTTTGTATAGAGAGGCAGCATGAGGTAATGAATAGAGTATCTAAGAATCTGGAGGATTTTTACTGAAGACCTGTGTCTGATTCAACATCCCTGACTCCTCACTTTCATCTCTTGAATCCAATCTGTTGCCAAGGCCTGTCGATTTTATCTTTGAAACATGTCTCAAATGCACTGCCTTCTCTCTTCCGACACAGCTGTCACCTTGATGCAAGTTCTCATAATGTCACACTTGTGTTTTTGCCATAGCCTCAAGTCTCTCCCCACTCCAGTCCATCCTCCATTTGCTGTTAAATTAACCTCCTAAAACACAAGGACGACCATGTCATTCCCCACCCCACCTCTCAGTCCCATTTCCATAGACTCCAGTAACTCCTTATCACCTCCAGAGTCAACTGTAAAATACTCTGTTTGGCATTCAGTGGCCTTTATGCCATTCCTTCTTCTACCTTCCCATTAAGTCTTCCTACATCTTACACGTCCTTATCTGCACTGGCATTTTTATATATTTGTAATCCAACAACACTGGCCTCCTTCTTATTCCTTGAATAAGACATTCCAACTCTGAGCATTTTCACTGGTTGTGAAAAGTCCCCTATGCCTGGAACTTTTTCCCTCCTCAGCCTCTAGTCAACCAGGTGGTACAGTGGATAGAGAATGGGCCTGGAGTCTGGAAGTCAGGAAGAACAAGTTCAAATCCTGCCTCAGACATTTACTAGCTGTGTGTCCTTAGGTAACCCGTTTCAACTTCTGCATGCCTCAGTCTCAGCTTTAACGGCATCTACTTCCTAGGGTTGTGGTGAGGATCAAATACACTATTTGTAAAGCACTTAGCACAGTGTCTGCCACATAGTAGGTGCCTAATAAATGCTTATTTCCCCTTCTTCCTTTCACCACTCCTGCTTACTGGCTTCCTTCAAGACCCAGCTAAAATCTTGCCTTCTACAGGAAGCTTTTTTCAATGATTCTTAATTCTAGTGCCTTCCATTGATTTTTTCCAATTTATCTGGCATATATCTTGCTTGTACATAGTTGTTGGCATGTTCTCTCCCCTATTAGACTGTGAGCAGGGATCTAGGGATCTTCTTTTAGCTTTTCTTGTAACCTCAATATTTAGTACAGTAGACACTTAATAAATGTTTACTGATTGTGTGGCCCTGGGCAAGTCACTCAACTTCTTAATGCCCCAGGCAGCTTTCAAAGTTTCTGACTTTCAAATAATCTATAAAAGTGCTGGTGTGCACTAAGAGAGGGAGCTTCTTCCCTGGGAATTCCCAGTACCAATGAAGTCACAGGTTAATTTTTTCATGTCTTTCAACTGTTGGACATATACATATTTCTTTTAGTAGGACTGTGGGCACATCCATGCCTTGGTAGATTGACTAGCATCTTCTGCCCTATGCTATACTACGCTACACTATATTATACCACACTACACTATACTACACTATATCATACTACACTACAACTACACTATCTATACTCTATTATACTACACTACACTGCAGTATACTATACTATACTGTATTATACCACACTACACTATACTATACTATACTGTACTATACTGTACTGTACTGTACCATACCATACCATACCATACCATACCATACCATACCATACCATATTATACTATTCTTCTTCACAGACTCATGTCAAATTGGACTCTTCTCTATACCTGTTCTGCTTTTGACCTCTTTAATTTCCCTGTCTTTTCTCACTCTTACCTGGAACCCCTTGCTTTTATATGATGATGATAATAACTTTTATATAGTACTTTAAGGTTTCACAAATATTATCTCACTGGATCCTCACAAAAATTCTTGGAGGTGGGTAGTGTTATAATCCCCATTTTATCTAGCTGCCTTGTCATAGCCATAGGCTGTAGCTCTTTCCTTCTTTCAAGACCCAACTCAAGTACCTGGATCTACCCCCACCTCAACTAAAAGCGTTTTCTCATAGCTCTTGGCCTGAACCTTTCCTTTCCATCCATCTCATTCTCCTTCATATCTTAGTTATTTTTTGTACTTGCCATTTTCCCTTATTGGGGAGCTATATAAGAACAGGACCCATGTCACAAAAATCTTTCTATGCCTAGTCTTGGGACAAGGCTTTGCATGAAAAAGTGATTTACTATTTGTTGAATTGAATTAAATTTGTAATTTCATCCTTATTCTTTCCACTGACATAGAATGCAGCTCATTCATGCATTTCCAAATTCTTAGCTTATGGAACTCCCATAGAGGAACTATCCAGCCAAGTAGTTAGCATCCTGTGGGTAAGCATGGAGATACACACACACACATACACACATACATGTGTGTATACATGTATAGGCATACATACATATATGTTTATATTTTATGATATATGTCTTTATATATTATGTAAATAATATATTCTTATTTATGTATGTGTCTTGAGGGTTCCAATACATCTCCCCAACACACAAGCTATCTTTCATTTTCATTATTTAATGAACCCAACTCTATACTTTTTCAAAAGATTTGAGATTTTTGGTATCATTTTATTGAGATACTTAAAATATCATTATTACAGGAAACAGGAAAGTTGAAGGAGAAGAACTCTAGGTTGCTAGTCAGGGGTCTTTAGTTCTGGTCTCCAATCTGCCAATAGTTGAGCAAATTACTTCCCCTTGTTAAGCCTGAATTTCTATATCTGTAAAATGAAGAGGTTGGGTTAGAGATCTCTGAGCTTCCATCTAGTTTCAGTATTTTATGATTCTGTAACTCCAGGACTGAAATTTTCTTTCCTACAATTGGATGAAGTTCTATCATTTTAATTGAAGAGAAAACAGGAATCACAACTTACCAATGGATGAACAAGTTGGTCTGGAAGAGGCACAAAGGAAATGGAAGATGGTCCTTCAGGAACTTAAAATATAGCTGCTTATGATGTCACTCTCATTGTTAAGCAGTGCCATGTCAGCCAATACAGTTCTCCTACCACTACCTTGTTGAGAGGGTTTCTAAGGGCAACTGGGTCCTAATGAGGCACGGGTTAAAAACTGCCTCTAGATGTGGGAAAACAGGTTTATTATAATGCATTGTTGGCAGTGTTGCAAATTAATCTGACTGTTCTGGAAAATAATCTGGAACTATGTTCCCAAAGTTAGTAAACTGTATATGCCTTTTGATCCAGAAATATTACTACTAGGTCCATACCCCAAAGAGATAAAAGAAAGAGGAAAAGGGCACATATGCACACTAATATTTCTGGCAGTTCTTTTTTTTTGTGTTGGCAAAGAAAAAGAAACAGGAAATGCCCATTGATTGGGGAATGGCAGAACAAGTTATGATAAATGAATATGATAGAATACTATGGTGTTATAAGAAATGGTGCAGAAAATGATTTCAGAAAAAACCTGAGAAGATCTTAATTGAACTACTGCAAAGTAAAATGAGCAAAATCCAAACAATCTATACAGTAGGAGCAATATTGTAAAGATAACCAAATCTGAAAGACAATAAATAACCTGATCAACACAATGACCCACCACAGTTCCAATGGACTCATGATGAAAAATGCTAACTGCTTTAGAAAGAGAACTGAAGAATCTGGGATGCAGATTGAAGTATATTTTCTCCTATTCCTTTCTTTTTTTTTTCCTTGGAACATGGGTAATGCAGATATTTGTTTTGTATGTCTGTAAATACTTGAAATGGTTTTCTATTTTTCTTGCTTTCTCAATGGGTGGAAGAGGAGGATGGAGGAGGAAAAGAATATGAAACTGAAAACAAAATTGAATTAAAACTAAAATAAAAAAGCTTCCCCTATTGCAGAACCTACAGAAAGAAGACCCTGGAATATAACTGATCAGAACTAGCATGAAGAGCACAGCACAGCTTTCTTGTCTCCTTGGAGTCTGTTAATGCCCAGAGAATCTGGGCATTCTGGGGTTAGAATCTGGCTTCTCCAGGTGGCTTCTTAGGCCATAAAAATTTTAAATTTAAATTTTCAATTAACAAGCATTTATTTTCAGTCTCCTCCCCATGGTGTGGAACGAAAATGCCAAAGCCTTGCAGCAAAATATGGAGTCCAACAACACAAATTCTACAGAGATACTTTTTATGAGTATAGCTGTCAACAAACAAAACAAATACTGATTAAGCATCTACTGGGTGAAGGGAAAAGTGACATGTCAGAGAGGTCAAAAGGGGAGTAAACTGTGTCTGTGGGAGAGTTGGAGGTGGAGAGGGGATATGTATAGTCTTCTGCTCAGGTTATTTTAAGCACTAACATAGTTGGATATATATGTCTTCCATTTCTAGGAAGTCATAGGTTCATAGAATTTAGAGCCAGAAGTGACCTTTGAGGTTATCCAGTTCAAACCTCTCATTTCATAGGAGGTTGAAGAGGTTGGTACCTTGTCCACCATCACACAGAAATGAGCTGGCAGAGTCAGATTTTGAACTCAGGTCCTCTTAATTTAAATCCAGCATCCTTTCAATGATATTATACTAACACCCTGAATCTCTTGTATATAAAACCTAATAAAAATTCACTCCAGGAAACTGACCCTGATGCCTTAAACTTTCAGTTGACTTGGCTACAGAAATATCGAGCATGAAATCTGACAAGTACAACAAAGGACTTGAAGAGAGTAAACCACAGGCCATTCATAGAGTCTTAGGTTGTGAATTTGCTTCACATGGAATTGAAAACATACTTCTTCCTCTCTCCCCAACATTATACACATATCCTTTGTTCTTTTTTTTTTTGTTTTTACTCTTTGAAAAACATGGATTTTTATTTTGTTAAAATCCTACAATTATCAATGATTCCTCTGGCATCAAACACCTCCACTTTGTGTCCAGGTTGTCCGTAATTTGTTCGATCCTACCCAAGTCAATCTTTCACAACCAACATCTTCTGTTTTAGTTGGTCACTACCAGGCTACCTCCCCTATTGTTTTTCTTTTTTTTGGTCTTTATTAATTTGTTCATTTACTTTTAGTTTACAAGATTTAGTTACACAGTTCTTTGAGTTTCAAATTTTTGTCCCCTCCTCTCCCTCCCCTCCCCTCATGGCAGCATACAATCAGATATAGGATCTGCAGATACTTTCGCATTAGACATTAGTCAGGTTATAAAGAAGGATTGTATCTGATGGAATGAACAATGGGAAAGAGGAAACAAAACCAAACGAGAAAATTAAAGAGAGCAGGTAATTCACTTCAATCTGCATTCAAACTCTGTTCTTTCTAGTTATTTCTCTGGAAGTAGACATCTCTCTCCATCATGAGTCTTTTGAGGTTGACTTATAACCCTGCATTGCTGAGAAGAGTCCAGTCTATCAAAGCTGGTAATCACACATACATTGTGTCTGTAATTGTGTACAAAATTTTCCTGGTTCTGCTCTTCTCGATCAGCATCAATTCATATAAGCCTCTCCAGGTAAATATGAAGTCCATCTGCTCCTTTTTTCTTATGGCACAATAGTATTACATTACATTAATATACCATAACTTGGTTAGCCATTCCCCAATTGATGGCCATCCCCTTAATTTCCAATTCTTTGCCACCACAAAAAGAGCTGCTATAAACATTTTTGTACGTATGGGTCTTCCTCCCGCTTCTATGATCTCTTTGGGATACAACCCTAGAAGTGGTATTGCTGGGTCAAAGGGTATGCACTTATTTATAGCCCTTTGGGCATAGTTCCAGACTGTTCTCCAGAATGGTTGAATCAGTTCACAACTCCACCAGCAATGTATTAGTGTTCCAATTTTTCCACATCCTTTCCAGCATTTATCATTTTCCTGTTTTGTCATTTAGCCACTCTGACTGGAGAGATGTGGTGCCTCAGAGTTGATTTGCATTTCTCTAATTAATAGTGATTTAGAGCATTTTTTCATAGGCTTATAGATATCTTTAATTTCTTCCTTTGAGAACTGCCTGTTCATATCCTTTGACCATTTATTGGGGAATGAATTATATTCTTTGCTTTTTGGAGGGCAATTGGGGTTAAGTAACTTGCCCAAGGTCACATGGCTAGGTTTTTGTTTTTGTGTGTGTTAAGTGTCTGAGGCTGGATCCAAACTCAGATCCTTCTGACTCCAGGGCCGACACTCTACTCACTGTGCCACCTAGCCGCCCGAATAAATTGTATTCTTATAGATTTGACTCAATTCTCTGTATATTTAGAAATGAGGCCTTTATCAGAGACATTGGTTGTAATCCTTTCCTCTTCTTTGAAAAATATAATGACAATCTTTTCAAAGTCTTTGGGGGCCAGACCTACTTAAAATATCCTCTGACGACCTCTATGGGTTCAATCAAAGACTCACAGAAATGAGTACGAATTCATTGAAGTTACACCTGATTCAGTGAAACAAGGTAGGGATCGGTCACGGGAATAATTCTCTCTCCTTTCTGGAAAATACATTTCCTTCATGAAAACTTCTCCCATTCCTTAGCTTTTCTGCTCAGACCCTGGGTAGTTATACTATATAATATACGTGCTAAATGACCTAAAGACCTGCAAAACAAATTGGTAACTGGATCAATAGCTTATTCAATTTAATTAGATTCAAGAAACATTTATTTAGGACCTACTATGTGTTAGGCATTGTGCTGGGAGGCTGAGCATACAGACAAATGGAGAAAATAGTTGCTACCCTCCAGGATCTACTGAAGGAAAGCAACTTGTACATCAATAAGTAAATACAAAGTAATTGGGGAAGAAGTAAAGGAAGTACTAACAAGGATGAGGGATTAAGAAAGGTCTTGTATAGAGACAATTTAATTTAGCTGAACCTTGGATGGAGGTAGGGATTCCAAGAGATAAAAATTTAAGGAGATAAAATATTCTAAAAATGGAGGATAGCCTATGCAAAATCATGGAAGCAGAGATGGCATGTTGTCTATGAGGAATAAGAGATAAGTACAGTATGACTGAAACATAATTTACTATCAGACTGTAAGCTCCATGAGAGCAGGGGCCACATCGTATCTAAAATAGGTTTCTTCCCCATCACTTAGCATGGGGCTAATACCACATAGCACATGTGGTGCATAATCACTGTGTTTTGAATGAATGAAAAAGAGAGACAGAGAGACAGAGATGGAGAGAGAAAGAGAGAGAGAGAGAGAGAGAGAGAGAGAGAGAGAGAGAGAGAGACAGAGAGAGAGAGGAGACAGAGAAAGACAGAGAGAGAGACAGAGAGAGAGAAGCAAGTCTCCATTCTTCAGTGAGAAAAACTGAAAGAAGGCATTTTCACTGCACTGAGGTTATGTATTTAGTAGACTTTTACTGTACAACAATCAAAAGACCTTCAGAAAAGGTCATGTCAACCCTCAAGCCCCACTTTTAGTCTTCCTGACACTGACACATTCTTTTCAGAATTCCATCTGGCTGGCCAGGCAAACCTTTCCCCCAAACTGCAGCTTACAGACTTTTCTAAATAATATCACAGACAGACTCCCTATCGGCCTGAGAAAACACTGAACCAACAGCCCTGGACACTGGAGCCAGTTGACTCAGAGAGTTTAACATTTTTTAATCAAGATAAGCTTTGAAAAGTCTGGAGAAGGTAACAATGGCCCAGGACAAGGAGAAAGCAAGAGAAATTTACAAAGGGAATTTACAGTGAATGGAAACCCAGTTTGAACTATTTACCTTGCTGTGTGTACTGAATTTTTCTTCTGTTGGCTTTGTTCTGTGTTCTGATAAATTCAGCCTTCTTTGCCTAGTGAACTTCTTCAGGGCTTATCTTTCTGGGTAATCCTCTGTCCTTGTACTGAAAACTTTGGGGCTTTCTCGGATACCTGAGGGCCTCCACTCCATCGTCTCCTGAACTTTATGACCACAGTTTGGGGGAGTTGTAGGAAAAGTTTAGGGACAAAGAATGCTAGTATACACCTAGTGGCAGGGCATGAAGAGCTTGAGATTCACCTGGGGCATGGAAAGTTTTCTCTGATGAACTCATAGGCAGCAGAAAGAATGCTAGACTTGAAGTTGGATGACCTGAGTTTGGATCTTTGCTCTGACCTCAAATAGCTGTGTGACCTCAGGCAAGTTGCTTTGTCTCTGGGACTTAACGTCTTCCTCTGTAAAAATGAGATAATAATACCGTAATAACTCCCCTAATGGAGTTGTAGTGAAGGAAGCACGTATGTAAGTGTGAATAATTGTCCTATTATCTCTATTATTATTTAGTGAGGAAGAGATGGGGAAGAGCTGTCATGCAGATGGAATCCTGATTTTTCCCAGTTAATCAGTGACCTCCCTCCCACATTACCTTGAATCTCTTTTTTACATATTTTGAGTTAATCTACCTGTGTGCATGTTGTCTCCCCTGGCTAGATTGTAAGCTTTCTTGAAAGCAGGGACTCTTTAGCTTATATCATTGAATCCCCACCCCCTATGTCTGGCTCCTAAAATTTGAGCTGACTTAATCAGACCTCAATTTACTCATTCACAGAATGGACTAGATGACCTCTGACCAGCTTTATATCTGTTATGCCATGATTTTACATTGATCCAGTCAAAGTTTATTTTGTTAACTCCAGTCTGAATCCTGTGTCTTTGACCTTCCATCAGAGAATAAAAATATGCTTTTTACTGATTTCACATTCATGGAAGATAAAAGAGACAGTTTAGAAATTGCCAGGGGGATATCAAATCCTTTATATATCCTTCTTATTCTGAGAGAAAGGAGGCAGTCTGATGTAGTGGTAATGACACAGACCTTGAAATCCAAAGACCTGAATTCAAGTCCTTGCTCTTGGAGGTGGGAGGTGTGTGACCTTGTATGGGTCACTTGCCATCAGTATATAATGTAGAGCATGTCACTTAATCTCTTTGAGCCTTAGTGTCATCATCTCTAAAATGGGCATAATACTTGTACAACCAGTTACATAGTTTCTATAACAAGTCCCTTTGTAAGTGTTAAAGTATTATAAGGAATGAGTTATTATGGTTGGAGATAATTTCACAACCATATTATTGAATTGAATTAAATCCAGATGTCATTGACTGATTTGACAGATGAGCATTTGCTGATGTATTAGAAAGTGAATTCATGATCCCATGCCAATCTTCAACTTGTTGCCCAAGGACCAATCATATCAATTGATAGAAGTAAAATGTTTTTCACATTTAAACTAATTATTAATTTAAACAATTATTAATTTTACTAATTATTTACTATATTACTTCACTAATTGTTTTCTATCATTTCTCTCATCTGTGTAAATGCACTTTAAATACAAATAATTGCAAGCAGATATTATAATTTTACTTTGAAATACAAATTTTTATCTGACCATCTCTATTTTCTTTGCTTTATGATTTAAAAAAAATATGCTATGTGAACTGGCACAACTTGGTCCTTTGAAATATTCTTAAATTTCCGTCTTTTTTAAGAAAAGGTCTGAAAAAATGCAAACTACATTATTTCATTAATTTGGTTGATTTGTTCCACTTAAGTCAGATCTGCCTAGTTTTAGTGTTTTTAGGAAGAAATACATACCTTCTTTTTTAGCTGAATCCTTAAGACAGCAGTAATACCACTTTTCTGAGTTGCTTACAGCTTTATCATCTGTAAAACAGAAATTTAATTAAAATAAATTCAAAACAATAAGCATTTATTAATAAAATTAATTAAAATAAATAAGCATTTCTTGTATATTTGCAAATGCATTAGGGACAGGGACAGGAAACAAACAAAGAATGATTGTCTTTGTTCTTTTAAGAACTCAAATTGAGATACATATTTTACGCATATGTATAATGTGTTAGAAGAGAGACAGCTTTGCATAGTGCATAGAGGGGTCAGGCTTGGAGCAAGGAAAATTGGCTCTTAAATTCTGTCTACATGACGCACATAGTGGCTGTGTGACTATGGACAAGTCATTTACCTCTCAGTGTCCCAGTGACTAAGACTCTAAGTTACAGATGAACTATGGCTCTGTTGCATCTGTTTCCACACTGGGACTTCCTTACATGCGTCTGTATCCCTTAGGCCCCAAAATATGAATGTAGAGAAGAAACCAAAAAGAAGAAAAGTCTGAGAGATTGGAGAGGGGCAGATCACTTCTAAATTGTAGATAAACTATGATACTGCCTCTATGAAAGGGGTTTCCATACTAGGAATTCCTTATATGAAATCACAAGTCTGCATCCCCTAGCCCCTCCAATATGGATGTATAGAAAAGGTCAAAAAGAGAGAAGACGTGTGAGAGGTTGGAGAGGGGTAGATTACTCTTAGCTGGGGCATCAAGGAAGCAATTAACCAATTTACCAACTAATTGATCAGCAAACATATATTAAGGACTAACTACATGTCGAATTACTTCAGGAAGTGCCAGTGAAACAAATAAAAATAAAAAACTTACATTCTGTCATGAAAAAGAATCATGGAATAGTTGACTGCTAAGCTAGAGATTGAAGAAAGGGAATGATGCCAACAGATGGACACGTGGCCAGAGTCTAGGCACAAGAGATGACCTATGTGAGCTGTCTGAGTCCATCAAAGGAGGAGAGAGGAAGGATGCGATCGGAGGAACAACTAGAGGGTCGGTTTGGCTGGAAACCATATAAAATGGAGTAATGGGAAATAAAGCAGGTAAGATCCTACCTTCCTTACATGAACGTTGGGATGGAATGAGGTAATGTATGAAGAATCACTTTGCAACTCTAGAGAATGTAATACTTTAAGGACATGTTATTTCATCGTTATGGATGGATAAGCCCTTCACAGTATCTGTCATTAACGCTCTACTGATGGTATTCATGAGTTGTTGCTTTTGTTATTTGTTTCAGTCGTGTCCAACTCTTCATTATCTCATTTGAGGTTTTCCTGGCAAAAAATACTGGAGTGATTTGCTGTTTCCTTCTCCAGCTTGTTTTACAGATGAGGAAATTGAGGCAAACAGGTTAAGTGACTTGCCCAGGATCACACAGGTACTGTCTGAAGCCAGATTGGAACTCAGGAAAATGAATCATCTTGACTCCAGGCCCAGCACTCTATCCACTGCTCCACCTAGCTGCCCATTCATGAGTTACTATGGTTAAAAATCTCTTGCTTGGTTGTCAATCTCAACGTCCTGAGCCTCTCTCAGCTTAGTTGTGTAGGTGCTTTGGACACATTCTGGGCCTATACTTTGAGCTTGAACTACACTTTAGGGTAAGGTGTAGAGTATAAATGTGAAAAATTATTATGTATATTCTCTATTCCACTTAATCTTATGGAGGACAGGGAAGCAGACTTATTTATGTCCTATGAAAAAAGATAATATATGAAAGCACTTTGTAAACCTTAAACTATCAGGTAAATGTCACTTCTTTCTCTTTGCCTATCTTTGTGTCTCTTCCTAGTAAATGTTTGTTGAATGAATGTGGAATTTGTTGTAGATGCCTTTGTTCCTTGTGCACATATCAGACTACCCCCTTTTTGGTTTAAAGTTAACTTTCCTGGAGTCTTGATGCTGACAAAGTCCTGGTTTATTAGTTCAAATAATAGGCATTAACGGGGTTAATATCAGCTTGGAGAGAAGTCTTCAGTGTTATCCATCCTTGGACCTGTGCTGTTCAACAGTTTTATTAATGACTTGAGTGAAAGCGTAGGTGGCTTTTGACTTGTCAAATCTGCAGTGGACACAAAGATTGGTTAGATAGCTAGCAACTTGCATGATAGCATAGGAATACAAAAAACATCTCCACAGGTTAGAAAGTGAGGAGAATCAAAGAATGTTAAATGAGAACAAATTTAAGGTTTTCCACTTGGTTTCAAAAGGTCAACTTCACAAGTACAAGCTGGGATAAGTGTCAGTCAAGAAACTTTTATTAAGTACCTACAACTTGCCAGGTACTGTGCTAAGTGCTAGGGATAGCACTTAGAGATGTTTAAAAAATCCCTGACCTCAAGGAGCTCACAGTCTATTGGGGGTGACAACATGAAAAGACTGTGTACAAACAAGTTACATACAGGATAAATCGACAGAACAAAGGTACTAGAATTTAGAGGGATTGCAAAAGGATTCTTGTAGAAAGTGGGATTATAGCTGGGATTTGAAAAAAGCCAGGGTAGCTATGCAATAGTTCTTGTGCAAAAAGAATTGAGGGTTTCAACCTACTTTTAGCTCAATAGGAGTCAATATGGCAGCTAAAAAGCTAATGCTTTCCCAGAGTATCCCATAGCATCAAGAACAAGAGAGGAGATAGTTCCATCATATATTGCATTAGTTAGGCCAAATAATGCTATGTGCAGCCCTGGGCAATATTTTTTTAAAAGAAAAGACATAGATAAGATGAATTCTATTCAGAAGAGGACAAGCAGGATGGAGAGAGAACCAAGGAGCCAACCAGGATTTCAGGATTTCCGAGTCCAAGTATTGTAAAGACCATATACCTCATTAGATTGTAAGTTCCTTGAGGGCAGGGACTATCTTTTACCTTTTTGTATCTCCTATGTTTAGCAAAGTTCCTGGCACATAGAAGGGGCTTAATAAATGTTTATTGATTGATTGGTTGATTGTCATCAAGGTCCACCCATGCCTGAAGAAAACCTCTTTGAAACATCCCTGGCAAGTGATCATCCACCTTTTCCTTAAAGATCTCTAATGAAGGGAATCTATCTACTTCCCAAAGTAGCCCATTCTACTTTGTTTATTAAGAAATTTTTCCAGAGATCAAGGCTAAATGTACCTTTTTGTAACTTTCATTTCTGGTTCTGGAGATGAGCTGGAGAAGTTTCTTTTTTTCTTCTTTTTCATGACAACTCTTCTAGTAATTGAAGACAGCTGTAATGTCCACCTCAACTTCTTTTCTCCAGGAAGTTCTGGGCACCATATTTTAGGAATTACATGGACAAGCTGAGTATATCCAGATGATGTTGATGGTGAGAGGGACAGTGAGATGGCTTGAGTACTTGGCAAAGGAGAATTGATTAAAAGAATTAGAGGTGTTTAGCTTAGAGAAGACAGTGCAATGGGACTCCAAAGTTGTCTCAAGTTGTTGAAGTGGTGAAGGATTATGTCTGTCTTCTTTTTTAATTAGAGGGAGAAAAGGGTGGAAATTCTAGAGTGGTAGGTTTATTCCTGACGTATAAAAATGTAGCACATGCTCTAGACTTACTCTCCCAAATTTCACTTGTACTGGAAAGTTTAGTTCTCAGAGGGGGGCTAATACTTATCCTCAGGGTCCAAGAATTAACCTTGAGAAATTGGTTGGTGTTCTTCTAAAGCTATAGCTCATGAGCCCCCACTGGTGTATTTCCCCCAAAGTTATCAAGTGATATCAATTATAGAGCTGGTAAAAACAAAACAAAGTGCCCTCCCTCAAAGATATTTTGAGATATTTTCTCACAAATACCTACAGAGAGGCCAGGGAAAAGCAGGCATAGCATTTTGGTATCTTATCAGTTACTTTAAGAGGGGCAACTAACTCAATCAACCTCTACCCTTACCAAAAAAATATAAAAATTCAAGATGTTTCAAAGTAGAATTGTCTGCCTCTGAAGGTAGCCAGAATTAGAAATATTTCCCTTTTGGGAGGATTTAAAACTGAGATAGGAGATGGCATTGTTGGGGATATTATAAAAGGGATTTTTGGTTAGATGTGGGGATAGACCAGGAGTCTTTTGAGCTTCCTTCTAACCATTAGATCCTGTGATTCTATGTGCTATAATACTTTCTATTATTCATATTTGAATAACTTCCCACAAAAACTAATCAGATTGTTGTGGGGTGACAATGCTGAGGTCTGTTAGTTTGAGTGAATTTGATACAAAAATTCTCCAGGGAGGATTCTTTGACTATTACTTAAAATGAAAAGTAATGACAAAGAAACATGTACCCCTGCCCCCCCCCCCCCTTAATTGAAACAGCATTCAGACATAGAAAAATATATTTAGGGATGTATCTGCCAGACACTTTGCCCATCTCGATGAATGCAAAGCACTAAAGTGACTTAATTTCATAGCAAGTGATTTAAAGCAGACTGAGAGGGGGTGATCATTATTCTAAATGGGAAACTGAACAATTCTCTCAGCAACTCATAAGGCAGAGTAGTCTTAGCTTCCAGGACAGTTGGTGGAGAACGAGGGAGGCAGAGAGGGAGGGAGGGAGGAAGGAAGGGAGAGAGAAAGAGAAGAGAGGGAGGGAGGGAGAGAGAGAGAGAGAGAGAGAGAGAGAGAGAGAGAGAGAGAGAGAGAGAGAGAAAGAGCAGAACTCAAGTTGGGAACGAATATTGCTTTCTCATAAAAACAGCATCCAGGGCCCCTTAAGAAAAGGCAGAAAATCTGTGGGACTTCAGTTTCCTTACCTATAAAATAAAGCTGTCTGACCAGATGATCTTTATGACTCCTTCTAGCTCTAAACCTTATGATTCTATTTTTATCTCTGAGTGTCCAAACTCCTTGTTCTGCTAAAGGACACTTTAGTTTCTAGAGGAAATGCAGGAAAACATCTGTGGTTCCTCTAGTGACTGTCCTTGCCATAGGGGCTGGCCCACAGAGAAATGATGAAGATGGTAAAATTTGTCTTTGGCAATGGCAGTCTATGTTCCCTGTCCCCTCTCTTGCTTTTCTTTCGAGTTACTATCTCCCAACTGGACATTTTCACTGGCTGTCCTGTATGCTAGAAATGTTTTCCCTCTTCATCTGCTTTTTGGCCTCCCTGACTTACTTCTAGTGCCAGCTTAAATCCTACCTTTTACAAGAAGCCTTTCTCAATTCCCCTTGACACTAGTGCCTTCCCTTTGCTAATTATCTGCAGTTGATCCTGTATATAGGAATATCCAAAAGGTTTAGTGTGGCTTTAAACTTTAATAACTTAAAACCATAAAGACTTCTAGAAGACCCTGTATATTTTGTCTGTGTGTAGTTGTCTATGTGTTATCTACAGCCTCCCCCCCCCATTAGATTATGAGTTCCTTGAGAGCAGGAACTGTTTTTTTTCTTTTCTTTCCTTCCCTCTGTTTCTCCTCCTTCCTCCCTCCCTTCCTCCTCCTTCTTCCTTCCTCCCTCCTTCCTTCCTCCTTCCTTCCTCCTTCCTCCCTCCTTCTTTCCTCCTTCCTCCCTCTTTCCTTCCTCCTTCCCTCTCCCCTTCCCTCTCCCCTTCCTTTCTTCCTTTCTTTCTTTCTTCCTTCCTTCCTTCCTTTCTTTCTTTCTTTCTTTCCTTCCTTCCTTCTTTCTTTCTTTCTTTCTTTCTTTCTTTCTTTCTTTCTTTCTTTCTTTCTTTCTTTCTTTCTTTCTTTCTTTCTTTCTTTCTTTCTTTCTTTTCTTTCTTTCTTCTTTCCCTAGCACTTAGCAGAGTACTTGGCACATAGCAGGTACTTAATAAGTGCTATTGACTGGCTGATCCTAGACCCTCAGTGCCCATCTCCTCTATCAAAGAACAACTGTGGAGTTGTGGGGAAAAATTGGATTAAGAGTTAGAACTCAAATTGAGCCTCAACTCTGCTTAATACAGAGCTGCATGACCTTGGGAAAGTCAGTCACATCTCCTTTCTGAAACTATTTCATCATAGTACCTGCTTGACCCTTCTATTCTCTGAATGATGTGAGAGCTCAGTCCGTAACCCTCTGACGGGCTTATCTTATTTTAAATGCTGTGCTTTGGAAAATGTGGATAGGTGAAAAGCTGGAGATTTGGGTAAAAGATAGCTGGAGTAGGATTCAGGAGATTCTAGTACCTAACATTCTGTATGGTTCATTCAGATTAAGCTGTTGGTTACTAAATGTAATGTGGGGTGTGTGTGTGTGTGTGTGTGTGTGTGTGTGTGTGTGTGTGAAGTCAAAGAAATGAAGCTTTAGTGGGGAACTTCCAGGTTTGCGGCAGGTTAGTAGATGTTTGGGGGTTAGTGGGACTTCATTGGCCTCCTCATCTCACCCTGTGACCCAACCACTGTAGCGCATGAGCCTCATTCCAGTTGTGCTCTTCCACCTCTCTGCTCCTGGTCTGCTTTCCCACTGTCCTTCCCCCCTGAGGCCCAGGTATTCCTTCCTTCTCAGACAATGAGGACTAGGGCAGTACAAGGGCCTAGTAATCACACAGAACACCCTGGCCCCTGGACTCTGGACTTTGAGCTCTGGGGGCCTGGCAGGCTTGAATCATGTTTTCACAAGCTCACAATTAAGCTGTAGTCCTTTGTCAGCTTCCCTGGGGATTGCCGAGGACGTGGCAGAGGCAAACAGTTTGCCTTGGCAGTTCTGTGCCCTGGCATGCTATAGGAGTCCATGTGGGACTCTGTGCATGGTACTGCCTGTAACTGAGGCTGTGACTCATTGTGGCCCAGCCATAAAGTGGGAGTGACTACACCAGGGCCCCGCAGGTATGCAGGCTCAATGGCAAGAACATTTACTCCAAAGCTTGGGGTCCTCCTCTTATTATCTGTGTGATATTGGACAAGTCACTTGTGTCTGAGCCTCAGGTGTGAGCCTCATCTATGCAATGAGGGGGGTCAAACAGATAATCCCTAAGATCCCCTGCAGAGCTAACATTCCAGGATTTTATGATCTAATGGGACTTTCCATCAGCCCTAGAGAACCTGGAGGATAATACACAAATGGACCCTCACATCTACTCTGTTCTACTCTTCTTGTTACAGTTTAGATTCTGATGACCTTCAGAGAGAACTCCTTTCAACTCTTGACAGAAACAAAAAAATATGACTTGTAAGGAAACCAGAATGGCTAAGTGTTCCAGCTTGGTGTGTGAGAGTAATTAATTGCTTGAGTTTTTTCATGTTGTCCACCAATCTTAGACGTTGTAATAGCAAGCACCCTCGAGTACCCAGGATGGCTGCTAGTGTATGTTCTGTGATCTGGTTTTGTAAAGGAAAGCAACTCAAAAAGGGTTAACAATCTTACTTTAATCAAATATATATATATAATTCACTTAGTTCAGTGGAAAAAGCACCCTGAACTTTAGAAAATACAAACAGAAATCACAAGCAGACAAAAAATATAGACAGAGAAAACAATGTAATTCAACAGACTGACAAAGCTTCTAGCTGTCTGACCACTACATATATACATAGTTACCAGAGAGAGAAGCACCAGCATCTGGGTTTTCAAAGGGGGGGGGGGGGCAGAAGGAGGGTCAATGACTACCCAGATCTCATCTGGCCAATTCACACAACTCTTCCCATAAGTGAGCCCCAAAGCAAAACCTCACCTCAGGAGTACATATAGCCTTCTTCAGGGTCAGAGGACATTGCAACCTTTGTGACCCACTGCTTAATTACAAAGTAACAAAAAGTGTAGGCCTTCCTGAAAAACAAACCTCCCCCGCAATCAGTCCCCTCCTGTTGGGTTCCATTTGAGGCACATTAAGGGGCAGGGAAGATCTTCAGATTCTCTTACCATTACAGATGCTGTCACCCTTCCCCCCAGAGTTGATTGGGCAATTCCCAGGAGGTCAATGTTCAGAGGCATGCAGCTTTCCTCTCCTTTCTACCCCAATGGGGCAGATTCCATTGTAGGATCTTGAAAGAGCTCACAGACCAGGGAGGGGGAGAAAGACACAAAGCTAACACACAAAACAAGGCTATTTAAGCTAAGTGTCAAAAGAAGGGCCCAGACAATAGATGGTACAGGATCTTAGAGGAGAGAGAGGTCACTATTGGCTGGGTTGGTCAGAGAAAGGTTTTTGGAGGAACTTGAAGAACTTGGGGGCACATGAGCCAAGTCTTGATACAGGAATAGGATCTGAGGAGTTAGAGAGCTGCCAAACTACCTGATTTGGGGTATACAAGAGCTTGGGTTGCTATTTTCATTGTAGCTCCCATTCAGGTAAATGATCCAGCGCAGTCTATGGAAGAGAGCAGAGAATTTTTCTTTGATGTAAAATATATACACATACATTAATATATACATACAATACATATACCTAGCATGTATGTATATATTTACCTCAAAATATACATTATAATACATATATGTGTATAATATGTATGGTATATGTGGTTTATATGAATTTATTTTTATATATAATTTAATATATGAAGTATAACATACATTTATAATATTTTAATTTATTTTATAAATAAATAGAATATATACAATTCCATGCATTTCTTTATATAAGGATATATGCACATATATGCATATATATGTATATACATATGTGAATCCATTTTTCTAACTTAAAAAATTATTTTGTTATAAAGGATGTCTCTTTGGGAGGGGAAGAAATGTGGGGATGTGGAAACTTAGGCACTATAAAAACAAAATATATCAATAAAAGAAATTTAAAATTAAAAAATGAAAGAAAGCTCATCAAATTAGTGACTCCTTTTGACAACATTGTGTACCTAGAGTCTCCCTCCAGTTTACCACAAAGAAGGAAGTATATTTCATCATTGGTTTTCTGTGGGTCAAGTTGAGTTATTACAATTAATCAGAGTTAAGCTGCCTTTCAGTGTTGTTTCTGTTGATATCTATTATTATTATTGTACATATTGTTCTTGAGGACCTTTTTGCTTCTCGTATCAATTCATACAATTCTTCCTATGCTTCTCTGATTTCCTTATATTCATAATTTTTATGGTACAATAATATTGCATTACATCCACCTACCATAACTTGTTGAGCTATTCCCCAATCAAGGACACCTACTTTATTTCTGTTTTTTTTTTTTTTTGCTATCACAAAAAATACTGTTACTAATATTTTGATACATATTGGGTTTTTCTTTTTGTCTTTCTTTAATCTCCTTAGGCTACATTCTTAGGAATAGAATTGCTTGGTCAAAAAGTATACATGATTTAGTGACTTTTCTTGCAGAGTTCCAAATTATTTTCCAGTATGTTGGTATGACTATTCACCCATAATCCCTTTATCATTGTTATGTCTTCTCTAAGCTGAGCTATTATTTATTTATTTATTTCAATGATAGCCCAAAAATCCAAGCAATTCTAGGTTACCTTAAGAAAGGAATTGTCTAGGACTAAGAAGATGGTAGTCCCATTGCATTCTACCCCAGTCAGAGTACATTAGGAATACTTTATTTAATTCTGGATACCACATTTTAGAAATGATTTTGATTGGCTGGAGGGTGCCCAAAGGAGGACCACCAGAATGATAAAAGGTGTCAAAATCATTCCATATAAAAACCGACTGAAGAAATTGAGGGTATTTAGCCTGAAGAAAAAAAAATTGACAAGGGGAATGATAGTTGTGGTCAAGCATTTGGAGGGTTCCATATAAAAGAGAGTAAATTTGTTTGCTATATATGACATAAATAGGAATCCCCCACTCTATCTTACCTACGACCTTTTCTGATCTGGCTCCTTCTCTGATGCCTGCAAACAGATGCATATCTCTCATATCCTTCAAAAAAAAAAAAAGCTCTCACTTGATCCTTTGCCTCCTAACTATTGTCCTATAACTTTCTTTCCCTTTATGGCTAAACTCTTTGAGAAAGCCATCTATATTCATTGACTCCATATCGTCTCTTCTTTTTTTCTAAACCGTCTGCAATGTGGCTTTCAATTCCATAATTCAACTGAAACTGCCTTCTTCAGAACTACCAGTCATTTTTTAATTGTCAAATCTAGCAGCGTTTTCTCAGTCCTGGTTCTTCTTGACCTCTCTCTGTAGTGTTTAACACTGTTGATCACCTTCTCTTGCTGGACACTCTCTCCTCACTGGGCTTTTGTGATGCTATGCTCTCTTGGTTCTTTTCATGTCTGTCAGATGACTCCTTCTTACTCTCCTTTGCTGAGTCCTTATTCTATACCCAGTGATCATGGATGCCTCCAAGGTTCTCTCCTAGACTCTCTTCTTTTCTCTCTCTACACTATGTTGATTGGTGATCTCATCTACTCCCATGGGTTCAATTCATCTCTGCAGATAATTCCCATATATGTGTATATATTTAGCCCTAGTGTTTCCTCTGTGACCAACTGCCTTTTGAACATCTTTAATTGTCGCCTGCCTATTCAATAAACTCCAGTGGAAGGAAAGAAGGAAACAGACATTTATTAAACACCAACCATGTGCCAGATACCATGCTAAGTGCTTTGCAAATATCTTTTCATTTAGTTCTTACAACAATTTTAGGTGGGGGTGCTATTATTGACATGGTTTTATAGTTGAGGACAGTGAGGCAGATAGACATCAAGTGACTTGCTCAGGATAACACAACTAATCAGTAGTTGAGGCTTGATTTGAAGTCAGGTCTTCCTGATTCTAGGCCCCTCATGCTACCATTGTGTCAACTAGCTACCCAGTTATCCATACACTATAAAATCTTATAATTTTACATCCCTCTTATATTTCCCCTTCTTTCCATTCACATAGCTGCCACTGTGACAAAGGCTTTATTATCTCATGCCTAGAACATTAAAATAGACTTCTGGTTAGTCTCACAAACTCAAATCTCTCCTAAATCCATTCTACAGCTCATGTGTTGTTGTTGTACATACTTCACTCTTGATGAGGACTACACAGTGCTTCCAAAGTGATGGTAGGTCTGAGCATTTAATACCTTCCCTCCTTCCCTGCCCCACAGCCAATAAACTCTAGTGGCTCCCCTTGATCTCCAGAACAAAACATAAACATCTTTGTTTGGCATTGAAAATGCTTTTTAATCTGTTTTCTTTCCTACCTTTCCAGTCTTCTTATACTTTCCTCTCCTCCAAGCCTTCTACTTTCAATTATTTGAACACAGCATTTCAAATTTTGCCTCTTTGTCTTTGCTCTTGCTGTCCCCCATGCCTGAATGTCTTACACCCTCCTCTCCTCATTTCCCCAACTTCCTTCAAGACTCAGGTCTTCTGAGGGCCTTTCTTGCCCCCTTTGGCTACTTCTCTTTCAACTTCCATCTCCTTTGTATATTTCTTAAATGTATCTAGTTGTTTAGGAATTATCTTTCCCATTAGAATTTAAGCTCCTTGAGGACAGGGAGTGTCTTTTTGCATTCCTTTGCATCCCCAGCATTAATAGAGTGACAAGCACATTGTAAACACTTAATTATGGATGCTGACTTGATTTGCAGAGAAGAAGATTCAGGCTAGATATTAGGGGGAAAAAGCTTTCTAGCAATTATAGCTATCCTGAAGGGTTATGGGCTATGATCAGGTGGTAAAGAGTTCTATCTTCTTTGAGATCTTTTGGCAAAAGCTGGATGATTGCTTGTCAAGTATGATGCAGAGAAGAAGTCTTTTCAAGTATGGGTTAGAGTAGAAGGCTTGAGAAATTTCCATGATTCTAAAATATATACTTAGTTCCTTTAATTATTTTTTTTAGTATGTTCTCAAGTTCTCTCACCATTCTGGTTGATTGCCTTCTCTGTCCCACCTCCAAATAACTTATAATTCCTGGTACACCTAAAATATGGCACCTAGAATGAATGAACAAATGAATTAAAAAGCACTGATTAAAGGTTTGCTATGTGTCAAGAACTAGAGGGTTCAGGGACACAAATAGAAAGATGACATATATTTCCCTGAAGGAGCTCACCATCTACTTGGGGGAGACAAGTGGAGGTCAGCTGTAGGGAGTATGGAAAGGCCCAGGATTCCTGAGGGTATATTAGAAGGTCAGAGGACAATGCTCAAGGCTCTATTAAAGCAAAGTGGCAGAGCTAAGGGTGGGCTCAGAGGACTTTAGGACACAGTGGCAGGGCAGATATAAGGTCTGATTACCCTCCATCTTACTGAAAGACTTGTAGTTGGTGATTCTCCATTCACCCAAATTCAACCAACATGATCAGCTATTCTGAACAGTTAGATAGCTCTCCCCACTTGGCCTCCCAATTAACCAGGGTTGATTATAGTCAAACCATTTTGTCCCTCATCCAGGATGCTACAACTTTCTTAGTGCAGTCTAAGAAAGCACCAGTTTTTCTGCTCTCATGTTAATTCTGATTCAGCTTGCAGCCTACTAAAAGCCCCAGATTTCTTCACAAGAATTGTGGTCTAGCAATACACCCCCATCCCCAGCCTGTAGTTCTGAAGCTGTTTTTTTCTTTTTAACTTTCACATAACCTTAGATCTATTCCTGCTTGTTTTTATTTTTATTTTTTATTTTTTTTAATTTTTTTTTATAAGCAATTGGGGTTAAGTAACTTGCTCAAGGTTACACGGCTAGTCATTTTGATTTATGCGTGGGTGCTCATTTTCTGAGGCCGGATCTGATCTCGGGTCATCCAAACTCCGAGGCCGGCGCTCTTACTCACTGCGCCACCTAGCCGCCCCTATTTTTTTATTTTTAAAGCAATTGGGGTTAAGTAACTTGCTCAAGGTTACACGGCTAGTCATTTGATTTATGCGTGGGTGCTCATTTTCTGAGGCCGGATCTGATCTCGGGTCATCCCAACTCCGAGGCCGGTGCTCTTACTCACTGCCACCTAGCCACCCCTTTAGGGCAATTGGGGTTAAGTAACTTGCCCAAGGTTACACGGCTAGGTTTTTGTTTGGGCGGATTAAGTGTCGGAGGCCTGCTCCGAACTCAGGTCCTTCTGATTCCAGGGCCGGCGCTCTATTCACTGGGCCACCTAGCCGCCCCTTGCTTGTTTTTATTTAATCTTATTCAGCTTATGTTCTAGCCTATGGAGATCCTTTTGGATCTGGAGCCTATTACACAATGTAGAAGCTATCTCTCTAAGTTTTTTTTGTTATCTGCAAATTTGACAAACATGAAAAACATGCCTTTGTTCAAGTCAATGACGAAAATATTGAATGATACAAAATCAAGGATAGATCACTGAAGACATTCCATAAGAAACCTTCTGGCAAGCTGACATTGGTCCATTAAATGAGGTAATATTTTAAAGAACTTATCACAATGCCTAACACATGCTTTCTCCTTTCTCTCCCTGTTAATGTCTATTATTTGGGTTCACTGATTTGATCAGCTCCTGAATTGACTTAACTCTACTATCATCCAGCTCCTATCTCTCTATCTCCAGTCTAATTACCTTGTCGGAATAGGAAATGAGGTTATTCTGATATGAACTTTTTATAATGAAGGCAAACTGACTTTTAGAAATCACTGTTTCCATTTCCAATGATCCCCTTAATAGTGTGTTCTAAAATTTTATCTGGATCAGAAGTTTAACTCATTTGAATCCTAACATACAACATACTATATCTGGTGCAAAGAACTGTAGTGAAAGAGCCTCAGATTCCCATTCCGAGTATCTTCAGTGCCAAGAAGGGATAGGGAGAACCCTAAGTAAAGCTTTCCCAATTGATTTTCTAAAAGCTCTGAGCTTTGGCTCCCTTAAAAAGAGATTTTGGTTCATGGTATCATGTACTTGGTATTAAGTAAGGAAGAGAAAGTCAAAGGACCTTGGCTTCCAATGGTGGTAGCCAGACGTGGGTCAGAGAGGAAGTGGTGATTCAGGGACACAATGGTGACTCAGTCCTTAAGCCCTTGCACAACCTTATATTTTCAGGCTGTGGGCAACTCTTCCCTAACTTCAAGGACAGACTAAAGCAATGGTAGATTTTGGTGTGTGGTGATATGATTTTAAGATGCTAAGGATTTTGATGGTTTAACTTCTGATGATATTATATCCTAGATCAATTAGTTTTTCTTCTCTCTTTGACATACTGAGTGAATGGTGGCTTGGTAATTGGTGATTTGTGGGGCTATGTGTGTGTAGGGGCAAGATTCAACCAATCAGGCATGGCCATTCCTAACTGTCTGAGATTGGACAAAGATTTTAAAATCTTGCCAGTGAGATAAAACAATGGAGCCAGAAGGTGGTCAAGGCCAATCCAGTGTAGAGGGTATTTGGAAAGGTATTTTCCAGAAGAGTGGGTGATTGAGAAGAAAAGTCAGGTTGGTACCTCTCTTAATGTTAAAAATGACTACTACTTGAGGAATGCTGACTGGTACCAGTTGGACATAGGGACGAAAATAGAACAAAGTATATGAATAACTTTTACAGTCACAAAGATTTCCTTTTAGTCACTTGAATTTTTAGTATCCATTTACATTGTTAATATTTCCTATTTTACCTTTTCCTTTTATGAATATACCTCTATAAAACATACACATACACAAATGGAATCCAGAGCCTATTGGCATATAAAGGGAAATGGGGAGTGAATGCAGGGGTTAGGGTACCCAGAAATAGTAGCTTGCATTTGGGGCAAATCATCAGATAGGAGTTCTAGTGTTTTCAGTGGTAGGACTCATGGTCAGACTGTGTGGGCCTAAATTGACAACAGTATTAGACTATGGAATGATTGAATTATCAGTAGGTGATACATTGTAATTTAGCAGATAAAACATATGGATATTTTTAGTAGCAATTCAAAAGCAGGAATTTAAAGCTAGGAGGGAACCTTACAGATGAGCTAATTCAATTCTTTCATTTTACAAAAGAGGTTACTGAGACCCAGAGAAGTAAGTGATTTGTCCAAGGTCACTTGTCCAAGGTCCAAGGTAATTAAAAGCACATCTGGGATTCAAAACCTGATCTTCTTAACTCAAAAGCTAGTATTCTTTCAAGTACACTATACATAATGTGACACAATAGAAAAAATGCTGGATTTGGAGTCAGATTATGTAGGTTTGAATTCTGACTCTGCCGATCACTGCATTGAATAATTCATATCATTTTTGTTAGTTCTAGTGTCCTCACCTATAAAATGAGGGGTTCAGACTAGATAACCTCTAAGATTCCTCAGCTCTAAATCTTAGCTTTTGGACTTCTCTAAAAATATTATAATTAATTTTAATCACACTGAAGCACACAGACATAGATCCAGGTCCAGTCACTGGTTAATCTTTATCCAGTCTATGAGAACAGTGGAGTTGAACAAACTGAAATATCCTTGAGAACCTTTTTAGGGGATATTGAATGAGGATATATTTCAATTCTAAATCCAAACTTCCATTGCTGATGGTAGGTGAGCTATGATTTCAGTTGTTTCATGAAAGGGGGTACATTTTCTTTCCTTCCTCTTTAAAATAAAATTTTTATCAATACTTTTTGTTTTATGATATAATTTTCCATTTTATTTCCACATTTTCCATTGTACTTATCCCAGAGTCATCCCTAATAATAAAGAAAATTTAAAAGAGAAAGAAAAGAAAGAAAAAAGTTTTATAAAATCAACCAACATATTAAAAAGTTTGACATTATATCTATTCTGCATTGTGGTCCCTCACTTCTGAAAAGAAGCAGGGATAAGTGGCTTCTCATATCTCTTATTTGGGGTTGAACTTGGTCATTTTAATTTTGTAGCAATCAGTGTCTGTCGTTTTGGTGTGATGGTTCTTCCCATTGATGTGCCTGTATTCATTGTGTATGTTGTTTTCTGGGTTCTACTTGCTTCATCTTGTTCATATAAGTCTTTCACACAAGAGAATGCATTTTTATAGAGCAAGGAGGACCCAAACATGGCTCAGAATTTGGCTTCATAGCCGGAAGCTCTATGTGGTTAGGCTTTAATGATTTTGAAATATAAATTGCTAAAAATTTCAGTCATGCCCTAGGGTCACAATACCTCCCTTCTTCCATATCAGGCAAAAAGAGTTTAAATGAAGAAGCATTGTAAAGTGGGAGACCTGAATTTGAATCCTGCTAGATATATTTTATCTCTGTGACTTTGAGCAGCTCCCTTCTCTCTGGGCCTCAGTTTTCTCACCTGGAAAATAAGGAGACTAATCTAAATGAATGCTGAGGTTCCTCTTAACTCTAAATCCTAAGACTGAGGAATAAGGAAAAATGTGCTTGGGATTGAGATCCATATGTTGGGAAATTAGTGGCATATGCCAGAGCCTAGAAATTACAAAGGGTTACAGAGGGTACTGATATCTACCAGGGCATGAGGAAGAATGGGTTTCAATCTCAAATTGAATGAGCAGAATGAATGAATTGAAGGAGAACTTCCTAAGAAGTAGATAGAAAAACAAACTGGAGAAGACTCCTTTTGGCCAAAGGGAGTACACAGTTTTGTACTGTATCCTATCAGCTGCATCTAAAGCCTACTTCCCTGCCAAAAGTGGGGCTCCTGGCTTAGGGGCAAAAGGGTCCCCACTTGAGGTGGTAATTGACTGGTGCTGGCCCTAATGTTAAAAAAAATCCAACAAAGTAAAATAAAGAAACAAAGACCACCAACAACAAACACCATCTCACCTTCTTTCAAGTAGTTCAGGCAGCTGGCCCCGTTCCCAGGAATTCCCGAATAGGGAATATTCACCCTAATATGAAGTAAAAGGAAAACTGTCTCTGTAAACACAGCAGTTCCAGCCAGTCCCGGCTCCAGGTATCTTCACAGTTAATAAAACCTGATTTAAGCGCCTTGTGGCTTTAACATTTCACAGATGGAAGAACTTTGTTTGCATTAAGGCCTGAAGAAGAGGTTGGGGGTGAGGGGAGAGCAGTGTGGAAGGCAGAGAGGAGCTGAGTGAGCCAGGCCTGGACTTTCTGAATAGAGATGGAACTGGGAGGGTTACCCTGCATATAGAGACTATACTCTGCACCAGGCATCAGCACCCAACTAAAAGAGACAGAGGCAGCTTCCTCGAAGAGGAGCCAGGATTATGTAGTGCCGAGAGTTCTGGATTTGGAGTCAGATGATCTGGGTTCAGATCCTGGGCAAGTCTTTTAATTTCTCTGGGCCTCAGTTTCTCTCTCTGTAAAATGAGAGGGTTAGATCGGGCGATCACTGAATGTCTCTTTAGCTCTAATATCCTTCATCTATAAAGGTTTGTAGCTCACTTTCTCCAGGGTTGGAGATCCCAGGAATTCGGAGACCTGGCCCTAACTACAAGGATCACAGTGACCTCTGCTGTCCATCCTGGAGAGACATTGCTTTCCCCTGGCCAGACAGCTCAGCCTGAGCCAGGGCACCAGCCAGGGAAGTGCCTGTCATTTCTGTGAGTGATTGCTGGCCTAAGAATTGCATGAATAGGACCCGAAGGCTTGATCTCTATCCTCATCCCCCTCCAGGAACCTCAGTGGGGCCCTTTTGTGCCATCTGCAGGCTGATCCCCAACATAGCAGGTCTGGGGGAGCCATTTCCACCATCGCTGTTTTAGCATTGCACACCGAGCTTTGTCATTTATCAAGTACTTTCCTGTCCGTTCTATGTAATAGAGAGTGGGGAGAGGCCCTCAATAAAGTCTGGTCCAATCTTTACTCTGATCCTGATACAGTCACGTGAGGCAGGTGGAACAGGGATTATTTCCTTTTCATAGGTGAAGAATGAGAGAACTGTCCCCTAGATTGGGGACAGGGTTCCATTTCACTACATTATAGGAGGTAACTGGTACATGATGGTACCATGGGAAGAGCGCCATCTTGAGTCACATGATCCAGCTTCAGATTCCCACCTCTGATGTTATCAGTGTGTCAACAAATCACAACCTCCCTGCTCCTCAGTTCCCTCATCTGTAAAATGAAGGGGTTGGATGAGATGGCTTCTTGGGCCCCTTTTAGCTCTGGATCTATGATTTTTATCATATATATATATATATATACATGGTTTGCAAAACACTTTACAAATATCATTTCATGTAATCACACCAACCCTTGGGAGGTAGGTGCTATTATTAACTTATTTTTATAGTCGACAGAAGTTAAGTGACTTGCCCAGGGTCACACAGCTAATGTGTCTGAAGTTGAATTTGAACTCAAATCTGCCTGATTTCAGATTCACTGTGCCACCTAGATAAAGAGCTTTTTGCATCATTTATTTGCATCCTGGGCTCTCAGGAAAGATGTCAGAAGTATCTTCATTTGTATTTTAAGATAAACAGATGTTCAGGGCAGAAGAGCCCCCATTTTGCAGGAAATACTTGAGGATAGGAGAGGCATTTATAGTATTTGGTGTTTTCCTTTTCTTCTTGCCTCCACGTTTATTATTTTTCCAGACTTGAAACTCGCTGTATCTTCTTTCACTTAGTAAAGATCAGTGTCAGTCCAGAGATGCACTGTTCTGTTCTCTTTATGGAGATGGCCTAGAAGAAACCTTTCAGGTTCTGGATTTGGCTACCTAGCAGAGAGTTTGTATCAGTTGAGCACATAAGAACCTCTACCTTAGGCCTAGAGAATGGTTTGACTCCTGACCATTTAGGGAATTTTCTCAGTCACTCCAAGTCTGGGAAGATCATCACTGCCTACTGCATAAAAAAACCTATCTATGAAACTCCTACATTTTTTATTTGTATTTTTCTATTCCCACTAGTCCTCAGCTCAAACCCTCTGCCTAGACCTAGTCAATCTGCTCACTGTTTCTTATTATATTATCATTTACCCCATTGATCGTCATTGTTCCCCAAATTTGAACTGTCCTTATCTCTGAATAAGGTATCTTCACATTTAATGAGAGAGATAAGGGAGAGAGACAGACAGAGAGAGAGAGACAGAGAGAGAGACAGAGAGAGAGAGAGAGAGAGAGAGAGAGAGAGAGAGAGAGAGAGGGAGGGAGAGAGAGACAGAGACAGAGACAGACACAGAGACACAGAGAGACACAGAGAGAGACACAGAGAGAGAGACACAGAGAGAGACAGAGACAGAAAGCCAGAGAGAGAGAAAGAGAGGGAAAGAGAGAAAGAGAGGGAGAGGGAGAGACAGAGACAGAGACAGAGAGAGACAGAGAGTCAGAGAGAGGGAAGGAGGGAGAGAGATAGAGAAAGAGAGGGAGAGAAAAAGAGGGAGAGAAAGAGAGGAAGAGAGAGAAAGAGAGGGAGAGAGACAGAAAGATAGAGAGAAGGAAGAGAGAAAGGGAGAAAGAGAGAGAGAGAGAGAGAGAGAGAGAGAGAGAGAGAGAGAGAGAGAGAGAAACAGAGGGAGGGAGAGAGAGAGAAACAGAGGGAGAGAAAGAGAGCCTCTTTGAATCTTATCTTTCAAGACTCAGTTCATGTACTGCCTCTTGCTTGAAACCTTCCTGAGTACCTGATCCTTTAGCAGTCTTTCTGAAATCCCATTCAAAAGGCTCTTAATCATTTTGTGTCATAGATCCCTTTGGCAGTCTTCTCAGATTTGTTTTGAAGACTAGGTCTCCTTATCTGACCCAGCTAGGAAGCAGCCAGTCTCAGGCCCATTGATGAACACTATGGCAGCTTTTACTTGCTCCATGTCTGACCTCAGCTCCCTTAATGGTCTCCCAGCTCTCATATTTGTGCTTCCTGTATTTATGCTGGACATAGTTTGGTCACCTGAACTAAGCATTAGCCTACTGCAACCCAAGACTCTAGAGATTGTTCCACCAGCCCAAGTAGTAGTAGGGAATACAGGTGTAGTCTCTGAATAATGTTTTTAAATACATGAAATTAAACACATAAGATTACAAAGGAAATTAATTATATTGAAATAGTTATCAAAATACAGTTATGTAAAAAAATGAGTTCATGGATTCCAGACCAAGAGGTCCTGACCTACTGCCTGGAACATTGATTGCTTAAAATGATGATCTATAATTCAAGGCTATATGTTCTGAGTCTGGGTTTTCTGAGTGTGGCTTTCACATGTAAACTATGGGCTCCTTCAGGAAAACACCATCTTTTGTATCCCCCACTGCACCTAGTACATTGCTAGGTCCATAAAGGGGTTAATATATTTGCTGAGTGAGTGATCAAATATATCATTTAATCAAAATATTTGCAAATTTACGCCTGAGACTTTTTTTTTGGTAGATCTTATTTTTGGGGGGAGAGGGATAGGGGTAACCTGAATTCCTCACGGTCCCCATGTTTTCTGGTCACCAGGCCTCCACATTTCCCTCCTGGGTTCCCTTTGTTGGGTGAAGGTCAAATGGGAGAGTCATCTTTGCCATTCTCCTGGTCTGCTCTTAGCCTGGTACTGGTTCTAGATTGGTGAGGTTTAGGTTTTACAGGAAGGCTGGGAGATAGGCTACATGTGTCATACTCCTTCTCTTGGGAAAGACCTCCCTCCAGGGGAGTTCCACACTGGCTCTCCCCTTCCCCCCATAAATGCTTGGTAAGAGTCTAATGTAGAACCATGAGGACCAAGCTAGGCCAAAGGAATTTTAGAGATGAAATTAGCCAGCCAGTTTAGAGCATCATTTCTGAATATGGATATCTGAACCTTTCCCTTAAAAATAAAACCTAGAAAGCACAGCCATATAGCTAGATTGTGTGTCAGACAATCAAGTGAGAGGAAAGAGACTGGGTGCTAGAATCAGGTGCCCAATTCCTGTGCCGGGGGTGAAGGACAGTAATTTGGGTAGTAGGGATGGCACATCACTAAACCCAGGGAACCGAGGAGGATTAGTGAACAGGGTAGGGGTACTCAATGCTTCTAGCCAAGGATTAGAAATCAGTGAAAGTCAAGAAGTTATTTATAGGAGAAAGACTTTGGGCCAAGAGAATAGTACCTCAGGCTTTTCCCCCAGGGTGGTGCTGGCTCTCTGGGAACCTAATGAACAGCATGTAGTGCTATGGTTTTAATCTCTTTCATGCTTACTCTTGGTGGGACTCCTGCTCAAAGTTCCCCTCCCTGCAGTGAATCCCAGTTCACTTTGCTGGTAAAGACTGAGATGACTGCTTCCTCCACTGACTCACTCCTAACCTTCAGTGGGGCTTTGCATGCAAGACTGGGGTGCTGACCTTTTATATCCAGGTGTGTAGTGCATTGGCTAGAACACTGAAATTGGAATCAGGAAGACATGTTCAAAGCTGGTCTCAGGTGCTAACTAGTGGTATAACTTGGCCAAGTCACTTAACCTTTATTTGCTCCATTTTCCTCAGCACCTGTCTCCCAGGGCTACTATGATATTAAACATGAAATAATATTTGTAAAGTGCTTTGCAAATCTCAAAGTACCGTACAGATGCTAGTCATTATTATTAATAATTATTATCTAGGGCCCTGGAGTGGACTGTCCAGCTCCCAGATTCTAACTTGTTGGTTATTCATTGGTTTTTTGGTTGCTAATGAGGATGTTATAGCTTTTGATTGGTCATTATTTCTACTGCAGTCCTCTTTGGATGCTGGGCATTTCCTTTTTCCCTCTCTTCTTTAAAGAAGCAAATTCCTCTTGGACCATGGTGGCAGAACTTCCTCAACATCAAAAAAGGCATAGCCACACCTACATCTCACACATCTGGAGCAGACGCTGGTGTTACTGTTACTGTCCAGGCCAGAGCTTATGTCTGTTGCCTACCAGAGGTTTTTTTTTTCTCTATAGACCAGGTTTCATCAAGCTGATTTACAGTCTCCCCTTCTTCTTTCCCCCTCTCCTCCCCTATAACCAGAGAGATCCTCAGGGAGTTCCTGATTACACTGATGAAGAGGCTGGTAGTAAATAAGTCTCTCTCTCTTTCCCTCCCTCTCTCCTTCTCTCTCTCTCTCTCTCTCTCTCTCTCTCTCTCTCTCTCTCTCTCTCTCTCTCTCCCCCTCTCTGTCTCTGTGTCTCTGTCTCTCTCTGTCTCTTTCTCTCTCTCTCTGTCTCTCTGTCTCTCTCTTTGTCTCTCTCTCTCTCTGTCTCTCTCTCTCTGTCTCTGTCTCTCTTTGTCTCTGTCTCTCTGTCTATCTGTCTGTCTGTCTGTCTGTCTCTCCTCTCCTCCCCTCTCCACAGAGGACACAGCATTTAGAATAACATCAAAGCCAGTAACTTCAGGGAAGTGAGCCTCTGACCTTCACCACCCATCTGCTCAGGAGGGTTAGATCTTGTCAGTAGCCATCTGCAGTATAAACTCTACCTGTCTTTGACACCATCATTATGGGCCATGCACAAAGCAGATATGCAGAGCTCTCTACAAATACCAGAAAGGGCATTAGCCTCTCTGCACATGGCAGGGGCCCTGATCCCAAGGCTGCTTTTACTGCCAGGGAAATATCAAGGGAACCTTCCCTGTGGAGACAGGCTAACCCATCTGCCTCCAAGGGGAGACAGCCAACTGGAAGAAAGCCGACCAGGAGCCCAGCAGGGGGAGAGGGAGAGAAATCACTGTCTGCTTCCTTGATGAGAAAATTCTGAGTCGTTTGATTGTGGGAGATAGTCAGTCCAGGAGTTCATTAGTCTCATTAAAGATCCATTAAAAACCAGAAGGGGAATGAGCCTGCTCTCTACAAACAAAATTGTAGGATCATAGATATAGGGTTAGAAGGGCCCTAGGAGGTCATCTAGTACAGCCTTCTCATTTAACAGATAAGAGAAGGGAGGCTAGAGAGTTTTGGTGACTTGATCAAGGTCACATAGGCAGTAAGTGGCAGGAATGGGACTTAAACCCAGGATCTCATGACTCCAAACCCAGGGTCCTTTCCATCATACCACATGGTATCTCACACCCACCAGAGGCTGACATTGTCCAGAAAATATAAAAAATTCAGTTCAATGAATATTTATTGAGCACCTACTGTGTGTCTTTGAGTTTTAAAGAACCTTGGATTCCTAGAACCAGAGATGATCAGAACTTTCCTGTTGGTGATTTTACATGTTCTCATGTCCCCTGATGCTCTAAGGCAGGGCAGGAGCTGCCATGCTCCTCATTCCTTATGCCACATTCAGACCATTCTTCTGTTTCCATTATTAAGCAAACTCTCCTTCTGTGATATTCACTTCATTTATATCCATACGGTTAAGTTCTTTGTGACTGTGATCTATCAGCCTTCAGATCAGTCCTCTTTTTATCTCAAGAAGATTTCAGTGACTTTATTTTCAGTCACACCCCTAGCCTCCTAGTTGGAGATATGAAAATACAGAATAACATGTCCTCTCACACCCTATCATCTCAGTTCATTAGTCTCATCAACTTCTATCACCTATAGCTTCACTCTACTTCAGCCATTCACACGGATGGTCATATCTTAGATCTTACCATCACCATAATTGGGCCACGTCCATGATTTTGAACTTTGAGATTGTCCTCTCTGATCATAATGTCCCTTCTTTCTATCCCTTCTATCCATTTTTCTCTACTCCGCCTAAACACATTCTTAATCCTCATTATGAACTCAGGTTGAGCTATACTTCACTGACTTCTCTTCCTTCTGGAAGAGGACTGAACTTCATACTTCCTCTCTTCATAGTCTTGACCCTATAGTTAACCAGATCAATTACTTACTGCTCTCTAGGTTTCCTTGTCCCTTTATATTATGACGGTGGTATATGAGAGTTCAGGATTGACTAGCACCTCTGGTGTGAGGGCACACTGAACCCTATTCGGCATCCATCTGGCACTCAACTCTCACCCCTGGCTCCAAGAAGCTGTAACATTTGAAGCAGCCATACCCTGGTAAACTGCCTCTACAGACAGGGTTAAGCAGTTGAAGGTAACCAACAGACCTCAAACCTGTCGGTGAGTTAGGGGGATTTCTACCTCAAGTATGTGGAATGAACAGATGAGAATAATTTGTTCCTTTGGCCATGCAGTTGGTTGGAGCAGGTGCTGTGGAGTGCTTAGAGCTTGGTCAGACACCAAAGATGCCCAGGTTACCCATCATGGTCATTCACAACATCCTGGATCATTGCTGATCATCCTGACTTTTTTCTTACCATTGGATTTAGATGAGGGGAAGACAGACTGAGGCTAACCACTTTGTGTGACTGCCTCACCTAAATCCAATTCCAAATCTAAAATGAAGGACAAATAACAACATATTATGATGATCAACACCCTGCCAATTTTCAGTCTTAGATTACTCCTGCTGTCTACTTTCTCCATTTTTACCCCAGAGCGACTGAATGCTCCCAGAGAAAGTCTTATAACTATGTAGACTTGTTCAACTGAAAAAAATCATCTTATCTTATCTCATCTCAACTGAGTCCTTACTGGTGCAAGAAAAAACTTTTATTTTGTCTTGAATGACACTCTGTCCCACTCTCTTCAGCAACTGTTCCGAACTTTCTCTTATCTACTCAAGTTCCCAATGCTTTCCTCACATTATCAGATGTCTTTGTTTTATACTTTGCTAAGAAAATAGAAGTCACCTGTTCTAATCCCTCTTTTCTCTCCCATGCCGTATCTCAAACACATCTACATCTTCACCCAGGCTCTCTTCAATTACACTTACCTCTGTGGCAGAGATGGCCCCTCTCCTTGCCCCTGTACCTAAGCCTTTAATCCCATTTTTTCTTTCTTCTCTTGGGGCTTGCCTCAGCAATCGTTTGTTCTTTCTCAACTTGAATATTTCCCTATCTAATGGCTCTTTCTCTGCTACCTATGAAAGGCATAGGATCATAGTTTCTGATCTGGAAAGGACCTTAAATCCTGTCCAGTCATAGGAAAACAGGACCACAGACTCAGAGATGGAGGGGACCTCAGAGTCTATGGAGTTTAACCCCCTAATTTTTGCAAACAAGGAAACTGAGGTCTAAGATAGGTCAAGTGACTTGCTCAAAGTGCCACGGGAAGTAAGTTAAAAGAGCCTGGAATTGAATGTAGATTCCCCTAATTCCAAATTAATTCTTTTCCCCCTCTGTAACATGATGCCTCCCCATGTCCAATCTCTTTATTTCATAAATAAGGAAACAAATTCAGGAAGGTAAAAGAACTTTCCCAAGGTCACACAGATAGTAAATGGAAATCCAGGATTCATCTAAGTCCTTTGACTCCAAATTCAGTGCTCTTTCCACCACATATGGTGCCTCCGAATCTATCCTTAAAAACAAAACATAATGAAAATGCCTTGCAACAAACACTTTGTCTTTACCACTCCCTAAATATTATCCTGTATTTCTCCTCCTTTTTTGGGGGGAGGGGGGAAGGCAGGGCAATTGGGGTTAAGTGACTTGCCCAAGGTCACACGTCTAGTTTTGTGTTAAGTGTCTGAGGACAGATTTGAACTCAAGTCCTCCTGTTTCTCCTCCTTTTCATTGCCAAATTACTGGGGGAAAACGGACTATACTTGCCTATGCTTCCTCACTATTCACTCTGTTCTAACCAGGCTCTGGCTCCACTTTACTCCCCTGAAAGTATCCCCTCACCCCAAGGTGACCAACATGTTGTGCTAATTCTGATGGTCTTTTCTCATTCTTCATCTTCCATTATCTCTCTTCAACTTATGATACTGTTAACCCTCCGCTCCCCCATCCTCTTAGGTATTCTCCTCTTATGTTTCTCCAATATTACTCTCTCTTGATTGTCCTCCTTCTAAATCTTCCTATCTCCTTCCCTCTTAGTCTGGGTCCACAGCTTAAAATATAAGAATGACTGACTAGTGATGAAGTGACCTTACAAAGACTGGTACAAATATATTGACCTATTCTCTTAAGGAATGTTCCCATGGCTTTTCTTTGTCCCAATGCTGGCTAGCATTTTAATCAAGAATTTGAATACAGGTATTTTTAATTTCAAGTTCAGTTTAATAAACATTATTAAGTGCTGTATTGTTGGTGGAGTAGTGAACTGATCCAGCCATTCTGGAGAGCAATCTGGAACTATGCCCAAAGGGCTATAAATAAGTGCATACCTTTGACCCAGCAATACCACTTCTAGGGTTGTATCCCAAAGAGATCAGAGAAGTGGGAGGAGGACCCATATGTACAAAAATATTTATAGTGGCTCTTTTTGTGGTAGCAAAGAATTGGAAATTAAGGGGATACCCATCAATTGGGGAATGGCTAAACAAGTTGTGGTATATGAATGTAATGGAATACTATTGTGCTATAAGAAATGAGGAGCAGGCAGACTTCATAATAACCTGGAGAGACTTATATAAACTGATGCTGAGCTAGAAGAGCAGAACCAGGAGAAATGTGTACATAATCACAGACACAATGTATGTGTGACGACTAACTTCCATAGACTGGGCTCCTCTCAGCAATGTAAGGTTATAAGACAACTCCAAAAGACTCATGATAAAAAGAGATGCCCACATCCAGAGAAAGAGATGCAGAGTCTGAATGCAGATTGAAACAAACTACTTGCTCTGTTTCTTTTTCTTGTTTTGTTTTGTTTCCTCTTTCCCACTGATCATTCCATCAGTTATAATCCTTCTTTACAACCTGACTAATGATTAATGTGAAGATATTTGTAGATCATATATTTGAGTGCATGACACCATGACGGGGTGGGGGGTGAGGAGAGGGAGAAGGAGCAAATTTGAAACTCAAAGGACTGTGGAACTGAATGTTGTAAACTAAAAGTAAACACACCAATTTAATTAAAAAAACTAAAAAAAAACATTATTAAGTGCTTACTAGGTGCCAGACATTGTGATAAGATAGCTTGCTCATCAAATTTGCAGATGACACTGAGTTATCACTGAATGACAGAAACAGGATCCCCAACATCTTGACAGACTAAAGTACTGATTGGACTGAATCTGAGAAGATAAAAGTCAGTGGATATATTTATGAATTCTTATGCTTGAATTCAAAATATCATATTCAGAAATACAGATGAGAAAGGCATGGTTAGACAGAAGCTGGGCTGAAAATATCTAGAGGCTTTAGCAGCCCATGACCTCATTGTGAATCAGCATCGTGATGGGTCAGACAAAACCCAAACAAATGGAAACTAATTCGATCTTGTATTGAGAGGCATAGCTTCCAGGACTAAGGAGTTGATAGTCCTTTGTACTACACCCTAGATAGACCACATCTGGGATATTATCCTTAGTTCTGAGTGCAACAATTTAGAAAAGATATTGGTAAGTTGGAGAGTACTTGGACTAGAACAACCAGCATGGTGAAAGCTTTTGAGTCCTTGTCTTGTTAAAGTTCAGTTAGAGGGACTGGGAATGTTTAGCCTAGAAAAGAAAAGATTGGGGCCTAGAGGACAGATATGCTAGCTTTGCTCAAAGCATTTGATCACGTGGAAGAGGGATTAGATTTGGTCACTTAGACCCAGAGAGTAGAACTTGGAGCAATGTATTAAAGACCCAAAGAAGCAATCTTGCCTTGATGTCAGAAAACACACACACACACACACACACACACACACACACACACACACACACACACACACACACACACACAAACTTTTCTTAGAAGCAATCAGGGTTAAGAGACTTGCCACACAGCTATTAAGTATTTGAGGCCAGATTTGAATTCAGGTCCTTCTGATTCCAGGATTGGTGGTCTATCCATGCACAATGTAGTTCCCCCTGGAAGAAATTCCTAGTGGTTAGGGCTATCCCAAAGTAGAGTAGGCTGTCTCAGGAGGTAATTGGTTCCCATTCACTGGGGATCTTCAACCAGAGGCTGAATGATCATTTGTTGATTATTAAATGAGGGACTCCTTTCCAGTTATGGGTTAGACTGGATGGCAACTGAGGTTGCTATACACTCCAAAATTCTATGGTTTGTTGTTGTTGTTGAGTCATTTTACTCGTGTGTGATTCTTTGTGACCCCATTTAGGGTTTTCTTGGTAAACATTTGCCATTTCCATCTCCAGCTCATTTTACCTTTCAAGGAAACTGAGACAAACAGGGTTAAATGACTTGCCCAGGTCACACAGCCTAATAAGTGTGTGAGGCCAGATTTCAGGAAAATAAGTTATCCTGACTTCGTGTTCAACACTCTATATGCTATGGTGATACCTAACTTCCCTCTGTGGTTTGTGGTGTCTCCTATGTTTGCTTCTTTTCTTGAGCCCTTTCCTCCCTCCTTTCTATATTCTCTTCCTTGGTCTATCACAAAAATCCCATAGAGTTAAGTATTTCTCTATACTGATGATTGCCAAAGCTATCTAACCCAATCTTAATCTTTCTCCTGAACTCCAGTCATGTGTTCATGTGTTGTAGACTCCCTGTTGAATGTCTCTTCCTGGATGTCCTGTGGGCATCTCAAATTCAATATGTCCAAAATAAAACATTTTCTTTGATAAATTTATCTTTTCCCCCCAAATTTCCCTATTTCTATTGCAGACACTACCATTTTCTCAGCCAGCACGGGTTATAATCTTGGAATTATCCTTGATTCTCTCTCTCTCACCACCTCCTCTCCTTTCCCTCTCCCTCTCCCCCTTTTCCCCTCCCCTTCCCCCCCTTCTCAGTTCATTAAACAAATATTTATTAAGTACTTACTATCTATCCAGTATTGTGCTAGATGCTGGGAATACAAACATGAAAAAGAAAAACAGTCCCTGCCTTCAAGTAGCTTACAATCTAATGGGAGAAGACAACATATACAAGAAAAATGAAAGACGGGGTATGAGAAACATACTTGGGTTCAGAGACATGGTGGAGGAGTCAAAGAAATACTAAATCATTGCAATTGGAGAAGTCAAAGAAGTTCAAAATGAATTAGTCCAATATATCCATTCTACCTCTGTGGCAGCCCTTCACTTTTCCCCATTCTCTATACTGTCTGGAACTTTTATACCATTTATCTTCATTAAATGGTATAAAATAAGGCAGGAAAGGAAAGTAGAAATCATACTGGAGAGGACCTTAAATTTCAGGCTCTTGGAATTTGTATTATATCTTATAGGCAGTGGGGAGTCATAAACCATTGCCCTGGCTCACCTCAATCACACTACTGCAAGTCACCTAATTGGTTGCTTTACTTTCTCTCTCCCCTCTAATCCATGCTCTTAGAATTCCCTGCCCCCTCCCCATCTTCCTTAAGCACAGGTATGGCTATGTCACATATTCCTGCTCAAAAACCTTCTATGGCTCCCCACTGCTTACAAGATAAAATTCAAATTCCTGCAACCATTATTTAAAGTCCTCTTCAGAGGACTTCTCTCTAAAAGTAGATTTCTATTTATCCTGCCTTATTTCATACTACTCATCTTGAGAAACTCAATGTTCCAGTCAAGTCAAAAGTTGTTCCTTGAATTCAACAAGTTAACACCAATCCATGAAAAGGAAATTTTAAAAAATTAATCATCCTATGCACCTGGGGATACAAAGTCCGAAACAAAGATGCTCTCTGATCTCAAAGAGCTTTTACTCAAATAAAAGATAACATTGCTTGAGGGAGTGGTGGCCAGGGAGGCATATTTTAATTTGGAAAGCTACAGGAATCCTGCAAAGAGCCATGGAGGAGTAGATTGACACATACTTTACTGGAGCAATATGCCAGAGTTGATGTGATTATGGTTTCAGAAATGGAAAGGAGGTGGGAAATGGGGGTGTATGTGGGGTCCAAGCATAGAAGCTTGGTGACAAGAAGCTGTGGAGTGAAATGACCAGGCCTAGATGTAGTATGACTGAGTGAACCACTAGTCAGGGCAGCCTGGCCACAGGGCACAACCTCTGCTCCCAGAGGGCTTAAGCCCTCCAGGGCTTGGCTTCTTATCTAGGCAGATGGTGGGTAGCATGGTTTTCACAATCTGTCTCCAATAGCTGGAACACCCCATCACACTCTATCAGAATCCTTGTCTTCTTTCAAGATTTAGCTTAGGTACAAGGAAGCACTCCCTGATTCTCCCTCCCACCCACCCCCCCCCCCAGTTTTTTTTTCCAGTTTTCCTTGCATTACACTCATTTTTGTACTAATTGTCCTCTCCTCCCAAGCCTGAAGTAGACTATGAACTCCTGGATGGTGGGGAATACTTTGCTTGTTTCTTTGCACTTACAGTGCCTAGCTTAGCATTTTGACTATAGTAGGTGCTTTAACAAATGTTTGTTGAATGGAACACATCTCTGTAGCTAATTTTTTTTAAAGCCAGTAACATGATTATTTCTTGTTGCTTTTCTAACCTAAGGTTAGCAAAAACTGTAAGAGTATAAAAAAATCACCAGGCTAAATATAGAAAGCCTCACTTCCAGTAACATATTATTCTAAGTGTCCAATAATTAATGGTAAATGAATGTGCCATGTCTGTGGGAGAATGGGAAATCCTCCATGAATACCAAATGAAGTCATTAGGAGTTCCAGCTTTTCAGGGGATGGCAGGTGAATTCCCAATGACTGAAGCTTGGATAGAGTAAAGAGCTGGAGTGTTTTTAGGAGGCATTAGGAAATATATGACCACACCCCACCCCCACCAATGGAGACATCAGTTCTCGAAAGCCTGAGGTCCTTCAGGCGTGAACAACAGCGTCACGGATGCTTGTGTTAATAGGAGAGAAAAGGATAAAATGTGTTCCGTCAATGGTAGGATATTCATAGCACATGGATGGCTAGAGAGATTTGTAGCCTGGTGGCATATGAGCATTGAGATATAAATATTGTTCCTCTAGTCAGGATCTGGTACTAGTAGCCAGGAGAGTCAAGTAATATTTCAAATCCAGAGCCCACGGCCAGAGCTTTGGAAATATTTACAGCCCTGCAGAGCGGCACATCTCTGTATTAGGTTTTGTTCTGAAGTAACATCTCCCGGCTGAACCACTGACAGTTGAAACTGTTCAGGCTTATGGAGGAATAAGCATATTTCTAAAACAAATACCGATTAGCCATGGCACAGAAGGAAGCTGGGTCCCTTCAAAACTCATGGCACCCTCTACTATGAAACCTTTAATGACTCCCAAGTCCCTACTGAATAATGTTCACATGCCTTAACTTAATTCCTCAAAACTTCTCATATGGCTCTTACCTACCTTTTCCATTATATCTGATAATCAGATATAGTTTTATAAAATACTTTGGGGGTTATAAAGTATTTAGATTCCACAATGGCTAGAGTTCTGGACTTGGAGTCAGGAAGACTTGAGTTCAAATCCTAAGTCAGACACTTACTACCTGTGTCACCCTAGGTAAGTCACATAACCACTTTCAGATCCAGCTCCCTCATCTGTAAAATACAGACCACAATAGCAACTACTAGAATCAGATGAAATAATATATGTAAGGTACTTTCACAAACCTAAAAGAACTATATAAATGATTGTTATTGTGTGTAAATTAATTATATCATTTATCATATCATATCCTATTTTATATTATGTTATATATTATCTCCTTTAAACCTTGCTACAACCCCAGCAAGCCAATAATATAGAGGTTATTACCCTCATTTTATTGATGAGGAAAATGAGTCTCAGAAAGGTGAAGCAATTTGTTTAAGGTAACACAGTTAGCAATGGTAGAGTCAAGATTTGAGTGAAGATCTTGTAAACCCAAAGCTAAAGCTCTTTTTACACCCCAAGATGTTTTAATACTTCCCAACATGTATTAAATAGTTCAGCAAACTAGCCTGAACTATCCCTGGAACACACCCTATGCTTTATTCCCTCTGTGCTTTGGTTAACATTATTCTCTAAAACTGTAATTGACCCCAAGCCCTCCTTATGGATTGACAGCCTACCCATCCTTTAAGGTTCATGTCAAAAGGCACTCTCTCCATGAAACTTTCCTTGATCTTTCAGATGAAAGTGAAAATTCTTTTCTTGAAGTACTCTGTGTGCCAGAAGTCTTATCCATTATATTTTGCATTATAGTTTTGTATGCCCAAGCACCATGCAATGCAAAGGATATTGGACACACAGTCAGGGTACCTGGGTTTAGGTCTCAACTCTGCCCTTCATAAGCTCTAACTCTTGAGATATCATTACTCTTAAAAATGGGTTTCAGTTTCCTCATCTGCAAAAGGAGAGAGGATGAACTGGTTTCCAATATGCCTTGATACAGTGGACAAAGAGGTGACTGATGCAAGTTAACAGTCTAAAGATTCTATCTCTGACACGATGTGACTTGAGATGAGTCATCTGACTTTCTTGGGCCTCAGTTTCCTCAATTGTAAAATTAGGAGACTGGACAACTCTAGATCCGTGATAACCATGAATCTTCCAGCTCTGACATTCTATGATTCTGGTGGTTTTTTCCTCCCTGCCAGACTGTGTGTGAGCTCCTTAAGGATAGGGAAGATGTCTTATTAATGATTGTAAATCCCCTCTGTCCCAGGCAATAAATGTTTATTGCATTGAATCAAGAAGGGAAGAATCTCCCATTGGTGATATTCACTGATTTGTATTTCATGTGGATTCATTTGGAGAGCTTGGCTCTCAGAAAGATCCCTGCCTAGAAGACAGGCTGCCATCCTGAGAGACATTGATGTTTCTGTAATTGATGTAGAATCTCTAGTCTTTTCTGTCAGTCCAGAACTTTCCTCAAGTGTTCAAGTCAGGCAAAGGGAAAGAATGAAAGAAATGATGGAAAAAGGAAGCCCATGTGAATGGAATGTCATTCAACTTAATGGACTGTACTCAGCCCAGCAAGATGGATCCATGGAAGCTTCAGGGCTTCAGTTCCCTCAAGCCTTAATATCATTCATTTGAGAAGTGCATTGTATGTGGCACCAGACCAAAGACTCATCTTTTCTTGAAATTGCAAGTAGAAGCCATGGGCCCTTATGAAATCCAGAGAGTGAACAACAAATTTATTACTGTTGGCTAGAGTTCTCTTTCTGAGAATAGTCTCTGGGTGTCAGACTGATATTGCCCCCTTCCCCAGCCCTCCAACCTATCTCTATCAGAGAATGGGAGCTTACTTTCACTAATAGTCTATTTACCCAGGCATTATTACTCTGGTGGTGCCTGAAAGTAAGGAATTCCCTGGGGTAGTGAGGAGTTGGTGACACTCAACTCTTTATTCACATCCTACATTTACATAGAATGATGTCATTGATGAGAAAGGGTCTTAGAACATGGGATGTTAGATGTGCTAGAGTCTTTAGAACATAGAATGCAGTATGTCAGAACTGGAAGGGACCTGAGAAGGTAGAGTTATAGTGTCAAAGGTATTAATAAACTTAAAATATAGAATGTTAGGCCTTAGAATTTTAAACCTAGAAGGGACCCTCAGATCTGTTTACAGATGGGAAAACTGTGGCACCAAGATGAGATATCAGAGCGAGATTAGCTTTCTGACTCTTAGTTCAAAGTTCTGGCTTTCCCCCCTTTTCCTAGCACACTTGTGGCTCACTTTGACTCCTGTCATGTGTAGACTCAGGGGTTACAGATTCCCTTCAATTGAACCTGGAAAGGGAAATGCAATACAGTTTCTCCTTCTACCTTCCCTTTCCCATCACAGAATGCATTAGCTAAGGAGACTAAAGCTAAAAAAACAAACAAACAAATCTGCAGTCACTCAGTTGTCTGTTTAGTCTATTAAAAAAAAGTGCAAAGAAGGTTTGACAGAAATGATTGGTAGTTTTTACCTTGTCGACAAAGTCAGTGATTCTTTTATGGCTGCTCTCTGATTTCATTTCTTCTCACAGCCTGATTTCATAGGGAAAAGATGTCTAGCAGATTTCACCACTATTATGACTCATTCAAGAGAGGTATGAAAATGACAAATCCCACGAAAGCCATTTGTCACTGCTTAATGATTTTCTCCACAGCAGGCCACAAGACTGTATTTCTCAAAGGGCCCATTATTTGGAAAGAAACAGTCTTAACCTTATGGAAACCCAATCTAATGCACCATGGAACCGATGCTAAGGACGTGCTTAGAGAAGGGAGGACATTGTAGCTTTGTCTGGTCCAGTGAAGGAGAGAGCTATGCTACTAGACAAGACACTCAGTCAGTTATTAAACATTTATTAAGTATGTACTGTATGCCAGGTACTGTGATAAGCACTGGGAATACAATGAGAGGTAAAGGACAGCCCCTGCCTTCAAGGAGCTCACAGTCTAATAGGGGCAGACAACATGCACACAACGACTTACAAACAAGTTATATACAGGATACTTGGGAAAGAATCAACAGAGGGAAGGCACTAGCATTGTGAGTCAGAAAAGACTTCTTGGAGAAGGTAGGATTTTAGGTGGGGCTTGAAGGAAGCCAGGGAAGCCAGGAGGCAGAAATGAGGAGAGAGAAACCAGGAATGGGAGATAGGCAGTGAAAATGCCTGGAGTTTCTCATTTGAGGTTTAGCAAGAAGGCCAGTGTCACTGGATAATGGGGTGTGTGTGTGTGTGTGTGTGTGTGTGTGAAGATAGGAGAAAACCAGGTTATGAGGGGCTTTGAAGACCAACCAGAAGATTTTATATTTGATCCTGGAAGTGATAGGCAGATTTATTATGGAAAACTCATCAGCAAATAATAAACACCTAAAGGACTCAATGCTTTAAAGGAACTGCAAAAGATATTCTAGTTACCAAGGAATGTGGAAATAGCATTTTAACTATGATGGACCCATGCTTTGGGGGTCACTACTATTTTTTTTTTTTGCAGATCAAAGCATACTATTTTCACTTTATTTTTTTCCAAAATTTTCAATTTATTTATTTTTAGTTTTCAACATTCATTTCCACAAGATTTTGAGTTATAATATTTTCTCTCCCCATCTTTTCCCTACCCCCACCCCAAAATAGCGAGCTTACTAAATATCTCTTCCCCCAATCTGTTCTCTCTTATATCCTCCCCCTTCACCCCCTAACTTTCTAGTAGGGCAAGATGGGTTTCTATACCCTAGTACCTGTATATCTTATTTCCCAGTTGCATGAAAAAAAACAATTTTTAAACATTTGTTTTTAAAACTTTGAGTTCCAGATTTTTTCCCCTTCTCCCCTCCTCACCCACCCCCACTAGGAAGATAAGCAATTCAATATAGATTGTACATGTATGGTTACCCAAATCATTTCCATAGTAGTTATATTGTGAAGGACTAACTATATTTCCCTCCATTCTATCCTGCCCCCCCCCCCCACTTTTTCCATTTTCTCCTTTGACCTTATCCCTTTTCAAAAATGTTTACTTCTAACTACCCTCTCCTGCAATCTGTCCATCCTCCCCCCTTTTATCCCCTGCCCCGCTATTATCTTATAGCATAAGATACCTAAATGAATGTGTATGTTATTCCCTCCTTAGGCCAAATTCAATGAGAATCAGGTTGTCCCCTCTTTATATATGAGATAATTTACCCTAATTCATTGCTCCCTTTCTTCTTCTCCCAATAAATTTCTCTCTCACCTCTTAATTTTATTTTTTAGGTATCATCCCTTCATATTCAACTTATCCTGTGCCCTCTGTCTATGTATACATGAATATACAAATGCCCACACTCACATATATATTTATATACACAGACATCCTCCTATACATACATATATATGTATTTATGTGTGCATACACACACACATACATATTCCTTTCAGCTATCCTCATACTGAGAAAAGTCTTATGAGTTACAGTGATCATTTTTCCATGTAGGAATATAAATAGTTCAACTTTAATAAATTCCTTATGATTTCTTTTGCCTTTTTATCTTCTCATGCTTTTCTTGCTTCTTGTATTTGAAAGTCAATTTTTCTGTTCAGCTCAGAATACTTGAAAGTCCTCTATTTCATTGAATGACCATATTTTCCCCTATAGCATTACACTCAGTTTTGCTGGGTAAGTGATTCTTGGTTTTAGTCCTAGCTTCTTTGACCTCCAGAATATCATATTCCAAGCCCTTTGATCCCTTAATGTAGAAGCTGCTAGGTCTTGTATTATCCTGATTGTGTTTCTACAATACTCAAATTGTTTCTTCTTGACTGCTTGCAATATTCCTCCTTGACCTGGGAACTCTGGAATTTGGCTATAATATTCCTAGAAGTTTTCTTTTTGGGACCTTTTTCAAGAGGTGAGCAGCGAATTCTTTCAATTTCTTTTTTGCCCTCTGCTTCTAGAATATCAGGGAAATTTTGCTTGATAATTTCTTGAAAGATGGTGTCTCTTTTTGATCATGGCTTTCAGGAAGACCAATAATTTTTAAATTATCTCTCCTGGATCTATTTTCCATGTCAGTGGTTTTTCCAATGAGATATTTCACATTGCCTTCTATTTTTTCATTTGTTTGGATCTGTTTTATAGTATCCTGATTTATCATAAAGTCATTAGTTTCCAATTGCTCCAATCTAATTTTGAAGGAGTTGTTCTCTCTAGTGACTTTTTGAAATTCCTTTTCCACCTGGCAAATTCAGCTTTTTAAAGCATTCTTCTTCTCATTGGATTTTTGGCCCCTTTTGCCATTTTAATTAGTCTTATTTTTTAAGGTGTTATTTTCTTCAGTGTATTTTTGGGTCTCCTTTAGCAGCTGTTGACTCATTTTTCATGATTTTCTTGCATCATTCTCATTTCTCTTCCCAATTTTTCCTCAACTTCTCTTACTTGATTTTCAAAATCCTTCTTGAGCTCTTCCATGGTCTGTAACCAGTTTGTATTTTTCTTAGAGACTTTTGAAGCAGGAGTTCTGACTTTGCTGTCTTCCTCCCACTCCATGCCTTGATCCTTTTTGTCCCCCCAAAAGGATTCTATTGTCTGTTTGTGCTTCCATTGCTTGCTCATATTGGCAGCCAATTACTTGACTTTTGAGCTCTTTGCCACAGTAGAGCTCTGCTTTCAGAATGGAGAAAGCTATGTCCCAAATCGCTGGGGTTTTTGCAGCTGCTGGAGCTATTAGATGGGCACCCTCTCTACAGCCCCCACACTCTCTGGCTCACTGGTCACACACCCCAGGATCACCACCCAATACCGAAATCTGGATCCAAGTAGGTCAAAGCAAAAGTGATTACCCTCTAAATGGCTGCTTGGGCCCCTTACAATATGCAGGCCAAGAGCACCAGTAACAGTCACATGGCAGTGGCTGCATCCACTATGCCTCCTCCTCCTGTTGCTGGTGGGGCAACAGCTAGACTGAGCTCCCCCTGTTCCCAACAAAATTCCACACTGATCTTTTACTTTGTCTTTGGCATTTGTGGATTGAGAAGTCTGGAAACCTCTACAACTGCTGGTGATTTACTCTTGTGAATTCTGCTTCAGCTGCTGCTGCTGATCGGGGCCACCCTGGGGCTAAAACTGCTGTTCAGTCAGGATTGCGCTCTGCTCCCAGCTTGCTGGGATGGATCCTTCCTACTGGCCTGCTGGGCTTACTTCAGTGGGAGATTTGTTTCTCTCTGTTACTTTGTGGGTTCTGTAGCTCTAAAGCTTGTTTAAAGTAATTTTTTACATGTATTAAAGGAGGTGGAAGCTGGAGCCACACAGAAGTCCTGTTTCTACTCCACCATCTTGGCTCTGCCCCTGGGGTCACTACTATTAAGGAATAGGGGATGCTTTTGCTTCTGAAAGTGCTACCTATTGAGACATAAAGGTAAACATGAGAGATCTTGCATTTTCTGAGGATTTGTGGTGTTGTAAACTATGTTTTATGCTTCAATCAGTGTTGGTGATTTATGGACAGAGGCTTCAGAAGAAACAACATATGCCTATGTATTTTAATATCAGAAGGAAGAATGTTAAAACTTCAGGAATTCATCTCCCCTCCCCTCAGATCCCAGTGGACACAGTTTAGGATCTGAGCCCAAGAGCCCTCAGAATATCAGCATCATCCTCTTCATCCCAGACCACTGGTCCTGTTTCTATCTTGTTCCTCGAAGCTCTCTTTGATGGAGAAATTCTTGTGCAGGAAGAAGCTACCACCCCAATACCCACCAATTGCCACTGATAAGCAGGTAAGTCTGAGAGTCCTGGAACAACAGTACTCCTCCCTACCCCCTAACCATACTCCCTCTATTTCCAATATGGTTCCTGCAGACATAGTACAAAAAACCCTTGTGAAGAGGGGACATGAATTGGGAGTTGGGGAGGGGGAATAAAAGGAATGATACAGATAGGGTAGCCCCTTCTCCTCTCAAAAAAAGAAGCATCATTGAAGTGTTTTTTTAAATGCCTAGAAGAGAACAGAAGGAAGACTAGAAAGAATCATAGACAAGCAGAACAGCTTTGAAAATTACATGTTGAATTTATTATATCTTTAAAAAGAAAAGTAAATTGTATATAATTGAGACTTGCAGTTTCATGTACAACCTTCTTTTATGTTCTACTATGAATATTGAAATGCTCAGTTTATTTGGTGTTTGTTAAGTTCAGAATTTTTTTTAAGATGACAGAGAGAGATTCAGAGGCTTCAGAAGATATGAGACAGAGAGAGATGGGGGCAGACAGAAAAGTAGAGAAAGATTCAAACTAACAGCTTCAGCTGCAGATAACCTCCTCCTCAGCAGCTGCAGCTGATGAAGACCCAGAAACGAAAGTTTTCACTTCCAAAGTTCTTGGCACTATCAATTGATTCAACATAAACAAACAAACAAACAAAAACAAAAAACCCACATGGTTTTATTAATAGAAATGACAGTCAAGAAGATGCATTAACAGCTGTTTTGCCTTTGCATTCTGGGAAAGGAAGGAACTGTGCATTTATTAAGTACCTACTATGTATCAAGCACTGTGCTAAGCACTTTACAATTATTACCCCATTTAATCTTCACAATAGCAGGTAAGTGCTATTATTATCCCCATTTTACAGTTAAGGAAAGGAGGCAGACAGAGGTTAAGTGACTTGCCCAGAGTCACACAGCTAGTAAGCGTTTGAGGCCAGATTTGAACCCAGTCTTCCTGACTCCAGCCCCAGTGCTCTCTCCATTGTGTCTCTAGGCACCATACAGATTTCCCATCAGGACTCCCTCCACACCCCAGTTGGAGCTGCCTATATATATGTTGTCTCTCCCTCTTAGAACGTAAGCTTCCTTTTAAAGGACTGTATTGCTTTTCTATTTTTATCCTCAACACTTACTTAGCATAGTGCTTTGCCTATAATAAGTGCTTAATAAAAAACTTTTAGTTAATTAATTAATGTCATAGAAGGAATTGGTATTTAGGTGTGGGTTGGACTGGACCAGGGGTGGGGAACCTGAGACCTCAAGGCCACATTATGTACTCAAGTGTGGCCCTTTGATTGAATCCAAACTTCAAGATCAAACGAGGGACCTGTGAAATTTACATTCAAACGGTCGTATTTGAGGACCCAGAAGCCACAGGTGGCTTCAAGGTTGCAGGTTCCCCACCCCTGGACTAGACAATATGGTGGAAAGAGTGTCGGGTTTGGAATCAGAGACTCTGTGTTCGGATCTTCACTTTGCTACCAGTATGACCATGACCAAGTCACTTCACTTTTCTGTCAGTTTCCTTATGCCTAAAATAGAGATTAGATCAGAGATGACCTCTAAGGCCCCTTCCAACTTGAAATCTATGATCCTATGGTCTTATGATGTCTGAGATTCCTTCCAGCTCTCAGTCACCCCGCATATCCATTCAGTCACCTTGTGACTCCATCCTCTCCACCCTCTCTATTCTTTCCACTCTCAGAAGTGTTATTCCTAAAGTACACACAGCTCTGACCAAGTCATTTGCCTGCTCCATAAGCTCCAATGACTCCCTGTTGTCTTCAAACCTTTTGAAAGCATGGAACATTTTGGTTTGTCTTGCATTCCTAGTGTTTCCCATAGAACCTGGCACATAGTAGGCATTTAAAAAAATTCTGTGACTTACTAGCTGTGAGTACTTGAGCCAGTTGCTTCCCTTCTTTAGACTTTAGCTTTCCTCTCCATAAATGAAAATGTCTTTCTTTGACATCTGAAATCCTTACAACCCTTTTCATCTTCTACTCAGCTGTCAAATTAATCTTCCCAAAGAGAAGATTTGACTGTCACTGTCACCTCCCCTCTTTCCCATTCGATAAACTTGCACAGCTCCCTATCACCTCTGAGATCTAATATAAAATCCTCTACGTGCTGTTTGAAGCCCTTCATAACCCAGCCCCATCCTACCTTTCCAGTCTCCTTATACTTTACTCCCCATCATATACTCTTCCATTTAGTGACTGGCCCCTTGGCTGTTCCATGAACAAGACACTCACTCTCTCTACTCTGGGGCTTTCCTCTGGCTGGCCCCCAGGCCTGGAAAGCTCTCTTTCTTCATTAACACCTATTGGCTTCCCTGGCTTCCTTCAGATCCCAGCTAAAATCCCATCTTCTACAGAAAGCCTTTTCTAATCTTTTGATTCTAATGTCCTTCCTATACTGATGATTTCCAAATTATCCTGTATGTAGTTTGCTTGTATCTAGTTGTTTGTATGTCGTATCCCTCTCATTAGTGAGGCAGATTGCAGAACAGTGGCTGGAGTGCTAGGTCCAGTGTCAGGAAGACCTGAGTTCAAATCCAGACTCAGATTTATCAACTGTGTGATTCTGGGCAAGTCACTTCGTCTATGTTTGCCTCAGTTTCCTCAGTTGTAGAATGGGGATTATTCACAGCACCTATCTTGAAAGGTTGTTGTGAGAATCAAATGAGATAAATATTGTAAAATATTAGTACATGGTCTGGAATATAGTAGGTGCTTTATAGATGGTTAATAGCTTCCTGATGTCCCTGAGAGCAAGAGACTGTCTTTTGCCTTTCTCTGTACACCCAGTGCTTAGGACAGTTGTCTGACTCATAGTAGGTACTTAATAAATTCTGGTTGACTGACTGGACTTATTACACATTTCATGCAGTTTTGAGTCTAGCCAAAATGTCCTTACTCTTCTTCACACACATCATTCAACTGCCATATCCATGCCCTTTGTGCGTGGTATCCCCCCCTAACCATAATGTATTCCCTCCTTACCTTTGCCTCTTAGAATCTCTGGTCTCCTTCAAAGTTCATTTTAAAAGCCACCTCCTATATGAGACCTGATATATCCTGATTTCCACAGTTGCTAGTGCTTCCCCCTTGAAATTACTTTATATATTTTTGTATGTATACATATATGGACATGCATTTACCCCAAAAAAAGCAAACCTTTTGAAAGCATGGAACATTTTGGTTTGCCCCATATTCCTAGTGTTTCCCATAGAACCTGGCACATAGTAGGCATTTAAAAAAATTCTGTGACTTACTAGCTATGAGTACTTGGGCCAGTTGCTTCCCTTCTTTAGACTTTAGCTTTCCTCTCTATAAAAATGGGTGGGGGTAGATTAGATAAAATCTTGGGGTTCTTTTAAACTTTGATGTTCTATGATGTTTAAGAATATATCTAGCACTGAAGGTATATTGAAGGAGCAGAAAACCACCATGGCCCCAGATATTTCTTTTGTAATTCAGTTGTTGTTCCTTATATATGGCAAGCAAAGGATGGAGAGACAGACCCAGGTATTTCAGGTCTGATATGAAGTGACAAAACTAGAATTCAGTCCCTGATTCAGATGTTTCTCTTACACAATTTGCCCAGGAACATTCAGTCACATTTGGAAGGCTGGTTGAATCTCTCACTTTTCATTTGGAGCATGGATGCCTGGACTTAGAGAATCAGAGGGTCATCTCATCTCAGAGTTGGGGGGACCTTCAGAGATTATCTAGTCTAACTTCAGTCCACTTGGAGGGTCATAGATCTAGAGCTAGGAGAGGCCTCAAAAGGCATTTAGTCCAATTCTCTTATTTTAACATGAGGGAACTAAGGCCCAGGGAGATTATGTGATTTGTCCGAGGTAACATAGTAAATTTTAGAGCTTATATTTGAGCTCAAGTCTTCTAATTCCAAGTCCTAAATTCTTTGTAGGGGAGTTTAGAGATCTTTTATTCTAGCCTCCTCCTTTTGCAAGTGGGGAAACAGAGACCCAGATAATGGAAAGTATTTGCTCAAGGTGAATCATTAAAGAACTTAGAGAATCCCTTGACTGGCTAGGTTAGTGAGGCATTTGGTCAGCTGGAAACATCTATTGATCAATCAGCTTCCAGGGACCATCTCTAAGCACACGCACTATTTGCAGTCTTTTTGAGTTCCAGCCAGTCAGTCTGTGATAATATTTGAAGAGGCAGCACCAAGGAAAGTGTCATTCATACATACTTGTGAAGTTCAGTGAGGATGGGACCCTTAAGTAAGAGACTGTAAGGCCCCAATAAACAAAGGAGACCTTGCTTTGAATAGAATGACTTTATTTGACCAGATAAAAAAGTAAAACTGAATTTGCTAATGGTTGTTCCTCCTTACTCAAGGTCTCCTAAGGTCCTGACAGACCCCAGTGTCTGTATCTGTACTGTGTATCTACATGGGCTGCTTCTCCAAAGCTTATCTGTACCCAAGTCTCCAAGTTTTCCAGTCTTTGTTTTCTCTGCCTTTTATCCTCCAATTCCATCCTTCCAATTCCTACTCATGCTAAAATGCCACCTCCTCTGTGAAGTCTTTCTTGATTTCCACAGTCAGAAGTGATACCTCCCTCTTCTTACTGTCCATGTTAGCTTGCTTTCTCTTCTTATAACCAAGATTCCACTTTCTGTCTTGTCTGATAATTATTTATGGTCCAATTATCTCTTTTAGATGCCATATCTTCCATAGTACCTAGGACAGGGCTCTGAAAACTATAGGCACTCAGTAAATGATTATTGAATAAATGAATGAAAAAGTGAATCAGTGAAGGACTATTAGTTTGATGAAAAAAGCAAACTCTAAGAAGGGAGCAGTTGTTGTTCTGCTGGTCCTTGTGGTATCAGAGTATAGCTCCTGGATTACCATTTGAGGCCATAAAAAACTACCTGGTATTGAAGGTATTCACTGGCTCTACCCCTACTGAAAACCATAGCTCATTAGCCCCCAACAACTTATTTATTTTTGTTAGTCAGTCAGATGATGTAAGTCGTTCAAAGAAAATTAAATAGAATATAAGCAATGCACATTCCCCATCCTCTATCAAACTGGGTACACTACCACAGATAAAAGACCTTTGATACAAAAAGTAGAAATAAATAGAAATAGAAATAAACACACATGGGGCACACACATAGGGAGCATGTGTGGCCAGAGAATGCAAGTGAAGGAACACTCTGATTCTTTAGGGGGGGCTGATGTTTTTGGTGATGTCATTACATCATTTTCTCTTGGACTTTTCCCTGTTGTTGATTTTTGTGCCTATACCTGAACATCGTTAAGTTTCTTCTTCTAGTCACCTCTTACTCTCTTGGGTTTCCCTGTTCTCTGATTAGCAGGTCACTCTACCAGTTTTGTCCCTGCTGGACAATGATTCCCTGCTATCAGCTCAAGGGCTTAACACTTTAAGCCATCTGCCTGGAATTTCAACTTCAGTCTACCAGGGTGTGGTGGCTAGAAAGCCTCTCTCTTACAAGGACAGGATAATAGTTCTTTAGTTATAGTCAGACCACATCTAAGCAACAGAAGTCAGTAACATGGACCCAAGCTAAAATTAATTTTCTTTTCTTCTTAACCATTTGCTTGGGGCTGAAATCACAATCCTTTGCCTCAGACAACTGTATGACTTAGATTAGAAATTCCCCAAATCCTCTCTGGCTTGGCATGCAATTAAAATTCAGCCAGAATAAGAAGTCAATGAAGAGGGCAAAGTCATGGCTGGTTTTCCAGTCTTTATTATATATATCTGTCACTACAAAATCCGGCAGCTTTGATAGTGAAGGTCTTGCTGCCTCCCTCTAAATGTAACTAACAGACTCCATTTCAGTACTTGGCAGTAAAAATAGGTTACCTGGGAAATGACAAGTCAGCTAATATTGGTATGGAAGAAGATGATGGTCTTTAAAAAAATTGTAACTCCTGGAGGGACCTGGTTTCTGTGTATCACTACATGACCTTGTGTGCTTCACACTTGTCTACCCTTTATTGCTATATCATATTTAATTTAATTTAATCAATTCTATTTAATTCATCTGTATGCCCAGGCCTATGAGGTATTAAACAAAGCATACAGAGGAGGCCCATTTCTTGCCCTCAGGAAATTTATTAGTACTAACGGTTAATATTTATATAGAGCTTTCATATCATCTTCCCAATTATACAGAAGAGGGAACTGAGGCTTAAAGTGGTTAAGTGACTTGTTTGAGGACACAGAGCTAGTAAATGTCAGTACTGGGGATTCTGACCCAGATCTTCTGATGCAAAGACCAGAGAACTTCTTAATTTACCACTGGGCTTAGGGGACCAGTCAGGCAGAAGCCATATAAGTCTCCTCATCTGGGCCCCTGGAACCTAATGTACTTTCTCTTTGCCAAAGCCGCATTTGGGGGAAGAGCCGAGATAGGCAGCTTGGCATAATGGAAAGAGCATTGGATTTCAAGTCAGAAGGATCTGAATTTTAATCTCATCTCAGACATTTACTAGCTGGTGTGGCCCTGGGCACATAGTCACTTGGTCTCCTTCAGCCTCGGTTACCCTATCTGTTAAACGGAGATAAAAATAGGACACACCTCACAGGGTTGTTAAGATCAAATGAGATAATATATGTAAATTGCTTTGCAAATATTAAAGTGTCGCTCGAAGGTGGGCAAGGCTTGGTTGATGTAGCTGAAATGCTCCTGTATCCTCATCATTCTGACCTTTGCCCTCCAATTGGCTCTAGAAGCCTAGGAATGAGGTGCATGGCATGAGGTACAAATATTGATGGAAGGTACACTTTCCAAGGGAGCATTCTCAGCACTTGTATTCTCAGTACAATATTTTAGTGGCACTTTGAGTTTATAGGTGGCTCACTGGCAAAGCCAGAGCAATTGGCATTGGCACACACTGGGAGGGAAGATTTTGCAAACTATTTCAGGCAGACAAGTGCAGTATTGATTTAGAAGATGCAATTCATATCATGATGTGTAGACTCCCTTAAAAACTCCTACAAAGTGCAAAGTGATCTCTGGAAGGTAATAAACGTTTCCAGAATCACTCTGAGGAGGTAAATCACTGGCTGCAAATGACTGGGAAGCCAGGTATGTTTCCGAGGGAACTGCTTTGTAATTTGGTATCAACATCCCAAGTTTCAAAGCTTTTCTCAACAAACATTAAAACAACCGATACATTCTTAGAGCTGGTAAGGACCTTAGAGATGATCTATTCCATCTTACAGATGAGGGAGCTGAGATCAAGAGAAGGGAAACCACTTACTTGCTCAAGGTCACAGGACCCCAGAGTGGCAGATCCAGAACTGATTCCACATTTAGCATTCTTTTAATGAGTTTCTTACTACTGGGGAGAAATAAAAGGGTAATGAGGAGGATGATCTGGGGCACACAGGAAGATCTGTAGCCTGTCAGACAGAGAGCTCTCATCTGAGTCTTATATGGGATTGGCTGATTCAGTAGAAGGAAACCACTTCTCCTATGGGAAGAAACAACCTACTCATCCACAGACTTACTTAAGATGCTGTTATTATTTTTATTGATAGCTTTTATTTTTATATCAGCTGTACATTTCCCTTTAATATCAATCAATGTTTCCCTTCCCACTCTCATTTCCAAAGAACCACTCCTTACAATAAAAAAGAAAAAAAGAGGGACCAAACACCAGTTCAGCTAAACTATCTAATATTTTGGAGAAAGTCTGGCATTAGATGAATTGCCCAACAACTATAATCCTCTGCCTCTGCAAAGAAGTGTGTGTATGGTGGGAGGAGGGGTGTTCTATTTCTTCTTCGGAACCAGGTTTGGTTATTCTTATTTTGCAGCATTTATAGATCTACAGCTGAAGGGACCTCAGAGGTCATCTAGTCGATCCTTTGACGAGGAAACTAGAGAATAGAGAGGTTAAGTGACTTCCCCAAGATTAAACAGTTCACATCAAAGTTGAGATTTGAATCCAATCCCTCTGACTCCAATCTCCAGAGGTCTATATACTTCTCTGTACCCAGCTGCCAAGCAAGTTTTGCTGGTTTTGCTGTTATGTCTCTTTCCATTGATGTTGTTATAATTATTGCTTATGTTGTTCTCCTGGTTCTACTAATAACTTCACTCTGAATCTGCATTTAGAAGTCAAGACTTTGTTCTGAATACCCTTACTTCAACATTTCCAATGATTCATATTTCATCAGGATGAGTGCTCCCTCCTCACAGACACATTCCAGCTCTTCCAGCTACAGTAGACAGTTTTTATGAGTTTCTGTGGATGAAAAAACAGTCTATCACCTAGTGGCAAAATTTTCTGGTGATGAACTTTTCTAAATTGAGCAAGGCTGATTTTTAAAAGAGGATCATCCAGTCCATCAATGGGTCTATATTTGAAGTTTTTCCAGCTTGCTAGGGCATACCAGAGCCTGAGTTCTGCTGCATAGTCTCTATTAATATCACAGTCACCCCATCACTTGAAGTTCTTAAGACACTTAGATTTTTCCATGCCTCCAGTTCATCAGTCTGGGTGTTCTCTCCACAGGTTTGCAACCCATGCATGCCTTCTCATCCTAGGTGCTTCCTATCCATGCTCTTTCATCCATCCTCCAAGTGGGATCTGATCTGTAATTCTTGGTTCTTGCCCACTTTTTTTCTGTTAATACATTTCCTCACACTTCCCAGGCAGCTAAGTGAACGGTGGCTTGAGTGCTAGACATAGAGTGAGATATTTATTAGTTGTGACTTTGTTTTAAAAATTTATTTGATATTTTATTTTTCCCCAGTTACATGTAAAATATTTGTTAATATTTGTTTCTTAACACTTTGAGTTCCAAGTTCTCGCCTGCCCTTCCTTCCCTTCTTCCTCACTGAGAAGGCAAACAATTTGATATAGGTTATACATATTCAGTCATTCAAAACATATTTCCATATTAGTCATGCTGTGAAAGAAAACACAGACCAACCTCACCCCCCACACCCCAAAGAAAGTTGAAAAAATATGCTTTGATCTGTGTGAAGATTCCATCAGTTCTGTCTCTTGAGATGGAGAGTATTTTTCATCATAACTTCTTCAGAATTGTCTTGTATCATTATATTGCTCAGAATAGCTAAGTCATTTGCAGCTGATCATCATACAATATTGCTGTTACTGTGTACACTGTTCTCCTGGTTCTGCTCACTTCACTTTGCATCAGTTTGTGTAAGCCTCTTCCAGGTTTTTCTGAGAGCATCCCTTTCAGAATTTTAAAAAGACTAAAAAAATGCATATTGTATTTTTTTCAATTACATGCAAAAATAGTTTTCAACATTCAGTTTTTTTTTTGTTGCTTTTTGGAAGGCAATTGGGGTTAAGTGACTTGCCCAAGGTCACACAGCTAGTTTTTGTGTTAAGTGTCTGAGGCCAGATTTGAACTCAGGTCCTCCTGACTCCAGGGCTGGTGCTCTATTCACTGAGCCACCTAGCCACCCCCCAATCAACATTCAGTTTTAATAAGATTTTGAGCTCCAAATTTTTCTCCCTCCTTTCCCTCCCCCCTCCCCAAGGTAGCAAGCAATCTGATCTAGTTTATACATGTGCAATCATGTTAAATATATTTCCAAATTAGTCATGTTATAAAAGAAGAAACAGAACAAAAGGAAAAAGCCATAAAAAATAACAGTGAAAATCTGCATTCAAACTCCTTCAGGTCTTTCTATGGATGTGGATAGCATTTTCCATTATGAGTCTTTTGAAATTGTCTTAGATCATTGTACTGCTGAAAAGCTGCTTCTCATTTTTTTATGTCACAATAGTATTCCATCACAATCATATAACAACTTAGTCAGCAGTTCCCCAATTGATGGTCATCTTCTTTATTTCAAATCTTTGCCACCACAAAAAGAGCTGCAATACATATTTTTTGTATATAGAGGTTTTTTTTTTTTATCTCTTTGGGATATATACCTAGTAGCAGTGGTATTTCTGGGTCAAAGGATATACATGGTTTTATAGCCCTTTGGGCATAGTTTCAAATTGCTCTACAGAATGGTTGAATCAGTTAGTTCACAACTCCACCAATAGTGAATTAGTGTCTCAGTTTCCCCACACTCCTTCCAACATTTGTTATTTTCTTTTTCTGTCATATTAGCCAATCTGGTAAGTGTGGAGTGGTAGCTCAGACTTGTTTTAAATTTGCATTTCTTTAATTGATAGTGATTTAAAGCATTTTTCCTATGTCTTTAGATAGGTTTGATTATTTTGTCTGAAAACTGCCTGTTCATATCCTTTGACTATTTATAAATTGGAGAGTGGCTCTTATTTTTATAAATTTGATTCAGGCCTTTATCAGAGATACTTGCTATAATTTTTTCACAATTATGACTACTGTGTATTTCCCTCCAACCTACCTATTTTCCCTCCTCTCTCTCTCTCTCTCTCTCTCTCTCTCTCTCTCTCTCTCTCTCTCTCTTTCTCTCCCCCCCCCTTCACTCTGTCCATCCTCAAAAGTGTTTTGCTTCTGACTACCATCTTCCCCAATCTGCCCTCCCTTCTATCAGCTTGCTGTTTTCTCTTATCTGCTTCCACTCCTACTTTCCTACAGGGTAAGATAGATTTCTATACCCAACTGACTGTGGTGCATGTCATTTCCTTTTTGAATCAGTTCTGATGAGAGTAAAGTTCATCTTCCCCTCAAATGTAAAAGTTCTTTTATGCCTCTTTTATGTGAGATAATTTACCCCCATTTTATCTCTCCCCCCTTCTCACAGTGTGTTCCTCTTTCTTACCACTTAATTTTTTTAGATTATTATCCCATCATATTCAAATTGTACCCATGCCCTCTGTCTATACATACTTCTTTTAATTCCCTGCATAGTGAGAAAGTTCTTAGGAGCTGTGAGTATCATCTTCCCATGTAGGAATGTAAACATTTTGACTTTTTTGACTTCTTTATGACTTTTCTTTCCTGTTTACTTTTTTTTGCTTCTCTTGAGTATTGTATTTGAAAGTCAAATTTTCTATTCAATTCTGGTCTTTTCATCAGGAATGCTTGAAAGTCCTCTGTTTCATTGAGTGCCTATTTTCGGTCCTGAAAGATTATACTGAGTTTTTCTGGGTAGATGCTTCTTGGATGTTATCCTAACTTGTTTGCCCTCCAGAATATCATATTCTAAGAGTTCTGATCCTTTAATGTAGAAACTGCTAAATCTTATGTTACCCTGACTATAACTCTATGATATTTGACTTGTTTTTTTCTGGTTGCTTGCAATATCTTCTCCTTGACATGGGTAGCTCTGGAATTTGGCTATGGTATTTCTGAGAGTTTTCATTTTGGGATCTCTTTCAGGAGGTGATCAATGGATTTTTTTCAATTTCTATTTTACCCTCTGGGTCTAGCATATCAGGGTAGTTTTCCTTGAATAACTTCTTGAAAGATGATTTCTAAGCTCTTTTTTTATCATGATTTTCAATAATTTTTTTTTGGAGGGGGGGATGGTAGGGCAATTGGGGTTAAGTGACTTGCCCAAGGTCACATGGCTAGTTTTGTGTTAAGTGTCTGAGGCCAGATTTGAATTCAGGTCCTCCTGACTCCAAGTCTGGTGCTCTATTTACTGTGCCATCTAGCCACCTCTAGTCCAGTGATTCTTAAGTTATCTCTCCTTGATCAATTTTTCAGGTCAATTTTTTTTCCTCAGTGAAATAGTTCACATTATCTTCTATTTTTCATTCTATTTTGTTTTATTTCTTCTTGATGTCTCATGGAATCATTAGCTTCTACTTGCCCAACTCTAATTAAAAAAAATTATTTTGCTTTTTGGAGAGGGGAGGGCAGGGCAAGTGGAGTCAAATGACTTGCCCAAGGTCACACAGCTAGTATGTGTTAAGTGTCTGAGGTCGGATTTGAACTCAGGTCCTCCTGACTCCAGGGCTGGTGCTCTGTTCACCGTGCCACCTAACTGCCTCCCAGTTCTAGTTTTTAAAGAATTATTTTCTTCACTGAGCTTTTGTACCTCTTTTTTCCCCCATTTGGCCAATTCTGTTTTTTAAGGAGTTCTTCTCTTTAGGAAATTTTTGTATATCTTTTTCCATTTGGCCATTTTAGGGCAGTCTATTCTTTATTGGATTTTTGTGCCTCTTTTACCATTAGGTCTATTCTGTTTTTTAAGGTGTCATTTTCTTTAGTATTTTTGATGCCTCCTTTACCAAGTTGTTGCCTCTTTTTTCATGATCTTCATGTTTCACTGTTATTTCTTTTTCCAATTTTTTCCTTTACTTCTCTTATTTATTTTAAAATTTCTTTTTGAGCTCTTCTAAGATCTGAGACCAATTCACATTTTCTTTGAGGTTTTGGATGTAGCAATTTTGATTTTTTTCTGTTTTCTGAGTTTAGGTTTTGATCTTCCCTATCACCATAGTAACTTTCTATGAACAGGATCTTTTGTTATTGTTTGTTCATTTTTCTAACCTATTTCTTGACTTTTAGCTTTATATTGAAGTTGGGTTCTGCTCCTGGTTTAGAGGGGGAACTGTTCCAAACTTGAGGTTTTCTGTACACCTGTTTCCAGGGCTAGTTCTGGGGAGTCTGTAAGCTTTCAGTTCTTTTAAAGTGGTATGATCTAAGGATAAGTGTGTTTACTACTCTCCTGGTCTGTGTTATGGTCTGTGAGTGACCACAAATACTCTTTTTCACCTTAGAACTGTGACCAAGATTCTTGCTCTGGTGTGCTAGTGCTTCTCTTCACCCTGGCATTGCTACCCAGATCTGAATGTGGGTAATGCAAGAGAGTGCTGTACCCAGTGCCAGCAAAGGGACTCCTGGAATCTTCTGATCAGTTGTCTGACCCCCTTACCATCTGTTGTCTGAGAGAGCTGGAAGCAGCTGATGCCTGCAGCTGATTCAGTCACCCCCAAGGTCTTCTGCTGTTTTTTTATGGTGTGATGTGTATTGGAGCAACCTGCACTAAACTGTGCTCCACTCTCACCCTGGTGCTATAGACCTTTCCTGCTGACCTTCTAAGTTGTCTTGGGCTGAAAATTTATTTCACCCCATCTTTTTGTTGGTTCTGCCACTCCAGAATTTGTTTTGAGACATTATTTAAAGTTGTTTGGGGGGGGAATTTGGGAGAATTCAGGTGAGTCCCTGCCTTTTCTCTGCTATCTTGGCTCTGCCCCCCAGTTGTGACTTTGGACAAGTCATTTAACCACTCAGCCTCAGTATCCTCACTGTAAAATAGGAATAACAATAGTACTTACCTCACAGGGTTGTTGTAAAGATCAAATAAGATACTCTATGAAAAGGACTTGGCAAACATTAAAGTGTTATAGAAATGTTCGATAGGAATAGGGACTGGAGCTGTAATTTCATTGGTATGGGGAACTCTCAAATGAGGAAATTCCCTCCACCAGTGCAGGCTGGCCTCTTCTCTGGAACTTAGAGTGTAAGAATTGTTGTCATCCCTGAGGTTTAGTGACTTGCCTGGTGTACCATACCTAGCAATAGCCAGTTGCTATTATTTTTTCTTGTTTTGATAACTTTTATGCTACTTCTTTCATTCAAGTTAGCAGCATTCTACAGATTTTTAACACTCATTATGTGTCCTTCTGTTACCCATTAAGGCACTTGCAATTCTGATTCTTCTGAGAACTTTGCATTCCATAATTTATAGTCATATATACTCTCCAGGAGAATGCTGTTGTTAAAAATTGATAAAAATAATAACTGAATTTGAATGGGCTTTTTTAATCTTTAGCATGCAAAACTCGAGATCTTTAAAGTAGGATACAATTTTTTTTTTTTTAAAAGCAATTGGGGTTAAGTAACTTGCTCAAGGTTACATGGCTAGTCATTATTTATGCGTGGGTGCTCATTTTCTGAGGCCGGATCTGATCTCGGGTCATCCAAACTCCGAGGCCGGCGCTCTTACTCACTGCGCTACCTAGCCGCCCCTTTAGGGCAATTGGGGTTAAGTAACTTGCCCAAGGTTACACGGTTAGGTTTTTGTTTGTGCGGATTAAGTGTCGGAGGCCGGCTCCGAACTCAGGTCCTTCTGATTCCAGGGCCGGCGCTCTATTCACTGCGCCACCTAGCCGCCCCGGATACAATTTTTTTAATGTGGTCTAGCCTGATCTCTTTCTCTTTAATTGTGGACCCAGTCCATCATCCCTTTCCAGAACCTTCAGTATCTATGGAGTAATGGACTAATTGAATGGACTGTCCATCCAATTACATACCATGATCTAGACAGTATGATGTCTTTTTCCACTTAGCTATTTATAGGTGGATGAGGTCAATCTTCATAAAATAGCTGTAGCTCTCCTTTAGGAGGTCTTGTAGAATTCAGGACTTGATGTAATTAATGCAATAGTATCTGCAAACAAAAGCATCTGGACAACTTCACCATCATTTGGGAATCCCTCTGCTAGCTGGTCTTTGCACAAGATGTTCCCCTTGACCAGAATGAACATGTCTCCATCTTTTATGTGTCCCTGGGTTTTACTAATGAGAGGATTATTAAACAGAATTATTTCTGTGGTTAAATCTATTGAGAATATTATGTGCTCTTAACATATGGAGGGAGATATTCTTCGTTGGAGGAGAACTATTATGACTGAGTTTTGTTCCATTGAGTTGAATGCTTAAAAAAAACAAATTATTATTATTATTATATTATTATATTATTATATTTTATTCTCTACACCTCTCTGTTAGTTGTAAGACTTTGAACATATGGTCTTCTGTAGACAGTTGTCAAGACATTCTTTTAAGCACTTCTTATAGGCCAGACACTGTCCTAATCTGGAATGCAAATACAAGCAGAAAGACAGACCCTGTCCTCAAGGAGTTTACATTCTAATGTGGAAAGACAACATATAAAAGTGAAGAAAGTATGTGAATGTGCCTTTTGAGGGGGTCATGTTAGAGAAAGTCCTATAGAGCTTAGTCAGCAGTGCAGCCTGAAGAGGAATGAAGACTTGGCTTGAGCTTCCTCTCCTTAAAATGGAGGATCTTGTTTGCAAAAACCATCTGCAAAAGCCTCCTTGTTCCCCCCTGGAAGGCTTAGAAACATGACATTTAGATAGAGCTTCTAATAAGAATCTCTCTCCATTGTTTCCCAAACTGTAATTGGTTTGTGGGGAGGGTGCCAAGATCCAATGTGTACTTAATCTCACTTCTGGACACATATGCTGGGAGTGCCTGCCTCTGAGGGATACTTTAATTTTTCATTCTTCCCATGATTCCAAATTAAGATTTAACCCAGGGAATCTGTATCTGGATATAGCCTTAGAATTTCTGAGGATCTTTGCCTAACCATACCTTCAAATTCCTAAGGATCCATGAATGCACATGCCCCTACTTATACTGTGTTCTCTTTCACCTTCTGACAACACTGCTTTTTATGTCAATTCAACCCCGCAAGCTTCAGCACTAACTCTACATCCATGTTCTATTCTCCTCACACCCTATGGGACAATGGGAACATTTTGTTTTAACAAAGCACATAAATAATCAATAACTTTAAAAACTGTAAAATGTAATCCTTGAAAACTTCAAGAGAACATAATATGTGAATAATTGGAATAATTGTACTCTTAACTACATACTTCTATCATTTATCATTTGAAGAAACAAACAGGAAGACAGTTCATTTTAAAATGAATAATGTAGAACCAACATCTCCCATTAGATTCAGTGAGTTCTGTTGCTGCTTGATGTTGTCTTTGGTGTAGTCAATAAGTGTACTGTTCTTTTGAATCTGTTTTCTTTGCTCAGCATCACTTCATGCCTTCCCATATTTCTTTGAATTCTTCATGTTCATTATCTCCTGTGATGCAACAATATTCCATTACATTCATAAACCATGATTTTACTCAGGCATTCTCCAACTGTTAGACACATAACTTGCTTTCAGCTATTTTGCTACTACAACTATTTTTGCATAGATAAGTCTTTTATTCCTGTCAATAACCTCTTTAATGTATAACCCTTATAGTGGGATTGCTGGATCAAAGGGTAGGAGCATTATTGTAAGTTTGACTGTATAATTTTATATGGCTTTAAATCAATTGTTCTTAACCTGGGGCCCATGGATAAATTTCAGAGGGTCTGTGAATTTGGATGGGAAAAATTACATCTTTGCATCAATATAATTGGTTTCCATTGTAATTCTTTATGTTTGATTTTATGCTCTTAAACAAGTTATTATGAGAACTGATCCATAGACTAAGACATTCTGCTAAAGAGATCTAAGACATAAAAATGTGAAGAACTCCTTTAATGGTCAAACTAACTCATAGCTGTATTAGTAGTAAATTAGCATAAGTATTCTCTTCTTGATGAACTATATCAAAAACATCCAGGTACCTGTTTCCTAGACAAACCTACTCCACTGATTAGGAATGTCAAGAAAGCATACTAACTGGTTCTTTAAAGTGCAGTGGGTAGTCAACAACTGTGGACAGTTGTGAGCTCTCCTTGGTTGAGGGACTTAGCTGTTTCCCTTCCAAAAATGATCACCTCTAAATAGCCACCTAAATGATGCTCTGATGCCTTATCCCAGTATTGAGGTGACCCTGACTTCTTAAAGCCTGTGACATTTGAAAGACCTACCTACTAACCAGGAAAGGCTCCAAGTATGGACCTGGGGATGTATCACATGCCTGCCATCTGAGAACTCCCCAGCTAAGTCAGTACATGTTCATTATCATGTCAAGATGAATTTTATGATCACAGTAACTTGTAGGGACCATTTCCTAAGTTAGGCTTCTATTTCGGGGGTGTATTTATGCTGATGAAATCACAGATCCTAAACTATTAGTGTTCCCTTACACATACATAGATCATTCTAATTCTAAATACATAGATTTTCTAGAGATGAGAAAGGAGGAGACATAAAGTTTGTTGATGATATCTTTCCCTTTTTGGAGGTGGGTTGGTAACCATATCATCTATGATCTTAATTTACAGGAATCCTCATCCCATTAAGGTATGTTGAAAACAAATCCCTAAGTAACTTTAAAACTGTGTCACCTTCAGCATGGATTTCCTCTGCAATTATTTGGCCAGGTTCAGTCACCCCTCCCTGTTTCATATTCTTGATTTTCCTTTTCACTGCAGTGAGTGGTGAGGTAGAGTGCTGGGCCTAGAGTCAGGAAGACCCAAGTTCAAATCCAGCCTCAGACACTTACGAGCTGTGTGACCCTGGGGAAGTCATCTAATCCTGTCTGCCTCAGTTTCTTCATCTATAAAATGAGCTGGAGAAGGAAATAGCAAGCTACTTCAGTATCTTTGCAAAGAAAACCCCCAAACAGAGTTATGAAGAGTCAGACACAGCTGACAACAACAATAACAATCCTTTGTACTGCCATATAGGTAGCTCAGTGGATAGTGCTAGACTAGGAGTCCAGAAGACCTGAGTTCAATCCCACTTCAGACACTAAATATGGGACCCTGGGCAAATCATCTAACCTCTACCTGCCTCAGTTTCCCTCATCTGTAAACAGGAATAATAATGGCACCAATCTCCCAGGGTTATGCTGAGAAAAAAAGAGACAATATATGTAAAGGGCTTTACAAACTTTTTTTTTTTTTTTAAAGCAATTGGGGTTAAGTAACTTGCTCAAGGTTACATGGCTAGTCATTATTTATGCGTGGGTGCTCATTTTCTGAGGCCGGATCTGATCTCGGGTCATCCAAACTCCGAGGCCGGCGCTCTTACTCACTGCGCCACCTAGCCGCCCCTTTAGGGCAATTGGGGTTAAGTAACTTGCCCAAGGTTACACGGCTAGGTTTTTTTGTTTGTATGGATTAAGGGTCAGAGGCGGGCTCCGAACTCAGGGCCTTCTGATTCCAGGGCCGGCGCTCTATTCACTGCGCCACCTAGCCGCCCCTACAAACTTTAAAGTATATAAATGCTAGCAGTAATTATTACTGCCTCATGCATTCTGTGTTATACAGTTGTTTTTATGATAAGAAGTAGAGTGAAGCAGATGACTTTGTTCAACTCTGTCTCACTTAAATCCAATTCATGTTTGACTCAAGACGTCATCCCGTGAAGTCATTGGTTCTCTTTGAAAATGAAGGACAAACAACAGAAGGGAAGCAGAAGAGAAAAGAATAAGCATTTGTAAGGTACCTACTATGTACTAGACCCTGTGCTAAGTGCTTTTTACAAATATTATCTCATTTGATCCCTATAACAACCCTGCATGGTAAATTATTATTTAATCATTCCTGACTCTTAATATCCCCATTTTATAGTGGAGAAAATTGAGGCAAACAGAGGGTCACACAGCTCGTAAGAAATTGAGACCACATTTGAACTCAGGTCTTCCTGACCAGTGCTCTGTGCACTATGGTGAGACTCAAAAGAGTATCTGAATATATACAGAGCTGCCAATTTTCTTGTACATTTGTCGTCTTCTTTCTAACTCCATTTATAAATTTTCTCTGTATGATCAAGCGTAGTTGAGTCTCACCTCAAGCTTTTTACAGGCTTTTTTCTCATTCATTTTGTTCAGCTATTTTGTGAAGAAATACTGTTTGTAATTGTTCATCGTTATTTTTGTCTCTGATGTTTTGCAGATGAATTTGTATTCTTAGCTGCTGCTGGCCTTGGGTGCCCTGTCTCTTCTTATTAAGGAGATAAAAGCTGGGTTCCATGCTCTTTAGATCTCCTCCTCATTTTAATAAATTTTTTTGTATTTAAAACTTCTTTGTTTAATTAATTTATTTTTAACTGAATTTTTAAACTGATTGCTAAATGTCTTTGAGAAATGGCAATAATCATGGTCAATGTCTTCATTTTTATCTGGTTCCCATTTTTAAGTGTTAACAGATGGTTGCAATAGGTCTATTTGGATCTTTTATAGTTAAACCTGGCTAATTTTTATGAATTCTTAAGAAATGTTACTTAAAAAGAACCTTTATATTTTCAAATTTTAAATTTTCCTTCTTTATTCCATATTGTCAGTATAGCAGAGGAAAATCCTGGAGTGACTACAAAAGAAAAATTTTGAGAATATTTCCATTCAGAACTCACCTTTCTATAAATAGTATGAGAAGTGACAATAAGTAAATGGCATTTTGAAAATAGAGTTTTAGGGTTTGCTAAGTCCACAATCTCACCTAATTTTCACTCTAACCTTTAGAGGTGGGTAATATAGGCATTATTATCCTAATTTTACAGATGAAAAGAACTGAGGCTAAAAGCTTAAGGGATTTATCCAGTGAGTAAATGGGAAAGGCAGAATTTGAACCTACAGCCTCCTGGTTCCAAGTTCATCACCCTATCCACTGTATTATGCTGCCAACAAGCTGTAAAAGATCCTGGGATGTGCTTACTGAAAACACAAAGGAGTGTGTTTCCTGCTAGCAAACTTGTGTCAAGTGGGCAGGGACCAATGGGAAGCCATCATATGGAAGAGGGGTTAAAGTGCTACTCCATATGATAAGGCTTCCAGAAAAGAATTTCCATCTCTTTGGAGGGGTGGTTGGCCTTTGGGAGCTGGACTCTTTAGAGAGAATATGGATCCTATATATTGTTAGTGTGTCAAAAACGATGACCTTTTTCTCTTTTTCTTATATACTCCTCAGTTATTGCTTGGTGGCTAGATGCCCAGGCACCTATCATGGAAATGCTAGTTTCTTTTTAATTGGACATTCTTCACTTTTTACCATTCTGTTGACTTCAGCTTTATTTTACCTGGCTTGGTTGTTTCTATTTTTTTTCTTGCCAAATGACCAATTTAAAAAAAAAAAAACAACTCTTTTCTTTATTGTTTCTCTCTCCTGGTCCAGGCCAGAATTTTGTCATCCTTTCTTAAAAGCAGATACAGCAATGACTGCTTCATCTGGAAACCTGGCTAAATTTGTATCATGAATATGAACTATTAATCCCTTTGCTCATGCAAGGACACTAAGAAGGGTCAATGCAAGTCATACCTAAGAATTATTTAATATATGTCCATGTAATGAGAGCAGAAACTAAGGCTTCTGTCACTGGGACAAATTCAATTAAAGAGAGTAGAGGATGGAGGGGAATGAAATGATGACCCTCAGACCACTGCTGGGCAGCGGGGATGGGATATACCACTGTTGCTGATGACCTCAGGCATTCAGTGATGTATTTTGGGAGAATGTAAGTTGCAATGGTACAAAGTTGGGGAGAAGGCAGGTCCTGGGAGATAGCATCATAGAAGCATAGATGCTCATGAGGTAATGACTCTGGGCTGGATGTGGTGACAGGGGATGCTCCTCCAAGCAGCATGGGTCTTGTGGAAGACTGTGAAATGTGGAGAAACATCATGGAGGAAGGATGTCCATTGGATAACAAAGTTGTGGTTTTCTTCAAGTGCTAACTAAAATCCCACTTTCTACAGGAAACTTCTTTTATTCAGTTGTTTCTGTCATGTCCAACTCATCATGACTCCATTTGGGTTTTCTTGCACAGATACTGGGGTAGTTTGCTATTTTCTTTTCCAGTTCATTTTACAGATGAGGAAACTGAGGTAAACAGGGTTTGAGGCAAACAGACTTGCCTCAGGGTCACACACAGCTAATAAGTATCTGAAGCCAGATTGGAACTCAGGAAAATGAGTCTTCCTGACTCCAGGCCTAACACATTGTACCACCTAACAACAAAAATAAAAATTTATCCTGTACATAGCTCACTTTGTATATATTTATTTGTGTGTTGTCTCTCCCATTAGATTGTAAGCCCCTTGAGGGCAGGGACTGGCTTTTGCCTCTTTTTGTGTTCTTAGAGCTTTTGTAGTCTTAGCACAATGTCTGGTTCATAGTAGGTGCTTAATAAATGCTCATTTATTAATTGACTCTTATTCCATTGCAGTTACAGCTCTTAGTGGTATAAATACCCATGTTCAAGAGGGATAGAGAAATGTAAGATTCTCCATGCCTTGAAAAAGTTTATAATCTATGTGGAAGCTAAGTCTAACAAACAAGAAACAGTAGAAGAATCAATCAATCAAGAGAAATGATTTAGGCCTCAGTTGTATTGTCAAGACTCTAAGTGCTGTGGGCTTCCAGAAGCCAGGGGGATCCATTACAGTCATGATGTAAAGAGCACTGTTCCTGACATCAAACACTCTGGGTTTAGACCCCTTATCTGCTGCTTACGGACTATGTAACCTTAGGAAAGTCACCCAAAATCCTCAGCTTCAGTTCCCTCTTCAATAAAGGAGAGACTTGGATTAGATTGCCTTCCAGGTTCCTCCTATCACTAAATCTATGATCCTGTGAACCAGGGCTGGGGCAATCAGGGAAGGTTTCATACAGAGATTTATAGTGTTGAGGAAGGAGAAGTGGTTTCAGAGTCAGAGACTAGAGCAACATTCCAGTTTTAACACTAACTAGCTGTTCACTTACTTATTTTAATACTAATTACCTGGGAAGTCACTTCATTTCTCTGAAACTCAGTTTCATCACCTATGTTGTTATTGTTGTTCAGTCATTTCAGTCGGGTCCAACTCTTCATGACCTCATTTGGTATTTAAAGATACTAGAGTGGTTTGCCATTTCTTTTTCCAGCTCATTTTACGGAAGAGGAAACTGAGACAAACACAGTTAAGTGACTTGACCAGGGTCACACAGCCAGTAAATGCCTGAGGCCAGAATTGAACTTAGGAAGATGAGTCTTCCTGACTTCAGGTCCAGTGCTTTATCCATGGCACTGCCTGACTGATTCATCATCTATAAAATAGGGCTAATAATACTTGTACTCCCTATCTCAGAAGGCTGGTGTGAAGAAAGCACTTTGTAAATTTTAAGGAATCAAAGAAATGTGACTTCATTACGGAGGAGTTGGGATTGGAAGGATGAATCAGATTGGTTAGGTGGGGGGAAGAGAAGAGAAGGGAGGGAGAGATTGGGAAGGATGGCCCAGGTAGGGTGAATAGTGAGAGCAGAAGTAAAAGGAACAATTTCATTCAGAAATGAGCAGTTAGCAAGCATTTAAAAAACAACAACTAGTTTTTATGGAATTCTTTTGTGTTTTACATCATCATGATTTCCCCTACTGTCTCTCCCCCTCCCCCTCCCAGAGAGCCAGCACATATAGCAAGAGTATTTTTCAAAGATGAAAACAAAAAGAGGGAAAAATCAGCATAACTGAGCAGTACATCAAAAAGTCTAAAAATGTGTGCAACACCCACGGACCTCCTGCCTCTGCAAAGGGGTAGGTTGGTAATGTTTTGTCATCTCTCTTCTCTTCATCCTTGTTTATTCTTTGAAATTTTACAATGTTCAGTTTTGATTTTTTTCTGTCTGTGTATTTGGTTGTTCTTTTTTATTTGCATTGTTGTAATCATTGTGAATGGGGCAGGTAGGTGGTAAAGTGGAAAGGGTGCTAGGCCTGGAGTCAGGAAAACTAATCTTCCTGAATTTGAAACTAACCTCAGACTCTTACTAGTTGTGTGACCCTGGGCAAGTCACTTAACTCTATTTGATTCATCTAAAAAATGAACTAGAGGAGGAAATGGCAAAATACTCCAGCATTTTTGCCAAGAAAACCTCAGCTGAAGTCACAAAGAGTTGGAGAGGACTGAAAACAGTAACAAAAGTTATTGTGAATATTGTTTTCTTGGCTCTGCTTACTTTAATCGACATCAGTTCATGTAGATCTTCCCAGACTTCTCTGTCTTCATCACATTCATCATTTCTTATATCACAGTAATATTCAATTATACTCACGTGCTGTAATGTGTTCAATCCTTCCTCAACTGATGGGTTTCTTCTTCTAGTTCTTTGCCACCACAAAAAGTATAGTCAAGAAGCATATTATAAAGCAGTAACTATGGTATTGTGCTAAGTGTTGACGGTAAAAAAAAGGCTAAAACTTTCCCTGCCCTGAAGAACCTCATATTCAATTGGTGAAGACAACATATAAATAACTGTGTTCGTGTAAGATGTATACAGAGTAAATAAAAGATAATCTCAAAAGGAAAATACCAGAAACTGAAGAGACTAGGAAAGAACCCTTAAAGAAGGTAGAATTTGAGCTGAGTCTTAAAGGAAGCCAGAGAAACTATGGGACTGGGATGATGAGGAAGAGTACTCTAGGAATGGGGGACAGCCAGTACAAAGGCTCAAAGATGGGGGAGGCAGAACAAGAAGGCCATTGTCTCTGGATATTAGGGCACATTTTGTTGTTGTTCAGTCATTTCAGCTGTGTCTGGCTTTTCATGACCCCTATGGGGTTTTCTTGGCAAAGATCCTGGAGTGGTTTGCTATTTCCTTATCTAGTTCATTTTACAGATGAGGAAACTGAGGCAGACAGATTCAAGTGACTTGCCCAAGGTCACACAGCTAGTAAGTGTCTGAGGCCAAATTTGAATCTCAGGAAGATGAGTCTTCCTGACTTCAAATCCTGCACTCTAGTGTAAATGGAGTACATGTACATTAGAGTACATGGACAGGAGCAAATGGTATGAAGATTGCAAAGGTAGGAAGGGGCTGAGTTATGAAGAGCTTTAAATGCCAAATAGGACCTTATATTTATTTGATCCTAGAGAAGAGCCCATGGAATCTATGAGGTTGGAGGTGATGTGACATAATAAGACCTATAGTTTGGGAAAATCCCTTTGGTAGTGATCTACAATGGCAGGTCATTTGGAGCAGGAAGAGACAAAAGGCAGGGAGAGTGGGATGTTCTGTGTGAGCATAGAAGAGAAAGCTAATGCCAAATCCTACATGCAGTCTTTTTTCTTGCCAATAGAAGGGTCACCTCTTCATTAAAGACTGAATTGAAGGAAGAGATAGTGGAGGAGGGGGGAGATGTTTGAGGGATATAAGATGAGAAGCCCCAATAGCCCTGCTTTTTTCCAATATGGTTGATTGGGTGACAGGAGTGGGGGACCATCCTGAGAAACTCAAGGAGCAAAGGCAAGATTTGGAATAGCTGCTGTGAAGAGCGGGCTAGAGAATTGATTAGAGAATAGTAGGATTGCCTTGCTACAATGGGGGTCCAGTTGAGAATGCCTAATATAAATTTGAATTGAATCCAGGGAACAAGAGGTCACCTTTGATCATCCTTTATTTTCATAAACTAGCTATTGCAGTATATAGACTGCTGCATTTGTCATGAAGATCTGAGTTCAAATCTTGCCTTAGATCCACACTAATTGTGTGGCTTTTTGCAAGTCACTTAACTTCTCTGCCTTGGTTTCCTCATCTGTAAAAGTGGGCAACTAGGTGCTACAGTGGATACAATATGATGTCTGGAGTCAGGAGGACTCATTTTCCTGAGTTCAAATTTGACCTCAGATACTTACTAGCTGTGTGACCTTGGGCAAGTCACTTAATCCTGTTTGCCTTGGTTTCCTCATTTGTAAAATAAGCTGGAAAAGGAAATAGCAAGCCAAGTATCTTTGCCCAAATGAGGTCACAAAGAGTCAGATGTGACTGAAATGAGTTAACAAAACAAAAACAGGGATGATAATAGTGCCTATCTCCCAGGGCTATTGTGAGTATTAAGTGAGATAGTATTTGTAGAACACTTTGCAAACCTACATGTACTCTTTACATGCTAGCTATTATTAACTATTATTATTAACTCTGTAAACATCAGCTAATACCACAGCCTTTCCAAACGCTCCCCTCAGCTTCTAGGGCCTCCCCACCCTGAAATGACCTTGTACTGATTTTGTGTATACTTTTTGCATATGCTTATATATACACACATGCTGTTTTCTTGGATATAATATAAAATCCTTAAAGTCAGAAATGGTTTCATTTTTGTCTCTGCATTCTTAGTGGCTAGTACAGCACTTGGCAAATAGCATGCCTTTAATTGATGTTCATTGATTAAATGATAAGGGAAGCCTAGGTCCAGTATTGTCTGATTTCTATAGCAGAAGAAGAATGCTCATTTGCTGGAGTGCACAGTTATTTCAGTCCTTTTGTGTCAGGCCTTCTTGGAACTTCTCACAAGTTTACTTGAACAATCCCATTAATGCTAGCCCAGACTATTAACAGACATTAATTATAAGGGATTGTTAGGGATTTTGCTTAGATTTGCTGCCCAAACTGGATTTCTCCCATGCTGATGCTGCATTGGGGGTGGGATGAGGAGGCAGGGAGAGGTGACATCCTAATTCACTGGAAGTCAGCTCTGTCCCCTAGCAAATGCAGTCTATGTTTTCTACAGGGAACATAACTAAAAGGTTGGACAAAATACCCTACACATACACAATCAATCTTCTATGTTGATGCGTGGCAGCTGTCTATTAGGGGAACTCATTAAAGTGGCAGCTAGGTGGTGCAGTGAATAAAGCACTGGACTTGGAGTCAGGAAGATGTGAGTTCAAATCTAGCCTTGCTAGCTGTGTGACCTTGGGCAAGTCATCTAATCTCTGCCTCAGTTTCCTCAACTGTAAAGTGGGGATAATAATAGCATATACCTCTCTTTACACTAGGAATGTGGGTAAGGTTTGGGGAAATATGGATGAGGATTGGTGGTGGGAATTATTGGCCCAGTGATAGCTCAGGTAGGCTTGAGGATAACTCCTTTGAGAGTTATTGTCAAGGTCCCCCAGAAAATCCTCCCTGCTCTTCTATCTCCTCTGTGCATCTGATAGGTAAGACCCCTGCTCACCACATCCACCTTTACCCATTCGGTTCTTCTGACTTTCCCACTTAGCTGTCTTCAGTAAAAAGTTGCAATCATTAAAAAATCACACAAGTCTGTTGTCTTTTTTTTGAGCTGGAACATGTTCTAAGCCAAAGAAAAGTGTGCAACTCTGGCCTTTTCTTTCTCATCTACTTTGAGGAGGACTGTGCCCTTTCCCAAACTGAAGAGGACTTATCTTTTTAGTCTAACATCCTCAAAGCGGACAATTGAAAATTCATGGTTATATGGCATTGGGATGTAGGATGCAAAGTTTGTTTTCTCAGAAGATTTCCATCCATCCATCCATCCATCCATCCATCCATCCATCCATCCATCCATCCAATATCAGTAAGGTGTAATGGAAAGAATTCTGGACTTAGAATTAGGAGACGTGGGTTTGAATTCTGATTCTGATGTTTAACAGCTGTGTAAGTGTGATCAAATCACTTAACCTGAGCCTCACTTTCCTTCTCTGTAAAATGAGGATGATATTTGCTCTACTTACTTCAAGGAAGGTTATTATAAGGAAAACTCTTTCCAAACCTTAAAGCATGATATAAATAAGGTATTAAGATTGTAACTATGTGCAAAGCAGTCAGTGAACACACAAAAACAATAATGAAAATAGCCTTTGTAGTCAAGGGATATGATACAAATATGCAATATTATACAATAGCTTTGATACAGAATAGAAATGAAATAAGGGCATAAAAGTAGTAGAAGGTTCTTACTGCAAAGTCAGAAAAGGAGAAGACCATTTATGGCTGAAGGTATCAAGGAAGAGTTAATGGAAGAAGAGATATTTATGCTGGACCCTGAAAGGCAGAAATGGTAGAGGTTGGGACCAGTGTATTTTGGATATAGGGAATGTATGAGAGAGAGTGAAGTAATTATAATAAATAAAGTTAGAAATGTAGGGAAGTCGCAGGCTCTTGACTGCCAACCTAAGAAATCTGAGCTTTATTTAGCAGACAGTAGGGAGCCACTGAAGGAAAGTGACAGAGAAGGGACACGATCTGATCTGTATATAAGAAGGATCAGTCTGGCAGATTATAAAGGTAGGTTGGAGTAGGACAAGACTGGAGGTTAATATACCAGTGCTAACATGCATCTTCCTTTGTCCTGTAAAATGGGGTTAATAATGTCACCAGTGCTAGTTTGAGGACTGAACGGCATCATGCATATAAAGTACTTTGTAAAACTCAAGGCACTGTGTAAAACTATTATTTATCATTACCATTATTATTATGTTATGGTGAGAGGAGATAGCCTGGAAATCCTCTATTAGACTGCAAGTTCTGTGATGGCAGGGATTATGTCTTACTTAAGCTGAGTATTTTCCATGACAGAACTCTATACAGAGTAGGCTCTTCATGAATGTCTAGTTTGAATTTATTGTTGAATTAAAGGTAGCCTGCTGGGCTTAGACATTTTCGGTGGTAAATGTACAAAGTGTATCTTTCATAGTTGGGTACTCACATTTGACTATAATTTTGTACAGTTTGGTATTTTTCTAAAACCCCTCTGCTTACAAAGTATTTCTTGGTTTTGTACCAAGTCTAGTGATCACAGGAGAACCTTTTACTAGGGAGGAAAACAGTGCAGAGGATAGAGTAAAAAGGTGACATTGTTTGAGGGGTGACCTGGGGATATCCTTTTCTTATTGGTTCTTTTCAAGGGTGGTGGATAGGATCAGACACTTCATTTTGGGAGCTGGTCTTTTTGAGTATTCCCTTTCCTAACTTGTTTTGGAAAGTAGAGGGTTCTTGTCTGGAAAGTAGAACTTGGAAACTTAGATTCATAGATTTATTGAATGCTCAGATTGGAAGGGTCTCTTACATTTTATGATGAGGAGTCCCAGACAAGGAAAGTGACTAGTCTAAGGGAATACAGTCAATGACAGAATTTGAACTCAAAACTAGGTCTCTTAACTGCTAGTCTTGGGTTCTTTCTTCTGTACCCTGCTATCTTTGCCCTCAGTCAAAGAGCTGTAGTCCATGATAGGGTTGAGGAAACAAAGTGAGAAGTAAATAGGCATATGACATATATGAATACATTTAGGATCATGAGATTATGAGATTTCATAAGAGACTTTATGAGACTTTAGGGACAATCGAGTGAAGGAGTTCTTTACCTGGGGTCCATGGACTTTTAAAACAAATTTGATAACTCTATTTTAATATGATTGGATTCCTTTGTAATCCTATGTATTTTTTTAGCCCTTAAAAACATCATTCTGAGAAGCAGTCCATAGGCTTCATCAGACTGCTAAAGGAGTACATGTGATTAAAAGAAAAAAGGTTGAGAATCCTTGATCTCACGTATTCTTTTTTTTCCTATGAGGTGATGGAGCCCTACGGAAGGCCTATATAATGTCACAGAATAGTAGGTAGCAGATCCAGGATAGAAAATCTGGCTCTCTGACTCCAAATCCCCCCATTACATGGCACTGGTTTCTCATATCTCACTTTTTTGTGAAGCTGATGAAATCTCCTAGTACCCTATCTTCCTGTACCTCAACACTAGGGATAGTACTCAGGCTGATTATAGACTGAAACACAGAACCTTTCTTTTTCTGAAATGGCAGGAAGCCCCTGGGACAGCTACTCGGGTTTATGATGTGTGAGGGCTTTCTGTTGAGCTCCTGTAATCTTTCTCCACCGTCAGTGAAGCACCGATCTCCTCTGGCTCTTAATGGGGGGTGAATGGTATGCTCAGATAAGACTCTATCCCAGTGTTATAGGAGTGACTGATACAGCACTCAGGCTTAAGGGTAATGGTCCTTATCTCCTGGTAACTCTGTTCTTTTTCCATGTTGGTGGCCTGGAAAGGCCAAACAGTGTCATCCAAGCCAGGTCCTTTCATTCACTGGGCGCCAAGGCTGGGTTTCTTCAGGATCAATCAGCAGATTAAAATAGAGAGATGATAGATAGATGGATGGATAGACAGACTGATGATAACTAGTTAGCTAGCTAAATAAATAACACTAGGTCTGATCTTTGGGAGTTGGTTTTTCTGGGATCTGCTGAGATTCCCCCATATTATTCCAAATGGCAAAGGAACAGTTGTTTCACTGCTCATTGACGAGGACTCAGGATTCTTATCCTGTGGTTAGGATTGGAGGATAGTTTCTTCCCCCCAGCCACTTTGACCCAGATGTTGTTTGGTAGAGAGAGTTAGTTAGGACGCCTTGATGACACTGAGTACCTGTGTGGCCGTGGACAAGTGGATGGATCTCTCTGTAGCCATCTTCTCCCCACCTTGCTAGTGCCTTCCCTCTGAGAGTACCTTTCATTTACCCTGTATGTACATCATATGTAAGTAGTTATCTGTCTGTTGTTAGCCCCAATTAGAACATGGGCTCCTCAAAGGAAGGGATCATGTTTTTATCTTTCTTTGCTTGTTGGTTGATTGAGCCTCAGTTTCCTCATCTGTCAGAGAGGCAGAATAAAGCTTACACTTGCATATCTTAGAGGGCTAGGGCGGCGAGGGGGTAGGGGAAGGTAATAAACTGTAAAACTCTATAGAAATGGGAGGTTATTATTAACATTCTGATTCTCACATTATAGTAGATGGACTCATCCAGATAGATATGGTTTCTAGGAAAAGTTGCTATTTTTGTCATTGTCATCACCATCATCCCCCAGACCTGTGATTTCACTGGTAGAGAGCACTCCAAGGGACGAATCTGTGGTATTTCTATAGCACTTTAAGGTTTGCGAAGTGCTGTACAAACCACTCACTTCAGATCAGGAACTGCTTTGCAATTTAGAGTCTTAGAAAATTGCCTGGAAACTGTGAGAGGCTTAAATGATTTACCTGAGGTTACACAGGCAGTATATGTCAACGGGGGCAACTAGGTGGCGCCATAGTGCATAGAGTGCCCGGGGTAGTACAAAAGATTCCTCTTCATGAGTTCAAGAAGGGCTTCTGACATTTACTAGCTGTGTTACCCTGGGCTAGTCACATTACCATCTTTGCCTCAGTTTCCTCATCTGTAAAATGAGCTGGAGAAGGAAATGGCAAACCACTCCAGTATCTTTGCTAAGAAAACTTCAAATGGCGTCTTGAAGAGTCAAATATGACTGAACAACATTAATAAAGTGTTTCAAAAGCAGGACAATATCTTCCTGATGCCAAAAAAGAGTTCTTTACCCATCACCCCATACTGCCTATCACCACCATCCCTGACATCCTCTTAAATTTAGCGTCTTCTTCATATTATATTATTGTGTCTCATTTGTGAAAACTATCCTACCACTCTCTCTCCCGCCCTACCTCACCTTTTTTTGTTTCACTTTTATTCTAGACTCAACAAACATCAAACAAAACAAACATTTCACTACAGACTATAGAATAGGAGAGCACTGCACATGAAACTGTGAATTGCCATTGTATAGAACTAGCTGTTCTTTTAAAGTACATAATAAATTCAACAGATAACTTTTAAAGATATCTTGCTTGTCTGTAATTACTTCTGACCTCCCTTCTTTCTGTTCTCTTTTTTAATGGGGGGGGGGAATTCTATACCTAAATCCCTTCTCCCTCCCACTTTCCTCATGCCCAAACTGAGGAGGGAAAAGAAGCCCTTGTAACATATACATTTAATGAAGTAAAACAAATCTGCCCATTGGTTACATCCAAAAATACATGTCTCCTTCTGCACCTTGAGTCCATGACCTTCTATCAGGAAGTGGGCTAAATGTTTTTTCAGCAGTCCACTGTAGCTGTGGTTACTCATTTCATTGATCATTGTTCTTAAGTCTCGCAAAGGCATTTTAAAAATAATTATAATATATAATACATATTATTTCATATTTTATATTGTATACAATTATACCATTCAAATATATAGAATAACTATATTTAATATAATTATAAATAGTTATATATTATGTAATTATAATTTTTCTTTATATTTATACAAATTGCTTTCCTGATTCTGCTTACTTTACTCTGCATTGGTTCATACAAGGTTACCCAGGTTTTTCTAAAATTGTCCCTCTCATTTCTTTTGGCACAATAATATTCCATTATGTGGAATATTATACCACATGTGCCATAATCATAGTTTGTTTGGCTATTCCCTAGTTGATGGGCATCTCCTTGGTTCTTAGTATTCTGACACTATAAAATAGCCATTAAAAATATTTTTGTACATATGGGTCCTTTTCCCCTTTCTTTGATCTCTTTAGGGAATAGACCTAGTAGTGGTATTGATGAGTCAAAAGGTATGCACAGTTTATTGACTTTGGGGACATAATCCTAAATTGCCTTCCAGAAAAGCTGGACCAATTTACAGCTGAACTAGGAGTACATTAAAATGCCTGCTTTCCTACAACCCTTCCAACAATTGTCATTTTCTCTTTTTGTCACTTTTGCTAAATGTAATCCTCTCCCTGGGGGCAGAGGGCTAGGAAGGGAGCAAATCTAAAAATGCTGACCTAAAAATGCATTAATTTTCTCAGAACTGCTGGAGACAATGGATAATTTCTTATAAAAGCATTTTCTATTTCCTCATCTGGCTGAATTTGTTTGGAACATGAGCTCGTCTGGTGGTGGGGACTAAGGGAGGAAGTGGATGAAGCCACTTAGATGTGATACAGACAGGATTTCCAAATCCATCAGAATGTTTATCTCCTTCCCTGGCTCTACCTCAGAGCAAAAGTGGAGTTAATAGGATGCTAGAATGAACCATTAGAGACCAACTAATCCAAGCCCTTTATTTTATAGTTGAGCAAACTGGCCTGTGCATGGAGGGAAAGTGGCCTGTCCCAGGTCACAAAGCTAGCAAAGGATCACCACTTTTTGCATAACACCATGCTACCTCCCAGGGGAGGCAAATAAACCCTGACTCTGGAAACTCAGCAAAAAAACCAAAATAAAACCCCAAACAAACCAAAAACCAAAAAACAAACCAACATCCCCCCAAAAACTCCCCCCAAAACACAACAACTTATTTTTATAGAGTCCAGATAATATAATGGATAGAAAGCCAGACTCTTGAGTCAGGAAAATCTGGATTCAAGACCTGTGGTTAATGTGGAGTGGCTAAATGACCGTGCGTAAGTCACTTTGCCTAAGGCAGCAAGTTGACTCAGTGTGTAGAATGCTGAGTCTGGAGTAAGGAAAATCTAAGTCCAAATTCAGCTTCCAACACTTACCACCTATGTGACCCTGGACAAGTCACTTAGCAGCTGTCTGCCTCAGTTTCCCCATCTGTCAACTGGGAATAATAACAACACCTACTTCCCAGGGTTTTTGTGAAGACCAGAGATAATAATTGTAATTGTAAAATTGTAAAATAATTGTAAAATGTCTGACACAGGGCACTATATAAATATTTATTTCCTCCCCCATCCCTTTCACTTAACCTCTCAGTGGCCCTAGGAACCTCTAAGGCTCCAAGACTGTAAGTTGCAGAGTAGTTGTCCATGTGCTTTGGAAGGAGTTTTTTTCTATGAATTTTTCACAACAAGGAAATTACAATTTTGGACAAAGAAAACTCAGTGAGAATCTGTGTGGAATCTGTTCTTGTCATTCTATTCCTCTTTCCTCTGGAGATCATACTTCAATTTATGGAGAAAGTGAAGGCTAGCTGTCACCTCCCTTTCCCAGTGGTTTGCCACAGTTTGGGGCCCTACAATATGGCTCCACTCATCTAGTGGGGCTTCACCAGCCAGGTCCCTGGGGAGGCCAGTCCTTGCCTGTAGTTGAAGGCCCTGTGAATTTCCTTATTGGTCTAGGATAAAGACTGGCTTGGGTTCATATCACTATTCATCCCTGTACTAACCGGGAAGGGAGTTAAGTAGGGAAGATTTTACTAGCAGTACTGAAATGGCTGATTCCTTAGGGTTTAAGTAGTCAATGAATAGTTTCAGGTGATGGAGAATGAGAGGCAGGATCATAGACTCTCTGGGAATCCTGGAACAAAAACCCCTTGCCAGGGTGGGCCCTGCATATTGGAGAGTGGAGGTGACAGGGACAGACAGGGTGATTAAAATAAAGAACGAAGAGCCTCATAACAGATCCCACTTAAGGACATGCTTCTGAATTCAAGAACTGATGGTTTGCAAAACACATGTAATGGTGAATGTTGTACTTGGCAATGGAAACTCAAGACAAAAGCATCTGAAACATAGGAAAGAGTACTGGGTTTGGGGGCAGAGAGAGGACTTGGGATTGAATCCCTTCTCTGTTCCTTACTTATCTGACTCTGGGTAAGTCACTGTCCCTTTTTAGGCCTCAGTTTCCTCATCAATAAAATGAGGGTTTTGAAAAAGCTGATATCTAAGACCTCCTTCAACTCTGTCTTACTAAAATGCACTTAAGGAATTTCTTACCCAAAGCATGAAACTTCAAATGTGCAACCAGGAAAAAGGAAGCACTCACACACACACACACACACACACACACACACACACACACACACACGCTGCAGGGGAAGAATAATTGTCTCTGGACATATGGCAGGGGCCACCAAGAGGCCATCTTGGTGTTCTCACCTTCCTCCCACCTCATTATACATCTGGGCCAGAAATTAGCCAGTCTATTAGAGCAGCTCCAACTCCTCTAAAAATCATCTTATCAAATGGTCAAAGGATATGAATAGGCAGTTTTCAGAGGAAGAAATTAAAGATATCTATAAGAATATGAAAAAATGCTCTAAATCACTATTGATTAGAGAAATGCAAATCAAAACAGCTCTGAGGTATCACATCTCACCAGTCAGATTGGTTAAGATGACAAATCAGGAAAATGACAAATGCTGGAGAGGATGTGGAAAAGTTGGAACACTAATGCATTGCTGGTGGAATTGTGAACTGATCTAACCATTCTGGAGAGCAATCTGGAAGTATGTTCAAAGGGCTATAAATGATTTCATACCCTTTGACCCAGCAATACCTCTTCTAGGGTTGTATCCCATAGAGATCATAGAAGTGGGAGGAAGACCCGTATGTACAAAAAATATTTATAGTAGCTCTTTTTGTGGTGGTAAAGAATTGGAAATTCAGGGGGTGCCCATCAACTGGGGAATGGCTGAACAAGTTGTGGTATATGCATGTAATGGAATACTATTGTGTTATAAGAAACGAGGAGCAGATGGACTTCATATTTACCTGGAGAGGCTTATATGAACTGATGCTGAATGAGAAGAGTAGAACCAGGAGAAATTTGTACACAATCACAGACAAAACATATGTGTGATGACCAACTGGATAGACTGGACTCTTCTCAGCAATTCATGGTTATAAGTCAACCCCAAAAGTCTCATGATGGAGCGAGATGTCTACATCCAGAGAAAGAACTGAGTTTGAATCCAGATTGAAGAAAACTACCTGCTCTTTTTCTTTTTCTTGTTTGGTTTTGTTTCCTCTTTCCCATTGTTCATTCCATCTGGGACAATCCTTCTTTATAACCTGACTAATGTCTAATGTGAAAGTATTTGCAGATACTATACTTGATTGTATGCCACCACGGGAGGGGGAAGAGGGAAAGGGAAAGAAAATTTGAAACTCAAGGAACTGTGGAAATGAATCTTGTAAACTAAAAGTAAACAAATCAATTAAAACCCCCAAATTAAAAAAAATCATCTTATCCCTTTGCTTGAGGCCAGGAAACACTCTTCTAGGCACTGCTTTTCCTATTCTCTCCTTGCTAGCCTCTCCTGGTTCCATCCATTGCAATTTTGCCATCCTCTACCAATTGGAGTGCTATGGATCCTAGGATGGGTAGCAGGTCTGTTGCCCTCTAGTGTATTGGTCAAGAATATGACATGTTTAGAATGGAAAGAGGTGGGGGACTGGATGGGAGGTGAGTATGAGCCACAGAAGACAGAAAAGAGGGATGGAGAAGGTGAAAAGAAGAGAGATTTCTAGGGGTCTTTGTCCATTTTCTATTTTTACATGTCTTCCTGCCTTTACAATTGCATTCCCTCCTCCCTACTATTGCAATAACCTCTAATGGGGTCTTTCTATCTTTTATTTTCTCCAATCTATCTTTTACATTGATGTCCATTTAATCTTTCAGATATCTGACCATAATACTTCTCTGCTCAAAAATTCTCTAATATCACCTCCAGGATCAGGTATAGAATGTTCTGTGGCATTCAAAGCCCTTCATAATGTAGCTCTCTCCTACCTTGCCAGTCTGTTTATACCTTAGTCCCCACCATGTGTTCTCTGATTCAGTGACACTGGCCTTCTGGCTGTCTCATGAACAAGACATTCCATCTCTTGGCTCCTGGCATTGTTTCTCATGCCTGGAATACTCTCCTTCCTCATCTCTGCCTCCTGACTTCTCTGGCTTTCTTCAAGTGTCAACTAAAATCTCGTTTTCTGCAGGGAACCTTCTCCAATCCCTCTTAATTCTAGTGCCTTCCTTTTGCTAATTAATTTCTATTTTTTTCATATTGCTCATTTCTACATATTTATTTGTTGTCTCCTCCATCAGACTGTGAGCTCCTTGAGGGCAGGGATTGTCTTTTACCTCTTTTTATATCCTCAGAGCTTAGTACAATGCCTGGGACATAGTAAGAACTTAATATATTTTTATTGACTTACAGCTTCCTATTACCTACTGAGGTTTTTTTTAAATTAATTTTGGAGGGTGTGTGGTGTGTGTGTGTGTTATAGCATCAATCTTTATTCCTGGCACACTGCACATCGACAAGTCATATGCTTTGATATTGTGGCTGAAGCAACAATCTTACACTTAAATCTATAGGCCTGAGCACCAAACCCATTTCCAGGGAAAAGAAAAAGTTGCCCTCTTCCCCCCCAAAATCCAAAATTTCATTTTAATTCCAATATGGTCCCATGTAGAGAGCAACAACTGCAATGCATTTTTTTAAAAGGCTCTTTAGTCTGGCATTAAAGGCCCTTTAAAATCTGGGATGACACAAGCTATCTAGCATTTTTACCTCATACTCTTCTTTCCTTGTACTTTATGGTCCAGCCAAATTGGACAACACATTGTTCCCTGCTTCTGTAATTCCCTATGCCTGGAATGCCCTCTGTTGTGGGCTAGGTCACTGGTGGAATGAGGAGACTTGATTTGTTGGCCACATTTCACCACCACCCTGGGGCTCTGAACTAGAAAGCAGCAGGATAGACCTAGGGCAGTTTGCCTCTAGGTGGACTGATCTGGGACTCAGCTGTGGACCCTTTGGATGAGGAGGATATAAAGTCTCAGAATATTGGTTTAAGTGCTCCTAAAACCTCAGGAAATAATAATAGCCATAGAGAGCATTTACATGGCGTCTACTGTGTGCCAGGGACCGTGCTAAATATTTTTTATAAGTATTATCTCATTTGACCCCCAATAACAACTGGGTGAGGTAGGTACAATGATTATCTCCATTTTACAGACCGTGAAACTGAGGTAGAGAGATTAAGGCACTCACCCAGGGTCACTCAATAGCCTTGACTGTGATTTTAATCTCCCCGCAGGTGGCTTTTACCATCCTGGACTGCTTTTTTACTGTGTTGTAGATTGCTTTGTCATGGGTATTGTTGGCTATTTTTAATAATAATAAATGCTAGCATTTATACAGCACTTAAAGTTTTGAGAAGTGCTTTACATGGGTTATCTTATTTGATCCTCACAACAGTCCTCCGAGGTTAATGATATTATTGTGTTAATACTGTACATGGGAAACTGAGGCTGGAAAGAGTTTAAGTGACTAATCCAAGATCATAGAGCTAGTAAGTGTCTAAGGAAGGCTTTGAACCCAGGTCTTCTTGACTCTAAGCCCAGAGCTCTGCCCAATATACCACTTGTCTGTAGTGTTTGTTGTTGCTGTCTTCCCTTCATTCTCAAAAAGGACCAACGATATCAGTAGGTTGATGTCTTGACTTGCAAGTGGATTGGATTTAAGTGAGGCAGGGCTGTGCAAAGTTATCAGCCTTACTCTCTCCTCCAGTCATAGCAGCAAGACTTGCCTGCCTATATTTTTACTAAAAGAATTTATTTGACCCTCAGATTTTGAGGGCTCCATTGGATCAGATGTGGAGCCATGACTGGAGTACCCTGACTCTCCCCTTACCTCCACATTCTCCATCATTTAAACCCAGATCAAATTATTTCCTCTCTGAAGTTTTTCTCATCTTCCCAGTTGGTAATAACCCTTCCCTTCCAACCTCACAGAGCATATTGGAAGCACCTCTCTTATGAACTCATCATGCATTATATTATATTATGGAGCTCAATTGGACAAGCATATGTTAAGTGGTTACGTGCAAGGCACTGTTATTACTATTACTACTATTATTATTATGTTGTTTCTGCTCCAGTCTGATCTTTTTTTCTGGATTATAAACTCCATGAGGGCACTCAACAAGTCGCCTAATCTTTGCATCTTCCTCAGCACCAGCACAGTATTCTGAACTGAATTTTGTCAGGGTCTGCGCTGATAAGCAAGGCCTTTCCTAGTGCAAACTACAATAGCGATGGTGTGATAATGATGGTAGCTAATGTTTATTTAGTACTGACTATGTGCCAGGTATGGTGTGAGGTACTTTACACACATATCTCATTTTATCCTTACAACAACCCTAGGAGGTAGCTGCTGTTAGTATCCTCATTTTATAGATTAGGAAACTGAAGCAAACAGAGGTTTAAGTTCTTACCCAGGGTTACACAATTAAGTGTATGTCCGTAATATTAATAGGATTTAAGATCTTCCCTACCCATTAATAGGCCTCAGGTGGAGCCCATTAAGGGAAATTTGCTTAGGGGAGGCTTGCTTGTAAGAAGGCTTTCACACCTTTTGTTAATTTCTAAGTAGGCACTGAGTCATGAGGTTTGTGATGCCTTCTGGTTCGGAGGAAAAAAAAATACACACACACACACTGAGTTGGTATTTTGCTTTGGGGGCTCACTCATTGGAAGAGTATTCTTATGATTTGACCAGATGAGACTCTGGGTAGCCATTAAGGATCTTCCTCTCCACCCCCCAGCTTTGAAAAACCCAGATGTTCGTGCTTCTCTCTCTGGTAACTATGTATGTATTGCCTTGGTCAGATAGTTGGGATCTGTTTGTTGATCTGTGCTAATTTCTCAGACAGTTAGAAGCCCTATCTGTTGGTCTTTATTTCTCTGCTTATATTTTCTCTTTGTTTTCTGCTTGTATTTTCTCTGAAGTTCAGGTTGCTTATTTTTCCCCTGAACTCATGAATGTAATTAAAAAGATTGTTGATGGCTTAAACATATATCTTCCCTAGTAAAGCAGCTCTAAGAACCTGTGCTAGCAGCCATCCTGGGTATACCAGTGTGGTTGCCCCTATGGTGTCTGAGGTTGGATTTGAACATAGGGCTTTTTGACTCCAAACCCAGTGTTCTTTCCATTATTTGGTGTGAGCTCCTTGAGATGGATTTTTTTTTTTGTCTTTCTTTGTATCCCTGGTGTTTAGCATAGTGTTTGTTTGGTACATGGTAGGTGCTTAATAAATGCTAATTGATTGATTGACTATGCAGGGTCTTAGGACTAAGACCAAAACAGACTGATGGAGGCCAGACAGGGTTAGGAAATGTTTCCATGTTTGGGGCTACAAGGTATTGAATATTTCCCCTTCTTTCCTTCCTTCCTTCCTTTTCCTTCCTTCCTTCTTTCCTTCCTTCCTTCCTTCCTTCCTTCCTTCCTTCCTTCCTTCCTTCCTTCCTTCCTTCCTTCCTTTCTTTCCTTCCTCCTTTCCTTCCTTCAAGTGTTTATGAAGGATGAATTGAGCTGGATAATTCTCATTTCTTAGTGCCAAATTAAATTTATTGGAATCATTGGACATAATCATGACTTTGTTTTCATATAAAATTGAGTAGAAAATATTAATCCAGGCATCAGGGGAGGGTGCACAAGGAGAGGGGGAATGTAGATGAGGGTCTGATTACTCAGAGCAGGAGGAATTGGGAGCTTGTTCTCTGGCTACCACTTCCTTAATTGAATTCTGAGAGTCAACAACTTTGAGCCTTGGTATGGAACATGAGCTTGGAGCAAATGGAAAATTTTTTTCTTTCTTTGCCCACTTCCTTTGGTTTAGGAGTCCATTGAAAACATGAAAGGCATAGTGTCCTCTAGCCACAACCTGAATACAGATAGCTCCTCAGTAGTCTGTTCTTTGGCCTATATCTGTGGGGTTCTTCCTAATGAAATGGGCTGTAGCAAAACGATAACACTATAGAATCATAGAATTAACCAAATCATAGCTCACAGAACTGGAGGGGAGCTTAAGAGGTCCTTCAGTCTGGCCCCCAGCCATTATACAAAGTATTATCATTCCTGTTCAATTCATTTCTATTCAAATCATTCCTGTTCAGTCCTATTCAACAAATATTTTATAGATTTTCAGAATTGAAAAGGATCTCAGAATCAGTGAATGAAAGGAAAAAAAAGAACAACCCAGACCAATATTTATTGTGTTTAACTAAAGGCCCAGCACTATTCTAAGCACTACTGATACAAACAGAAAAATAAAGCATCCTTTGATCTTAGGGGAAGATAACATATACATAGGTGTTTGGTTGCTGAGGCTCAGGGGTCCTGGGCACTGGAAGGTCAGATAATAATGCCAGGCATCTAAAGGGTGTAGCAGCAGGTCACATGATAAGGCAAAGTAGTCTTCTCCCCTACCAGAAGGAACCAGCAGTGGGTGATTTTCTGCTTACCTAAGTGAACAGGTAGGTCTGGAGGGGTTTGGTCCATCACCATTAAGAAGTGGTGACTTAGGGGTGGCTAGATGACACAGTGAATAGAGCACTGGCCCTTGAGTCAGGAGGACCTGAGTTCAAATCTAGCCTCAGACACTTAACGCACACACACAAAAACCTAACCATGTGGCTTTGGGCAATTCACTTAACCCCAATTACCCTCCAAAAAAAAGAAAATAAGGAAAATTTGGGGTGGCTAGGTGGCGAAGTGAGTAGAGTGCTGGCCCTGGAGTCAGAAGGACCTGAGTTCGCATCTGGCCTCAGACACTTAATACACACAAAGGAAAAAAAAAAAACCTAGCCATGTGACCTTGGGCAAGTTACTTAACCCCAATTGCCCTCCAAAAAGCAAAAAAAAAAAAAGTGTTGACTTTAGGGTATTAGTAGAATGCATATTCTAGGTGCCCTCTGGAAGGGGTGAGCATGAAGAGCTAGCTAGGAGGGGGTCGGGAAAGGGTATTATCTAGAGGACTAGATGATAAGGGCATCCTGGAGCACTTGCTTTGCCAGTCCCTCTAGCCCCTGGTTATGGGAGAAATAGCTCCCAGTGGAGGCAGCCCCTATAAGCACCCAAATGGGTTGAGATAATTTAGTCCCAACTCATGATTTTTCTAGTGCTGTGCTAAACACTGAGGTAAAGACTGAGATCTCTGACTTTATCAGAGGTAAGACATGCATATTAGGTAACTACAACGTTCTAAGTGCATTTTATTTTCCGTAGGAGTGGAGTGCAGTATGATATAATGATATAGTTCTAGTCAAAGAAGCAGAAGATATGAGTTCCAATTTAAATGTCTGCTTCAGTAAATGCCTTTCTTGTTTTATCCTCACAACAACCTTGGGAGGTAGACACATTTATTATCATCATTTTACAGATGAGGAAACTGAGTCAGAGAGAGGTGAAGTGACTTGCCCAGGGTCACACAATGAGTAGGTTTCTGAGGCTGGATTTGAACTTAGGTCTTTCTGACTCCAGGTCTAGCTCTCTATCCACTATACCATCCAGTTGCCTTTAGTTTCCTCATGTGTGAAATAAAAATAATAAAATTTGCATTACCTACCTCAGAGAGTTCTTGGGAAGGAACAGTTTTGCAAAGTTTACAGATGATAGAAAGGTTAAATGATTATCGTTAATCAAAGGGCGGTAGAAGTCTTCAGAAAAAAGTATCCTCATTTGGCAGACATGGGCAACTGTTTGGTTTGCCAAAAGTGTTAGATCAACTGGGTCACCAACTTATTCTTCCTTGTCATGCTACAGTCACTCAAGCATAGAGCCCTAAAACTGTCTGCGCTCTCCCAGGCAATCTGCTTGTGAAATTGGACTGGGAGAATACACCACTTGGAGATATTGCAGGAAATCTGATCTGTTCTGAGAGATACTTGGGCTGGGGTGGAGGGTAGTGCCCACTCACTTCTTTGTTCTGTCACTTTTTCTCCCTTAGTTTCCTACTTTGAAAAACAAGGGGGTCGGGGCAGCTGGGTGGCTCAGTGAATAGAGCACCGACCCTGAAGTCAGGAGGACCTGAGTTCAAATTTGACCTCAGACACTTAACACTTACTAGCTGTGTGACCTTGGGCAAGTCACTTAACCCCAATTGGCCTGCCTTCCCCCCTCCAAAAAGAGGGTGATAAAAGAAATATAAAAAAGAAAAATAAGGGGGTTGGATTTGAGTTCCAGGGTCCTTTCTAGCCCTAAAAATTCTAATTCTAGTATGGCATGTTACATAGGAACTGAGTTTAGCTCTGTCTGCAGTATGGAGGAAAGGACAGAGACTGGGTTTCCTAGGTTTCCTTCCTTTCCAGGGAAGACTGAATCTGTGTGCTTAGTCCATTCAATGGTACCCTTTGCTTCTGGCCTGGGAGTCAATCAAACCCAATAGTCTTGCTGGGACTAGGGATCCCCTTGTTCTTTTTGTTGTCATCCCCAGTTTGGGGGTGAAATTCACTTAGAGCAGGGGTTCTTGACCTTTTTTTGTCCTGGATCCTTCTACAATCTGGTGAAGTCTATGGACCTTTTATTAGAATGGCGTTTTTAAAGGCACAAAATAAAATAGGATAATAAAAGAAACCAATTGTATTGAAATGTAGCTATAAAATTTTTTAAGGTTCACAAACCAATTGGACTACATGTTTTTTTCACTTTATTTTTCTTGCCTTTTAAAAATGGCTAATATGGAAATGTTTTACATGATATCACATGTATAATTGATATATTGCTTACTTTCTCAATGGGTTGGGGGAAGAATTGGAGGGAGGAAAAGAATTTGGAACTCAGTTAAAAAAAGTTAAAAATTAATAAATAATAAATTTAAAAATAAAGTTCATAAACCAGAGATTAGTGACCAACTTCCATCTGATTGCTTACCATCTAAGGGAGGGTGGAGGGAAAGGAAGGATGGAGGGATAGAATTTGGAACTCAAAACTTTTTTAAAAAATGTTAAAAATCATTTTAACATGTAATTGGGAGAAAATAAGACATAAAATTTGAAAAAAAATCTAAAAAAGAAAACCAATAGCAAAATAAATAACCAACCCCTTACCTTAGAGGAATGGGACACTTGTCTCTGGGGAAGGACAAAACAGCCTAAAAATAATTCCAGCTCTCTCTTGGTGAGGTTGCTTTATATGCACAAAGTAGCTTTCTTGTTAATGTGACAAACCCAAAGAAAGGGGTGAGAATGGGATAGATCAGAAGGGACTTAAATTCTCAGCTCTGTTCCTCTTGGGTAAAACTTGGGCCATGGCTGAAGTATTCCTAGGATCACGGGACATAGACAGGAAGGGACTTTAGAGATCACAAAAAGTGCTTTGGCAATCCTTAAGGAGCTACCTAAGTGTTTTGCTATTGTCATAGAATCAGAGACTCAGAGGCTAGAGCAGGAAAGGCCCTTTAAGGCCATTGAATCCAACTCTTCCTCTACTCTCCACCTGCCCACTCCCCCACCCCCTAATTTTATAAATGAGGAAATATCCAGTCATTCTCCCTCCCCTTCTTACAGAAGTAGAAACTAAGCCTTGGGGATGTTATTATTGGCTAAATGTCACACAAGCATTAAGCAGGGAGCCTAGAATTAAAATCCTCAGATCCAGGGCTGTTCCCCACCCCAGACTGTGCTGCCTACAATTACAAAAAGCAACAGTAACCAAAGGAAAAGCCAGAGAAACAAAGCTGATTGACCAATCAGTTGCTTTATCTGCTTGAACTAAAAATTTCCACTTTGTAATAGGTTACTGTGATTCTGTGGGGGTCTCTATCTTTTTGAATGAAATGTGACTATTTGGTCCCTAGATTCCCTGTTGGTAGCAACTGTGGACTCAAGTACTTTGAATCAGTTTTCCTGATAAACCCTGTTTTTGTTTGAAGCGTTCCAGTGTGGGCTGTGGTAGTCTACTAGTGGAAGAAATTGGAACAATGAAGTGAGTTAGTTCCCCCCTTCCCCAGTTGTGTCAATTCCATTTTATAGATGAGGAAACTGAGGCAAACAGGGTCAAATGACTTGCCCAGGATTACACAGCTAGTAAGTGTCAGAGGCCAAATTTAAACTCAGGAAGATGAATCTTCTTGACTCTAGGCCCAGCTCTATCCACTGCATCAACTAGTTGGCACACAGTAAAGGGAGATAAACTGATTAAAATAGGTAAAGGTAGAATTTATTATTTTGTTTTCTGTATTTGCCTTACCATCCATGAGCTCCTGTATAGATGAGTGAATTGTGAGTCTCCAAATTTCACGGTGGCTAGAGACATCTATCCAAGGATGGCAGATTATAGAGTAGTATGTGCCTGAGCCATCTGAATTTTGGTGGGTGGGCAGCACTTCACTTGGGTGACCACAATCAGGGGAATGGGGCACAGACATGAAGATTTAGAAAGGCAAAAGCTGCTGCCGATTAGGTTTAAGAAGGGCCCAGCTTCTCTCCCAGTCTAAGGCTGCCAGTGGGCAGCAGATAAAAGCAGGGAGGGCCAGGGCCTTTGAGCAGAGTTCCCAAAATGACCCATTATACTGTGGATGTTGAGGTGATGTTTGGACAGGAAAAAGTACAAGAGAGGCAGACACCTTATCTTTGTGAGAGAATGTAGTGGTCAACTGAATTGCTTTCCCTAAGTGTGTGTCTTGTATGTGTATTCCTTCATGTTGTGTGTCCCCCATAAAAACTTATAGGCCAGGCTGTGCTATAAGCTACCTGAGGTCCTAGTCAGGGCTGAAAAGACATATTTGAGTGCTAATGACTCTACATCATAAAGTGGCAACAGACAGATTTACTTTCTGAGCCTTTCCCAATTCTCTCTCAAATACCTGTGTTAAGGTGGTAGGACCCTGACAAACTGACCTCTCTAATTCTCTCCATTGTAAGATGGTTTATGTCTTTTGATTTAACTCTCCCAGCAATGTCAGTTCTGTTATTCAAATTTATGAAAGAAATATGTAATGTTTCAACAACTACAAAGCTGATGGTGTTAGGATATGATCATAAACTGTCAACATGTGTGTCTTTTAGCAATTAAGGTTTTCTAACCCTAATTTGGGTAATATGTGTCATCCAGAATTAATTTTTATACTCTCTTATAAAAACTCTAGTAGCATATGTACTGACCAATATCCAATTAAACAGTGGGACATCTCGCATAGGTAGAATGTCAACTTTGCTTTTGAAAGCCCACTTGATGAAGATGTCTTCAAGTGAACTCACTAGAGTACTAGATGGTATTAGGAAAGGGAAATCCCTTCTTCCCAAAGGAAATGGTCTACTGTCTTTGTGGGGCTGGAGAGGCACATAAAAGGGCCTTTGGCAAAAGATTAAACTGCACATACTAAACCCTTTCGATCTCAGTCCAGTTTGGACCATAAATATTTAGAAAGATTGGTTATTTTAAAAAATGACCCAGAGTTCTCCTCTTTTATTAGAGAGGATAAAATGCTTCTATGGAGGAACCTGGATGGCATGAAATTACTTAAACCTTTTGCTATTTTATAGCAATCTAATAACAGTAGTCACAGAACTTCACCTTCCCAACTAGTCCAAGAGAAATATCCATCAAAATCTCAGGACCATTTTGGAGCAGGGGCAGGGGGTAGGGCTTTCTTAAAATACTCTCTTGGATTTTACTCTGCTTGGAAACTATTTCTTCCCCCTGGTGATATTAAATATATATCTATACCTATGTCTATATATGTATGTATATATGTATATGTATACACAGACACAGACACAGACACACCACCAAAGGAAAGAAATCCAGGATTTTCTTAGTGGCCTACATTAAGTTTTCAAGGTTAATCTTTCAATTGATGTCTTTGCTTTTATAAATAACATAAAGGCAGGCCCAAGTTTCCCGATAAAAGTCATGTGTTAAGACTATTCCAGTGGTTGTGCTTGGACAGTTGTTGCCTCTGCTCACTTAATGCCCCAATTGTACTTTAATCACTTTGATGGATTACCATTTGCACTGTTGGGGAGAGTACCCATATCTCTGAGACCACCGATCAAAATAAAAAAAGCAAAGACTTCTTAGCCACTGAACCTATCCTAAAGTGGAATGCCCAACCTGAGGTGTTCCCTTTCGCATAAAATGGTCAAGGGGAAGCTGAATGATCATTTGTTGGGGATTTTGTAAAGGGCGTTCCTGTGTGCACATGAACTGGGATTAGGTGACCTCTGGGGGCTTTCTGAAACTGAGATTTTATGTTTCTATGATAATGCATTATATTCCACATACCCTGTCCAAAAGTCTTTCCCCTCTTGGTTTACTGGATAATAAATATATTTTTTAAAAATGTTATGATGCTTAGTCTCTCTCTCTCTTTCTCTCTCTCAATCTCTCTCTCTCAATTTCTCTCTCCCTCCCACCCTCTGTCTTCCTATTCTGACAGTACTTCAAATATATGAACTCAGCTATCTTTTTAATAATAATAATGAACATGTATGTAGCACCTACTTCATACCAGACACTATACTATGCGCTTTACAAATATTCTCATTTAATCCTAAAACGCAGGTGGTAATATTAACCCCATTTTAGAGATGAGGAAACTGAGGCAGGATAGAGGTTAAGTGACTTGCTCAGGGTTATATAGCTAGTGCTTAAGGCTGGATTTAAATTTGAGTCTTCCTGACACTAGGCCCAGGGCTGTATCCACTGCACCACCTGTCTGCTCTCTCACAATCCTCCCTTTTTCATACTAATCCTATTTTCTCCAATCAATCCTCATATGGCAGGATCTCACCCCAGAACCATCCTGGAAATTGCTCTCTGTAAGTCTTCTCTCTCCCCAAGTCTTTTCTAAAATGTGATTCCTACAACTGAGCGCAATTCTCTAGATGTTATCTGATCTAGGCAGAGTGCAGTGGGACTTCATTTGTCTAGGCATGGACATTATGACTCTGTGAATGCTTTCTGGTATTATTCTAGCTTCTTCAGCTGACAGACGCTGTTGATTCATTGAGCTGGGGGTCTACTAAAATCCCTGGCTCTTTTTCACTTAAACTGTTGTCTAGCAATGCCCTTCCACACACCCATCCCCCAAACTGAGGCAGATAGGTGATACAGTAGAGAGATGGACTTGGAGGTCAAGAAGACTTGAGTTCAAATCCTGCCTTGGACATGTAATCCTGCCTTGGGCAAGTCTCTTAGCCAGTTTAGTTTCTGACTCTGTAAAGTAGAGATAATAATAGCACTTAGTACAACCTTCCCAGAATTGTTATGAAGATAAGATTATATTTGCAAAGTGCTCTGTTAAATCTGAAAGGCCTCAACTATAAAACTTTCTATTTATTCCAATTAAATCGAATTTGGTTAGATTCATTCAGCACAGTGTTCTAGCCTCTCAGATCATTTTGAATACTGACTCTGTCAGCCAGCATGATAATTATCTCTTCTTGGCCGGGATCTTCTGCAGATTGGATAAGGATGCCATTTATATGTCTATCCATGTAACAGATAAAATGTTGGGTGATCCGAGGTCAGGCATGAGTCTTTGGAGCTCTGTACCTTAAATCTCATCCTAAACAGACATCAGACCACTGGAGAGCTACTATTTGGGTCTAATCATTCAGCCACTTTCATTAATGTCCAATTATAGTCCACATCTAGCTTACATTTCCATCTTGGACAAAAAAATTAGTATGAGAGATGCCGTCAGATGCTTAGGTAAAAACTAGCTAACTCTATCTACAGCATTCCCCTGATCTATCAGGCCAGTAACCACATAAAAAGAGGAAATCAGGCCCATGCCAACTGCTTGTGATTACTGCTTCCTTTTCTGGATGACTGCTGACTGTTCTGTTAATAATACCTTCTAGAATATTGCCAAGAATTGTAGTCAAATTCTCTGACTTGTGGTTTGCAGACTCTATACAGTTTTCCCTTTTTTTTAATGGGTACTTTTTGCCCTTCTGTCCAGTAGCACCTCTCCCGTTCTCTCCAGTTTTCCAAAGACCACAGACTGTGGCTCAGCCCTCATATTTGCCAGTTTTTAATTATATCTTGGGGACAACTAGTTGATACAGTGGCTAGAGTTCTGGGCCTAGAGTCAGGAAGATATCTTCCTGAGTTCAAATCTGGTCACAGACACTTACTGTGTGACCCTGGGCAAGTCACTTCCCCCTGTTTGCCTCAGTTTTCTCATCTGTAACATGAACTGGAGAAGGAAATGGCAAGCCACTCCAGTATCTTTGCCAAGAAAATCCCAAATGGGTCACAAAGAGTTAGACACAACTGAAAAATAACTGAACAGGAACTAAAAAAAAAAAAAAACCTACCTCTTGGGATATATTTAATCTAGTTTTGGTGACCTGAACTCAAGAAGGACCCCTAGACACTCTCTTAGTGTCTTATATCAGGTAGCAACTCTCTTCTAGCCATTTTTTGTTTTGTCCTTTCCATTCCAAAGAGAAAACATAAGCAAAATAATTGCTGAGCCACTCTCCTTTCTTTCCATCAGCTATTATGTTCACCCCATCCACCAAGAACAGCGGTTCTCTCATTTCTTTGAGCCTCCTCTTTCTGATTTTTAAAATCAGCTCAGCTCCACCTTTATCCTTTGGTTATTCTTAACATCACCTGCCAAGCTCAGTTATATCATCACTTTCATTCCATTCTGAGGCTGAGAGCTACTAACATTATTCCTACAAGAGTCAGTGTGGCTCAGTACATAGATTGTTGGATTCAGAATCAGGAAGACCTAGGTTTAATACCACCTCCATCCATGAATTATTTAACCCCTTTGAAAATGAGTTTCCTTATCTGTCAAAGGAGGATAATAATATATGTGACATCTACTTCACAGGGTTGTTGTGAGGGAAGTTAGGGGTAGGGAGATGAAAAGCATAGGGATTTATAAAACACTTACTGTATTCCAGGCACTGTCCTAAGTGCTTTACAATATCATGTCTTCTAATGAGGGAAGTTCAGATGACATCACACAAGGTGCCCCCAAAGTATTAGTGAGATTTAAAGTCTTATTAGCTTACGAAAACTTTAAACTGTTACTTTAAGCTATTAAGCCAAAGCAGTGCTAAGACTACTAGGATACATTGTATGTGGAAACTGCTTTACAAACCTTAAAGCACTATGTAAATGCAAGTTTTCTTCATTGGGGGTAGTGTGGAATGGAACTGGTCCAGTCTTGTGATTTCATTGATGAAGAAGACAGCAGTGAGGAAACTCCTTTGACAATGCAGACTGCCAACTGGTCTACAATTTACAGTCTTACAGAGTGATCTGGGGCATTGAGAGGTTAAGTGATGTGGCCAAGGTAACCCAGACAGATATGTCACAGCTAAGACTTGAACCTAGAGGTTCCCAGCTCCAAAGCTGGGTTTTTAACCACTGCACCACAATGCCTCTTATAAGAATAGTGTTGTGAACATTCAAGTTTAGAATGAACTGAGGCAGGAATGGTAAGGCTTGCAAAAGGGCTATGCCATGCTTTTGTCTTCATGCTCTATTACCTATCCTTGCTTCCATCTGCTCTAAAGGACGTTTTTTTTTTTTTTGGAGGCAATAAAGGTTAAGTGACTTGCCTAGGATCACACAGCTACCAAGTGTCTAAAATCAGATTTGAACTCAGGTCCTCCTGACTCTAGTGCCAGTGCTCTATCCATTGAGCCACCTAGCTGCCCCCATAAAAGACTTTTTAAAATATATGTTTGTGGGTCGGCTAGGTGGTGCAGTGAATAGAGCATCAGCCATGGAGTCAGGAGGACCTGAGTTCAAATATGGCCTCAGACACTTAACACAAAAACTAGCCATGTGACCCTGGGCAAGTCACTAAATTCCAATTATCCTCCAAAAAGCAAATATATATAGTTTGTTAGCAAGTTCCCTATGTATTCACATCCATCTTTTTGGATAACTACCTCTTTTCTTCCTCATTGGAATTGTTTTTCGTTTTGCCCTTTCCTGCCACCCTCTATTAGTGCACATCATTCTCCATCCCTGGAACAAGCTTCTATCTCTTGGCTTGTTGAAATCTTTCCCTTCCTTATGGACACATTTCAAGTTCTATTTCTCCCATGAAATCTTCTCCCATGAAGACACCCACAATCCCTCCCTTCTTGAATTTCTCACACTTTTCTTGCTTCCTCTATGTTATTTGTGTATCTCGTTCTCCTCCTAGATGGTAAACTCTCCTAGGAATTACTTTTTTATTTCATCTTTTGTATCTTCCTGTATTGTCTTTTCAGAATGTCCTTCTTAAATCTTCCTTTCCCTCTTGGACTAGTTGACTTCTCTGTGGAAGTTTAGGATCCTATCTAGAGTGATGGCACAATTTAATGGGTGCAGTGCTGGACTAGGAGCAGGAGTGATGTGGCCATGTGTGGTCACATCAGTGGCCAGTGACTTGCTGCAGCCAGCTCCAACCAGCTCGAATCAGCTCTTTAAAGGCCATTGTTAAAATTTTTGTACTTGTACCTTAGAAATCTAAGCAAAGACTACAAATCAGGACTTGATTTATTGTTTTGTTGATTGTTTAGACTTAAGAAAGTGATAAAGAAAATGTTAAAAAAAATGCAGATTAATCTTAAAAGTCTGTCCTGTAGTCCTTTTTTTCCCCTTCTGGAGAGCTGGTTGTTAAACATTTACCAGCATGTCACTAGACTAGGAGTCAGGAAGACCTGGGTTCGAATTTTACATCAGATAATTTCTTATATCCCGGAGGAACACCATGACAGGCTTCTATTCTTTTTCTGTCTCTAACTGAATGTTCTAATGGAAAGAGAATTGATCGGGGGCTTATAAGACCTGGCTTCTCATCCCCAGTCTACATTGACCTTGTGACCTTAAGCAAGTCACTCTCCTTTCTGTACCTCATTGTCCTCAGCTGTAAAATGAAGAGCCTTTTGGCATTCTGTGTTCTAAGTTCTAAGTCACCTTCTAGCTCTGACTTTCTATTTTTAATTTTTTAAAACCCCTTTGGGACCGTCTTTAACACATCAAGTGATCCTTTTGTCTATGATTTCCCTTAGTTGTCTCCATGTCCTCCCATAGCTTTGATAATAGCCTCAGTTGTCTCCCTCCCAACGTGTAACTTTGCCCAAGAACAATTAAGGAGAGTTTGGCTCTCTCTCGGAGAGAGAGTTGGGCACCTCTCTTTGAGGTACGCTGCAATAAGTGGGGGGAGGTCAGGAAGCAAACCCATTCAGTTGAATAAAATAATTAAGCATGAATAATAGAGAGCCATATTTTATTTACAATCGATCCTTTTTTTTTCTTGTTCTACTACATATGTAGAAATGCTCATTTTATTTACACTTTGTTAAGTTTGGGACCAATCATAATGACAAAAAGAGAACTAAATATAGGGGAAAGGGTCCGCCCCAAAGACATATGTAAACCAAGGCTTTCTTAGCTTTTGAAAGGCAAGAATCACTCCATTATGTAATTGGATTACTAGTTCATGGGTTGGTTTTGTGTGTGTGCTTGTGTTTCTGGTGTAGTCCAAGACCTGGATCCTTAAGTCTTTCAAATTCAGGGAGGACCCGATCCATTTGTCCTTCATTCTTTACATCATGAATATGGGGAGTTGTGGTGATGGGGGCTGTGTGAGTGTTGTACAGGGTCCTGAACACCAAGGTAGGAGCAGCAAAGTCCTGGAAAGAAGAAGTAAGGACTGCCCCTCCTGTTAATCAGACCATGTAAGGGAGCTTAGTCATCAGAAGGCCTTGTGGGGATGGCAGCTTTGGTTTTTCATGTCTAATGACTTGCCAGGCTCCAAGCCTCTCCTTCAAAATCTCCCCTGCCCCCACCTGCAGCATCAGAAACATCCTAATGGCTCCCTCGGATTTTTTGTGACATGTATGAATAACCTTTAACTTGCCCCTGTCTAAACATTCCAAACATGCCCAATGTACGGTAATTTTTGCATTGCTTCTCATTACTCATAAGGTACATTAGGTGGACACTGAAGGATGAATTATTCTTTTCAGCAAAACATTTTTGTGGAGTAAGTAAATTTATCTTACAGAGAGAGTAAAAGGAAGAAATATGGCATTAAAATGTGCAGATCTGAGTTGAACACATCTCTCTTTTACAGGGAAACCATGATTTAAGTGCACTCTATTAGTAATGTTTAATAAAAGCCATAATTCAGAATGTCAGGTGGAGGCTGTGAACACTGAAACTAGGAATTTGGGGGAAAACGACATGGACATTTTTCAGGAGAGTAACTCTTCTTTAAGCCATTTGTCTGGGAGCCTAAATTAGCTTTGAAGCCTACTTTATCTTTTTTTAAAAAGGCAATGATACAGCAATTATGCCTTATCAATTAATTTTGGCTACAGCAGGCTAGGGCATGGATAGGGGAAAAAAGGTTTGAGGAGAGTTCACAGGAAAGGAAAGAGAAAAGAAAATGGATTTTGTGCAAACTCAGCCAGTTTGGGGGCTTGGATGAGGCTTAGAAAAAAGTGACCCCAGGCCCCAAGGAGACAGTTCTTAAAATATCTATAGCCTCTGATTGGCTGGGGCGTGTAGCTTGGGTGTTTGCTCTGTAAGCTTCTCTGGGTGGGGCAATGGACCCCATAATAATAAGTACTACCTCCAGGTAGTACTGGTAGACAACAAACTGGGGGCAGAGGAGGAGATGAGGGAGAGAAAGACTCTTCTTTTCTCTCTGGTCAGAACTTTCTTGAAATGTTCACACAGAGGACAGATTTAGTAAAAAATCAAAAATGTTCCATATTTTCCCCTCACTTTTCCAGAGTTAATGCCTATTCCCAAATCGATGACTGCTTTCTTTCTCCCCTTGCTGCTTTGTAATGTTGAGACTTAGACGCAGCAATATTGTACACGGTCCACTCTGCCAGGCCCCAACAAGGACAGAGCCAGGGTTAACAGGCAATTTTAGTCTAGGGCAGCAAGAAAAAAAAGCCAGCATCTTCTTCAGGTGCTCCTGGGGTGCTTTCATTCAGCAGTTTGGTTTCTCACCCTTGTGAAAACAGGCTGAGCTCTTCTCCTTTACTAACACTGGTGCCATTAGGGACATGAACGACAGAGCTCTGGGTTTGGAGTCAACAGTCTGGGGCTCTAGTTCATGCTCTGACACTAACTCTTTGCATAATCTTGGATTAGTCATTTCACTGCTTTGGGTCTTGGTGTCTTCATCCAGAAAACAGGCAGAGGGGTGGACCAGATGATCTTCAAATAGATTGTGACTAAAGCTGTTTCCTCCCTTTTCTTGTGCCTTTGTGTTCAATATAGAGGTGTAGCCGAAAGAGAGCTGGATCTTGGAGGTCCAAGATCAGGGTTGTATCCAGGTTCCTGAACTTACTAGTGGTGTGACCATGAGCTACTTATTAAACTTCTCTGAACTCCAGCTTCTTCACTTGTTAAATGAGGGAAGTGACACTTGCTCTCTTGCCTTCACAGGGGTGTTGTGATGAAAGTGCTATATAAAAATGAACTATATTAATAATAATTATTATTAATAATATACTGCTGATTCTCTGGCCTGGGACAGCCACTCATTCTCTAATTGGGAATTTTCCTTCTTCTAATGGATTATGAATTGAGGGCATGAGTCAGTGCCTCCATAGCTGTAAAGAGTCAAGGTGATGGCCAAGGTGATTCTGACTGGTGGGACATGGTTGTTGTCTTCACGTATTTGAAAGACTGTCATGTGAAAGAGGTATTAGACTTGTTCTACCTGGCCTCTGGGGCAGAACTAAAATCAATGAATGGAAGTAGTAGAGGCAAGTAGAGCCTACCCGTAGGGGCATGGCTGTCTCATGGAGGCCCTTCCATGGATCTTCCATGTTGTAGAGGGGGTCCTTTCTCAGGGATAGATGGGATGAAATGGACTCTGATGTCCTTTCCAACCTCTGAAATTCTGTGTTTCCTAGACCTTGTGGGGAGGTCCTGAATTGGCTCTCTGAGAGCTGATTTCTTAAGAATTTTTCTCCTAAAGTAGATACCTGTCTTTTGAAATTTGGAATAAAGGCATTTCTCTTACCTCCTAATATCTAGCAAGTGGGAGATGTCTTTTAGGATCCTCAAAATTTACCCTATGTCCACCAAGTCACCTTGGCTGCTTGAGCTGAAAAGCCGATCTAATTCTTTAATTTTACAGATGAGGAAACTGAGTAACAGTGACTTGCTCAAAGCAAGGGCATTAGTTCCCTAACCCTGTTCTGTGACTGTGCCAGTTTATCTATGATATCCAGAACTGAATACACTACATTGAAAATCGTCTGAGTGAGGCCCAGATAGGCCAAGGGCAGTTCTATGGTCGCAAAGTTAATGTCAGCAAAAATTCGGCTAGGAGGCTGCAGTGAATAGAGCACTGGCCCTGAAGTCAGGAGGACCTGAGTTCAAATCCATCCTCAGACACGGAACGCTTACTAGCTGTGTGACCTTGGGCAAGTCACTTAACCCCAATTGCCCTGCCTTCCCCCCTCCAAAAAAAAAATAGTAATGTCAGCAAAAAATTCAAACCTAGGCTGGGTCTTTCTGATCCCAAATCCAATGCTCTTTTCATCACTCCAGGCTAAGCTGTTATGATAACAAGTCTTAGTAAATATTAAAATATTTCCCTTTGTATTTAATTTGCAAGAGAGAAGACTGATTTTTTTTACTTGACAGATGTCAAACAAGCATGGTGTTTGGGAGATAGTGGGGTGTGAGAGAAAAAGCACTGGATGGACTAGACCCAGTCAAGAGAAGAAGGTCCAAGTGCCCATTCTGCCACATACTTTCTCTGTGACTTTGGGGTTGATAATAATACTTGTAATAACCATGGGGTTGTTATGAAGATCAAATGAGATAATGTGTGTAAAGGGGAGGAATAGATGCTGTCAAAGAGATTGCTGTTCAGGTATGGGTTGGACTTCCAATTCTAAGAATCTATGATTCTGTGATCTCTCTATCTTCAATTTTCATTAGCACTTGCCTGGGACTTCTCCTTAGCAAATCTTAAATAACCATAAATAACCATTAATGTCAACTATTATTACTATTATTACCTGTGTGACTTGGACAAGTCACTTAACTCAGCCTCAGTCTCCTCATCTGTAAAAGAAGAGGGGTCACATTAGATGACCTCTAAGGTCTCTTTTGGCTACAAATCTATGGTCTGTTAGGAAGCATGGGGAATTGGAAATTGTTTTCAGTTAGCCCTGACCAAGAAGATGCTGGCAAGGGAAAAATGATCAGTGCAATTTGCCAGTCACTCTTCAATTAAACCCTCTTTAAACTTTAAAGCGATACTTAAATAGAGTTTTATGGAGCTATTATTTTCTCTCTAAACCTGAGGTGGAGTAATCTTTCTGAGACATTTTAAAGGTTAGGCAAACAATTAGGATGCAATTCACCAGGCGCTCTAATATTTCACTCACCATCTATAAATACAAATGATAATGTCCATAAACGGCCCCTCCTTTTTCCCCATGCAGGCTCAAGTCCAGCTATTCTCCAACAGGGGCCCTCAGCTGCAGCCAAGCTGCTTCCTTCATTGTCCACTACCTAGCACAAACTGGTGGCCACACCTTTTGCTCAAGCAAGCAAGCACTTAGCACATTGCCTAAATTCCCCCTTGCCCTGTAGGGCTCTCTTCACTTTTGCTAAAGTTCGACTTCCTTTAAGATTTAGCTCCAGTATGGCTTTTTCAGGTAGCTTTGATCACATCAATCTCTCCCATCTCTGAACACTGAGAATTAGCAGCACACCTTTTGGCTTTCAAGGGTGACTTTTGTTTCTCTTACTGGACTGTGAGCTTTCCAGTTGGTCGGGACCACGTTTTCAGAATCTGATCCCTTCCACAGGGAAGATCGCAGAATTGAATTAGCAGGGACATTATCACCTTCAAAGAAGCATAGGTTTAGAGCTTGAAGGGACTAAGATGAGACCATTTATTCCAACCAGGTGGCAGAGCTGGCATTCGGAACCAGGTCCTCTGATTTCTAAATGCAGTACTATTTCCACAGCTTGCATATATTTCCATGGCTCCCTATTACCTTTTTTTTCCTTTTTGGAGGGCAGTTGGGGTTAAGCGACTTGCCCAAAGTCACAAAGCTAGTAAGTGTGTCAAGTGTCTGATGCCGGATTTGAACTCAGGTCTTCCTGACTCCAGAGCTGGTGCTCTATTCACTGCACCACCTAGCCATCCCTCCCTATTACCTTTTAATCGAAATAATTAATCATCTCTGATCTTAGTGTTCAAGGTCTTTCATGAACAGATTCAACCTATCCTTCTGAGCTTCTCCACATAATATCCCTCTTTATGTATTATTCCATGTTCTAACCAAACTAGATATTACCCATGTCATGCTCTTATTCCTCCCTCGGGCCTGTGCCTTTGTTCATACTGTCTCCCAAGCCTGAAGTGGACTCTCTTTGCCTCCATCTCTGGGTATTGAAAAGCCTCCTTCCTGTCAAGGGCAAACTCGGGTATGCTACACTTCTTCCATAAAGCCTTCCCCAAGTACCTTTTCTTTATCTAAAAATGGCCCTCTCTAGTTATGGGACCATAGGTGAGTCACTTAGACCATATTCAATGTATTATATTCAGGTCTGGACATCACATTTGCAAAAGAGCATTGATAAAACTGGAACAGTCACAGAGGAGGGTGGTTAGGGAGCTAATGACCTTGCCATTGACAGAACAGGGGATGAAGACCCTGGAGAAGAGGAGATTTAGGGGGATGCGATTGATGTCTTATGTTTCAAGGGTTGTCATATGGAGAGGGATTAGACTTGTTCTGCCTGGCCTTAGAGGGCAAAACCAGGAGAACTGGAGGGAAGCTTCAGAGAGGCAGATTTAAGTTCAAAAGGAGGAAACACTTTCCAACAGTGAGAACTGACTAAAAGTGAAATACATTGCCTTGGGAGGTTGTGAGTTTCCAATCAGTGGAGGTCTTTATAGGAAAGCTAGATGACCTCTGGGGTTTATTCCAACTCAGATCTTGTGATTCTGCAACCTTTCAAATTTCTTATAGTCCAGCTAATCGGCATATTACATAGAACATTGGCCCTAGAGTCAGAAAGATCTAAGATCAACTCCCACCTCAGACATTAGCTGTATGATCCTGGGCAGGTCACTTAACCTCTGCCGGCTTCAGTTTCTCATCTGTGAAATGGGGATAATAATAGCACCTATGTTGAAGGGTTGTTGTGAAGATCAAATGAGATAAATAAATAAGTAAATAAAGAAAGAAAGCACTTAGCACATTGCCTGAGTAAATGCTATATCAATGTTAGTTAAAATAACAATAATAGGAATTATTATTGTCATTAGCTAATGATTTCTGTGCAAGGGTTTGTGGAAGCTGGAAGTAGAAAGGAAAGGAAGTCCAGTGCATCACAATGCCCTTCCCTCCTCTCTGCTCCCAGGCAGGACTGATCAGGAGCTCCCCACCTGTTTTTTCTCCCCACAATCTGCCTGTGATATGAAGGTAGAATCATAAATGACAGATGTGTAAACTTTTGCATGGAGCAACGCCAAGAGTTTGCGTACTTACACAGCACAGCCATAAATATTAATGTGATGCAAGATTTGAAGCTTCACCAGCTGGATCCTCTCTCAGGGGATACCCCCACTATTTATATTCATAGTAATGAGCAAGCTGTTATTATTTAATCAGTCTGTTTGAGAAGGCTTTGGAATAAAGGGCTTGCTGCAAATTAGCGAGCAGCAGAACCATGTTTGGAGCTCCTGGAGAGCCATGGAGTCAGCTAGCATGGGTAGCATGGTGGAAAGTGTGTTGGCCTGGGAGCGACAGAAGCTGCCATTCAAATCAGGCTTCTGACACTTATTAGCTATGTGACCACAGGCAAGTCACTTAGCCCCACTGAGTATCACTTTATTCAGCTGTTGAATAAAGCTATTAATCCCTGTAGTGCCCACCTCACAGAGTTGTGAGGTGTAAATGAGATAATCTATCTATCAATCAGACTTTCATTAAGCACTTACTCTGTGCCAGGCTAAGCCCTGGAGATACAAAGAAGGTTGGAGGGGGGGAGGAACACTGTCCTTATCCTCAAGGAGTTCATAATCCAATGGGGGACACAACATGTATATGTATGTGTATGTATATATGTATGTGGCCATGTATATACTAAACTGCACTAAGACTTTTGGGAAATCCTATAGAGTGACAACTATGAAAAACACTTTACAAATTTCAGTGGTTAACATTATTTCAGTCTTCATGGACAGTTCTCTTACCCATTCCAAAGCTAGGGCCTTTACCAACAGTCCCCTGTGATACTTACACAGAGCTTGGTTAATTAAGAAGAAAATCCCCTGAGGAATGCATATGGACCTCCCTTTACAATGCAAAGTTTGCACAACAATTGTGGTCCAGAATATATTGTGTACAAGCTGAATTTTTACACATCAAAATCCTATTTTTCCTAATAGCATATTATTCTCTCAGAGAGATTTTCATCCTACTTGCTGATGGATATTCAATTGGTTATTGTTCCTCATGATTAAGATCTAATTTTTTCCTCGAAGGTAGTTAATCATCTCTGTTATTTCTCTCTCCAAAGATCAGTGATTTCATGGGTGTTTGGTAGTACCCCACCCCCTCATGCATGTCAATCCCTCTAACACCTTGGGAGGTGGTTTCATGAGGTACCATAGCCTCAAAATACCCATCTCTGGCAGCCCACTTTATGGTTAGGCCTTCTGTACTTAATTTGCCTGGACCTCCCCCATGACAGACAAACCTTCAAGATCTAGGCACCATACTCAAAGTCTTTCAAGGCTGGTAAGAATGAACAAAGCTTGTACCCCTTGGGCAAAGCCTTTGCAAACCCAAGGTCATCACCAAAGTACGAAGAAACTTGGAGACATTTTGCAGAAAAATTCCCTGTAACTTCACACAAACAAGAAACCCATAGATAAATGGTAAAGTGAGTAATCCCACCTCCCACCCCCAGTCCATCTATTTGGTAAATTTGGGTTTTGTTATATGCTCTACTGGGGTCATCGTTTTCACAGCTTTCCCTAGAATGCAAGAGCCAGAAGAAGAAAGGAAATGCTGGGGCAAGAAATGACTCCTGAGCGTTTGGGGATAGGGAATTTCTGGTTGCATTTCAGCAGAGCTGCACCATGCAGCATGTATCAAAAGGTCCTGTGTGGGGATCAGGATTGTGTCTGGGCTTTCATTAACAGAACAAAATGTCTTCCTCATAGGATCTAGAGAATGGCAAAGTGTTTTTGCAAAAGGTTTCTGTAGAAACAGCTTCCTCTTTCTGATGCAGACTCAATGGGCCAGCCAGTTTAGGGGAGGCAGAATAACAACAGCTAACATTCATATAGTGCTCACTATGATAAACACTTAACAATTGTTATCTCATTTAGTCCTCATAACAACCTTGCAAGATAGGTGTTACCATTTTACACAAGAAAAAACTCAAGCAAACAGAGGTTAAGTGACTTGTCCAGGGTCACACAGCTAGTACTGAGGCTGGATTTGAACTCAAGTCTTCCTGACTCCAGGCTCAACACTCTATCCACTGCACCACTTAGTTTGAAGCTTGACTGTGGCCCCCTGCCCTGCAAGACTGACACTATAGTTCAGCATTCATGTTCTGTAGGAGCTCAGCCTGGGTCTGGTGACAATGGCAAGTGCTTAATGACCTACAGTTCAATATTTGAATAAATTATCCTCCCTCATTGCTTTTAGTTCTCAGTAAAAAAGCATCTATTCTGGCCAATGATTTTGCTTTTCCCTTTGAAATCTTAGTTAAAGCTGATTTGAAAGTGATTTAGATTGGGGGTGGCAAGGGTGGAGGGGGATCATGAATATTTAACTGAGGTAAGGGTAGATTTAATTATCTCTGCCTTTGTCCAGTCCAGCTGTAAGTAGTAAATTACCTTGCCTGGAAAATCTAGGTGTAATTGCAAAATTGCTACCTGGGATAATGAAAGACATTTACAGCATGTCCTCCTGTATCTTGCCTAAGTCTCTAGTGTTCTTACCTTTTTCTTTCTTTTCTGAATTAGCCCATGCAAATTCCAAAGTGAGCCTGCCAGTGTAAATATGGTCCAGTTCACCGATCAGCAGCATAGCTTCCTCTACTTACAAACTTGGGTAACAGATAAATATTTTAACTGCTCTGGAAACAGGACAGAAAACTCTTGGGCTGAGGATTCCCTTTGGTGCAGTGCAGGGATGAGCCTGGGAGAGGAGAAAAAAAGCAAAGGAAAACTTAGCCAGGTGACCTGAAGGAAAGAGACAGGGATGTGGAGTCTGAGCTCAGCATTCTGGCCCTGCTACTTACCAACTGTATGGACAAGTACGTTGTCTCTTGACTGTAAAATGAGGGGTTAGAACTAAATGATTTTTAAGGTTTCTTCCAGCTCACTGTCTATGATCCTGGCTTGGAAATAATAATTACTTGAAATAATGCTTACTAGTACTTTAAGGTTTGAAAAAACCCTCTGCCCACATTGTTTTTATCTGAGTCTGACAATAGATTGCCCTGTGAGGTATTTGGTATTAGACTGGGGATGGCAAGGGTAGGAGGGATCATGAATATTTAATGGTTAAGGGCAGATTTCACCATTATTAATCAGTATTATTAATTATTATTAATCAGTATTATTAACCCCCCACTTTAGGGAACAAAAAGTTGAGGCTTAGATAATAATTCACTTAAGGTCACATAGCAAGGCAAGGGATGAGTTAGGATTCAAACCCAAGCTGTTGTTTTGGAATATTTTTAGCCCCAAGTCCAGTGATTTTCCTGTTCCATTAAAGGTGGTTTTTTGTTTGTTTTAAGAAAGGCCAAAACACTCCCAGAGATGAAATGGAAAGGTAGAAGCAGTGTTGGGGATTAGCGAGCTATCAAATAACTCCCATCCCAAACTATGCCATTCTCTGAAAGGCCTTGTAGACAAAACTGCCAGAAATGGAAAAATATGAATGCTGCATTTTGGTGTGTACACAGTATTTGGGGTGACAGATGGAATCTTATTTTCCTGGCCCAGGAAAGCAAAGGGATGGGGGAAACAACTGGGACCAGACCATTGACCTCTAGTGGGGACTCTGCAGGGAGTGAAGATGTGACCTTAGAGCAGATCAGAAGTGAAAACCCCTTTAGGATAGGCATGTAGCTATGCCTATACCCCATGGAAAGAGCTGGGTGGCATAGAGGATAAAGGGCAGTACTGGAAATAGGAGAGGCTGAATTTGAATCCTGCTTTAGATCCTCACTAGGTGTGTGACCCAGAGGAACAGAATTAACCCCACAGAACATTGGGGGCTCCATTTGTAAAATGGGGATAATATCTCAGAGGGTTTGTGTGAGGATCAAATGAGATAAAAACACAATCTAGCATTTACAATGTGCCTCGAGGTTTGGTTTAGATGGCGCCTCATCTGATCCTCCAAGTACTAATCAAGCACTATTTCTAGTAAATAATTATTTCCAAACCAGGATCATAGACAGTGAGCTGGAAGAAACCTTAAAAATCACTTAGTTCTAACCTCTCAGTTTACAGTTGAGGAAACTGAGACTTCAAGAGACAAAGTACTTGTGATAGGTGCTATTATTATCCCCAGGTAGCAATGAGGAAACTGAGGCTGAAAGAGCTGAAACAATTTTCTTATAAGTATCTGAGGCAAGATTTGAACTCTGCAGCCTCGAGGCTATATTCAGCCTTCTAGGTTCTCAAGTGAGGCCCTTTGACTGAATTCAGACTTCATAGAACAAATCCCCTTAATGAAAGGATTTGTTCTTAAAGCTTGGACTCAGTCAAAAAAGGTCTCACCCAAGGACCTCAAGGCCAATATTTCCCCACCCCTGACTTAGGTCTGATGCTCCATCCTCTGGAACACCAAGCTACCTCTTAATACTCTTTGAGGTTTGGGGTGTATTTACAGGTAAGTCTCCCTCCAAGGTGTGGGTCTTATCATTGGGCCTAAGGAGATCAGCTCCCAGATTCTATGGGGCTATTCAATAAATGAAAATTTAGTGAGCACCTAATCTATAGGCCTGTGTTAGGGTGTCTGTGAGATAACAAAAAGCACAAAGCATCCTCTTCTTAAGGCGCTCACAGTCTTCTTGGGGGAGAACCAGCTGCACGTTAAAAAAAAAAAGACCTCATTGAAATACAAAGTAGCCTCCTGTAAGAATTTTCCAGGATGGTTATATTGAATGGGTGGAAGATCTATAACCAGTCATTTCGGCCCCCAGAGCAAACTTTACAAAATGCATAGCGGGGTCAGACTGCACAAAGGGCGCTCTCCAACTTTTAACCTCAAAGGCCTATATAAAGAATTGCTATTATTACCCTTCGCATCTAACACGGTCTTGCAGTCTCGTGCCCAGAGTGCTGCTTGTGGAACTGATGAAGGTGAATGAGTACAGTTGGGAAGCCTTGGATAAAACCCAGTTCTTTCCTACCTGCTGTGACACGCCTTTCTTAAACATTTGCGCTCCCACTCAAGTGGTGAAAGGAGCCCAGAGCCTGGCAGCACCAGCTTAAGCAAAATTTCTTTCTGACTTTGCGCCAATCCCATAAAAGCTCTCACTCACTCCCCCAGCCCCTCCAACGCCACCCTCAAAGCAGAGTATTTAATTGATTTTTAAATGCTCATTACACTTATCCACATTTTCTCAGCTTCATTACCATTGTCTCCATGAGCGGGCTTTTTCTTCTATTAAGGGTAATTTGTAATGAAAATCCCGCTGTTTCCCTATCCAAATATGGGCCCTTGGCTGGACTAGGTCCACTCCCGCAGCTGCCTGAGGAAGGGAAGAAATCGCTTCCCTGGATTCTTCTGCACTCAGCTCTTTCTGAGGAGCTCATTGTCATCCTAAGACACATTTTCAGCTTCCTGGGACTAAAGCACGAGACAAGAAGATGCTAGCGCCACTGATTCACCTCCGGGAATACTTTGGAGAGATCAAAAAATGCTGGTGTGCAAGCTGTTTCCTGTGGGAGGAGCGGGCCAGCGCAATCAATCCACGAATGCATTGTAAAATCAATGCTCTGTATAATTAGGGCACTCCAAGGGTAAAGAAAAATTCTTCTTCGTGTACAACAGGGCCCTTGAAGACCAGAGATCTGACAAGACCCTGAACAAACACATTTTAAATAAGGTTCCTTGGAAGGTACTGTATCTCTGGGCAGATTGCTGAGCAACCCTTTTATCTTACCAACTACTAGGATATTATTGAAAACTTTCTACCTTCTCACTGGTTGACCTAAGGGTGTGTGTGGAGGAGGGGAAGTCTGCCCTCCTCTTGGAATCGTATCTACTCTGGTAGCTACATTTGACTCCCCAGGGAAAGATTCTTGTGGGGGCTAGGGCAGTTTGTTGTCCAGGGCCCATGGCCATGGGCTATATGCACTAGTCAATTCCATAAGTGTGTTTCAGGGTTTTATGACTTCTCATTGTAGGGGTTTGGGGACCTCTGATAAAGGAATGTCTAAGAGAATAGAGTAGGGTTCAGGATGTGTCAAGGACACAGTTGTCAATGACCTCAGTGACATAGAGTCATTACTTCCTGGCAACATTGTGTATTCCAAGCCTAAGATCTCAAGCAGCTTACAGCACAGTCCAATGCATGAGTCTTTACTAACGGAGGATCAACACGGGAACACAAACACAGATGAAAAAAAAAAGCCACCAGGATAATCAGACTCCCCAGGGCTTCACTGCTCTTCCAAATAAGACTCTTTCTCTTCTTCACCACTCCTTTAAACAGAGGCAGAAGCTTGATTTGATTTACTCATTACATGGAGTCTGGGAACTCAGGGGAGAGGTTGTGACTCTTGGGTAATAGTTGCTGCCATCGTTTCTCAATATTGCCTAGATTTCCTGATGTGATGTGTTAGTGATGATATAATTAGAGCACTATTTCTCCATTCACACGTGTTTCAGGAAAAAAACAAAAAAAACAAAAAACTCAACCAAAAACAAGAAACAACTATTACCCTAGCTCCTATATATGAGAAAAGTCATGTAATACTCCAGGTGCCTTTTTTGCTTTGCCTTGAAAGAGTGTGACACTCTTTCAAGGGGAATGCCCTTGGTTGTTGTATAGGGAAACATGTAAATACTACATGAAATAACAATTCCTTTTTAGTAAGTGGGGTGTGATAAAACCCTACTCAAATCCCCACCTTCATCTAGAGTGAGTAATGTTTACTACCTTTCTTTTTATGCCTCCAGCATTTTCAGATGACTATGTGGAGTTTCATCCTAATTGCCTAGGTTTGAGTTGCATTCCTCATGGACCATATTTTATATCCATAAGTCTTCTGCAGCTTATGGAACATGAAAATATAACAAGGATTAAATGTTTTTCCTAGGATGCAATCCAATAACCAGGATGCATCCCCAAATTACCAAAAAAGGAAAACAAGAGACAAAATAAAAGTGAATTCTTGCAATAGAACTTTCTGATATTCTCTACAACTTGGTTTAGTGGAAGTGAGCACTTTACTTGGGGTCAAGAGATCTTGATTGTAATCCTGGTGATTACACACAACCTGTGTGATAACGGACATTCATTCATTAATGCCAGGCAAAGTACTAGTTCTCACGGATACAAAGACAAAAATAAAATGCTTGCCCTCAAGAAGTTTACATTCTATTGGGAGCTAATATTTATAGAGAACTTTGAAAGTGCCTTACACATAACATCTCATCTGGTCTTCACAATGACTCACCCTTGTGCCCATCACACCAATAAGAAATTGACATGGATAATCACGAAACTAGAAATTATCAAAATCAGGATTCAAACCACAAACTGCAAGTCCAGCATACAACACCACACTGTCTCTTTTTTTTTTTTTAAAGCAATTGGGGTTAAGTAACTTGCTCAAGGTTACATGGCTAGTCATTATTTATGCGTGGGTGCTCATTTTCTGAGGCCAGATCTGATCTCGGGTCATCCCAACTCCGAGGCTCGCGCTCTTACTCACTGAGCCACCTAGCCGCCCCTTTGGGCCCGGTGATTAAGTAACTTGCCCAAGGTTACACAGCTAGGTTTTTGTTTGTGTGGATTAAGTGTCGGAGGCCGGCTCCGAACTCAGGTCCTTCTGATTCCAGGGCCGGTGCTCTATTCACTGCGCCACCTAGCCGCCCCCACACTGTCTCTTGAAGCAAATCTCTTTAATCTCTGTGAGCCTCAGTTTCTTCATCTGGAAAATGGAGGCCATAAAGCTTGCACCTCCTTAATACATAAAGTTGTTATGAGGAAAACACTTTGTAAAAACAAAACACTCCACAGGAATGTTGCACATTTTTTTCAGGCACTGGTGAAGAAGATTAGTAAAGAGGAAAAGAAGCCAAGTTTTGACTACTCTGGCCCTCTCCCTGAGAGACTGAGAAAGGCTGCTGATCTCTCCTTCAAAATCAGGAGGATGACCTTTTTACAGAAATATTCTCTTAGATTTGTTAGACCATAAAGGAACCCCGAGTTAGGCATCCAGGTTCAACCTGTAAATCCTATGTAATTACAGCAAATTTCATTAATTCAGACAAATTAGGCAGTGGTCAGGTTGAATGAGTGAATTATGAAGTAGAATTGTCGTTGAGTCATTTCCAGTCATGTCCTACTCTTCATGACCCCATCTGGGGTTTTCTTGGCAAAGATACTAAAGTGGTTTCCCATTTCCTTCTCTAGCTCATTTTACAGATGAGGAAACTGAGGCAAACAGGGGTTAAGTGACTTGCACAGGGTCACACAGCTAGTTATTTGTCTGAAGCCAAATTTGAACTCAGAAAGGTAAGTCTTCCTAATTCCAGGCCTAGCACTCTATCCACTGCTCCACCTAGCTTCCCCATTGAGTATTATATGTTATTCTGTATTTTACATGGATGATACATGTTATACCTAATTCATTAGGGAGAAGATTATAAACCAAACTCTCTCTGCCTTTGCTCACACTGACCTCTATGCCTGTAATGTTTTTCTGCCTCCTGAAATCCCATCTTTCCTTTAAAACACAATTTAAATTCACCTACTCCTAGAATTCCCCAAATCCCTTAACATCTCCACCCTGTGCCACCCCCCCACACTCTTTTTATACTTCTCCAATACATTTATTTTGTCACATTATGCATTACTGATATTCTTAAACTGTAAGCTTGGTGAGGGCAGGGATTCATGTCTGATTTAAACTTTGCTTCTTAACCCTTAGGACAAGGCACTGAAGGTTTGGTGTCTACTGAATTAACGAATTCCAAGAAATGCCATTCCTAATATCAAAGAGCAGCTAAAAGGTTTCAAAAAGAGTTTTAATCAGGCCTATTTAAAGGATTATTTGTAGAGTACTTGAAAAGAGTTTTTCCTCTTAAGTACGGTTAACCTCCCTGGTAATTGTGCTACCACTATTCATTTAATTAGTGAACCCTCTCCTCTTAGACAGTGCTTAGGGAAACTTTAGCCCAGCTGGGTGTCCAACAATCACAAATTAGTGGGGTTTGAGTTAATGAGGTTTAACTATGTACACATTGAGATGGTGAGGTCAGAATCTTCCCGGGTTTGCCTTTAGCAACTGTGAGCAAGCACAGCTTAGGGAGATCACTAGCCTCCAGACCCAACAGCAAAGATAGCATTTCCACAATGTCCTTGCCCCTTCTGCAAAGCACACTGAACTCTGCCAGGAGCTCAATAAATGGGAATTAAATTGAACAGA